>CM060310.1:59911307-59923807 GCA_030674185.1 Monoplex corrugatus
TCATTGTCTCTGTCGTTGTCTGTCTGTCTTTTCTGTCTCTCTTTTCTCTCTCTCTCTTTTTCCCTCTATTTCTTTCTCTCTCTCTTTCTCTCTCTCTCCCCTTCTCTCTCCCCCTCTCTCTCCCTCTCTTCTCTCTCTCTCTCTCTCTCTCTCTCTCTCTCTCTCCTCTCTTTGTATTCCCACCCTTCTCCACCAGCATCATCTTTTTTCTTTGTGTTTTGGTTATTTTTTTCTAAGTTTTGATTCTACTTTAGTGACTACATAATCTGGAACGATCCTTCATAATGTTATAGCGATACATAGCAGTGCTGCTGATAAATATGATTTTGTAGAGATCCATTGAGACTGCGTGAAAACACTAGGGTTCTTGCTTCATTCGTAACGTATACAGGCATCACCAGGATGAGAGAAACATACACGTGTGGTATTAGTCAGAAAATGTGCATAGTAGCTCTAGAAGCACATCTGGTCAGGAAGCATTTGGGACCAAACAGCCCCACGGTATTTATTTGACACGACTGAAAATATTCAAACCCCCAACTCCTAGCAGCTAGTTTGTTATGCTAACCACTTTCCCAAGCGATGTTTTTGTTTTTGTTTATCCTTCATTTTCCCTTTTTCTTCCCATCTCTTTCACTTACCCTTTTGCTCTCTGTCTCTATCTTTCCTTGTCTTTCTGTCTGTCTGTCTGTTCTGTCTCTCCGTTTCTGCTTGTTCGGTCTGTCTGTCTGTTTGTTGTCTGTCTGTCTGTTTTCTTCTGTCTCTCTCTCTGTGTCTGTCTGTCTCCCTGTCTGTCTGCCTCTCTCCCTTTCCCTCTCTTTCTGCTCCCCCCCCCCTTCTCTCTCGCTTTCTCTCTCTCTCTCTCTCTCTCTTTCTTTCTCTCCCTCCCCTTCTCTCTCTCTCTCCCTCACCCTTCTCTCTCTCTTTCTCTCTCTCTCTCTTTCTCTTTCTCTCCCCCCCCCGTTCTCTCTCTCTCTCCCCCTCTGTCTGTGTTTTGTTTCTACCTCTCATCCCCACTCTCTTATTCTCTCCACCACAATCGTTTTTACTGCGAAGGAAAAAAAAATCGCACTCTGTGAATACAACACCTGCGAGGGTTCACAACAGCCAGGGAACAATAAACAGAAGCCCCAATAAATTTGCCAACGTCTTTATGACTGCTTTGTGCTGTCAGCCTGGGAGGATGCTGCTTGTATCAGGTGACTGCTTCTTTAAGGTTTTAGGCGTTGAGACAGGAAGCAGGTGAGGGTGGGAGGAGTGGAGAATGGGGGTGGGACTGATGAGAGGGAGGGGGTGGATCTCCAGGAAGAAGGACGGTTGTCAGTGTGGAGAGACTGACAGATAAAGAAGGAAAGAGAGAGAGAGAGAGAGAGAGAGAGAGAGAGAGAGGCAGACAGACAGAGACAGAGAGACAGAGACAGAGAGAGAGAGAAAGAGACAGAGACACAGAGAGAGAGACAGAAACAGACAGACAGACAGAGACAGACAGAGACAGAAAGAGAGACAGAAAGAGAGAGAGAGAGAGAGAGAGAGAGAAGAGAGAGAGAGAGAAGACAGACAGCAGCAGACAGAGAGAATGAGAAAGAGAGAGAGACAGAGAGAGTGTGTGTGTGTGTGAGAGTGTGAGAGAGGAGAGAGAGAGAGGAGAGAGAGAGGAGAAGAGAGAGAGAGAGAGAGAGAGAGAGAGAGAGAGAGAGAGAGAGGAGAGAGAGAGAGGAGAGAGAGAGAGAGAGAGAACAGGGACATGAAACATATAAAAACGACAACCGACTGCAATAAAATTCAGAGGAGTTTATCATACACCCTGTCAATGAACAGTTGCAATGTAGCAAAATTTCAAACATATACCAGCTAACTTCGTGGTCTAGCCTATGTCAGTAAAACATCGAAAATGCCGTTATGAAGACATTGGTACCAAATGGACTAACACAGACGAGGAAGCACATGGACTCGAACTATATGTAGCCTACATTGCTATTCTCTTGCATGTATACACATTTCTTCAAACTGCATGATGAAACAAAACAATAACTACGTCTGACAATTTATCATATAGTTTGTCATTTACGTACCGTGAAATAAAGACAACGCAACTGAAAATATTTTCGTTATAACTAGTGGTTAATATTGCTACTGGAAGATGAAATGATATATCATGATTGCTGTCAAGAATGTTTGTTTTCAGGTTAGTGTATTCAAGAGAGCAAAGCAACAGCGAAAGCGAGAGTAGAGAGAGAGAGAGAGAGAGAGAGAGAGAGGAGAGAGAGAGAGAGAGAGAGAGAGAGAGAAGAGAGAGAGAGAAGAAGAGACAAAGACAGAGACAGAGACAGAGACAAGACAAAGAGGTGGAGGTGGGGGAAGAGAGACAGAGACAGAGCGAGGGAGCAAATGATAAAGAGACAGAGTCAATTATTGAGAGACAGAAAAAGGGAAAGGACGCAGTCATTGATAGCGCTTGTCAAACTATGAAATCTCACATCTTATACGTGTCAGATTCTAATCTTGAGCTGAATGCTTTCAACAGCTATGTCTAAAACGAAACAGGGTTCATTTCTATGACAACCATATCAATGAAACTTTAAGAAATAATGTTCATTTCAGGAATTGAAAGGATTTCTAGGGATTCAAAAAGGAGCGTATCAGTTAGCAATTACGTGGCCACAAGAATTTCATTGATTGGAATTAGATCTTGTCATCATACTTGTAGTGCTGTTTCTGAATTCATATGCTGTTCTATTGTCTAGCAGACAATGTGTCAAATGGATAGTGTAAGTGTTGAATTCAGTTTTATAACTGATCACGTGCTTTTCATACTGTATTTATTTTGACTTTTCTAAAACCATGCTGGGATATGTCAAATAACATGTTGGGTAAATTGTTAAGCTTTTGGTGCCATTTGATATGCTTGGCATATTTTACCTTGGCATCTAGGATTAAAATCAAAAACTCATTGATATCCAAGAGAATGTGTTTATTGGTATGTTTGTTTATTTATTATTTTATTTTGACATAGTGGTGTATATTTCTCTTTTCAAACTTGCTTTTATTTTGCATTTGACAAGACACAAGGACAAATTCATGAACGGGAATTCTAAAGCGTAATAGTTATCGTAGTCAGACAATTCAACAAAGTTCAACAAATTAATGCGCATGCATGATATCTACACATTATTACATCATGCATATTTGAATGAATCATAATTTCAAACTGAAATCATAGGAATAGATAATAAAGCACATGGGTAGCGAGCTGATTTTTCATCATGCACAATACAAACTACATTACATCATTACATATAAATGGAAAATGGTATCAGATTTCTGATATAATCAATGATAAATATGACAACATTTCGCTTTCAACGTATTTTGCGATGTTCTTTTGTTTGGTTGTTATTGTTTTGTTGTTGTTGTTGTTTTTGTTTGACAGTATTTCATGTTTCTCATATTTAGCTTTCAAAGTGATCCCACTACGCAATTAGATCATTGTGTACATTTGTATCATTGGATAGTCTTTTCGTTTTTTTCGTCTCGAGAAAGAAAATTTGTGTCCTAACAATATGAAATATTTTTTGTAGGTTAAAATAACGTACAGTAAAAATTGGGCCTGATGAAAATCAGATCAGGAAAGTGATAAAGTTGAAACAAAACAAACAACTCAATTGCACCGTTGTTTTTAGCTCAGTGCAAATGATATTCAAACTGTATATAACCTTTATGCTTGTGTTATCATGGCCTCATGGTGGGCCATTGACAACATTTTTCTTTTTTGCAAGTTGATTAATATGGAATGATATGTTGCTGGTTTATATCTCTTACACATCAGTCTTCTAATTACGATTTCATCAGGTTTTTTTTTTTTAACTCAGCTTATATTTGTACATGTGATAATTACTAACTGATATCATGAAACCAACTGCACTATTAGTTGTTACATCATAGTCACCTCCGAACAGAACCAGATTCAAAGAGAGCTTCAGACTAGTCTTGTTCTGTTGTTTGTTACACTGACATTGTTCATTTACAAATGCCAATATGTCCTGGGTTTCAGATACATTTTTTCTTGCTCATCAATCCTTCAGCTTTGTTTCTTTATCTCTCTCTCTCCTCTCTCTCTTTGTGTCTCTCTGTCTCTCTGTCTCTGTCTCTGCCTCTGTCACTGTCGCTGTCTCTGTCTCTGTCTCTCTCTCTCTAGTCTTCTTCCTCCTCTCTTTCTTTCAGTTTCTTTGATTCTTTATCTCTCTATATCTCTCTCTCTCCTCCTCCTCCTCTATCTCTGTTTCTTTGTCTCTTTATCTTTCTCTCTCTCTCTCTTTGTCTCTCTCTCTCTCTCTGTCTCTCTCTCTCTCTCTGTCTGTCTGTCTCTCTCTCTCTGCCCCCATCCCCCGATATATTACGGATATGCTAACGTTGGATTATGATTCTTTTCAATTTCATGAGTATACATTCTGCATAGTTATTATCATTTCAATGCAGACTCTCCAAAAGTTGGGAGCTAGATACAAAACTCTTTTGGAAAAAACAAAACCAAGAAAATAATCTTGCTAATACCACTACCTTTGGAAAATATTAAAAGGTTTCGCTATTGCCTCCTTGTCTGTGTCTCTCACTTTCTATCAGTTCTGCATATTTCAGTATATTCCTCCCATCATAACAGCGTGAGAACATGACATGTGACAGCCAGGATAGGCAGACAACAACAGAAGGAAGCTTCAATATATTGCCGTCGTCTTTATGATTTTTTTGTTTATTTTGCCAGCCCGGCAGGATGTTGGAAGACTATATTTTTTTTATTTTGCCAGCCCGGCAGGATGTTGGAAGACTATATTTTTTTTATTTTGCCAGCCGGCAGGATGTTGGAAGACTATATTTTTTTTTATTTTGCCAGCCGGCAGGATGTTGGAAGGCTATATTTTTTTTTATTTTGCCAGCCCGGCAGGATGTTGGAAGACTATATTTTTTTTATTTTGCCAGCCTGGTAGGATGTTGGCGGTATCAGGTGACTGTCTCTTTGAAATTTTGGGGTCGAGGCAGGAAGCAAGGCAGCAGGATTATGAGACTAGTTGGAGAATAGCAGAAAAGTAACCAGAACAAATGGTGGGCAAGAGAAAGACAATGGTAACGAGGTTAAATGGAGTGTGTTCGGGAAACAAGGGGTTGTTGGGATGTGAGGACGTGTATGTGTAGGAGGCAACAGCGAAACCTTTTAAAACTTTCCGAAGGTAGTGGAAGCAGGTAGCAGACGAATTGAAGAAACTGTCCACAGAAAAATACATGCACATCAACTGGTTGGTTAAACTCGAAAGATGGCACACTTATCATGGAAAAAGACAAAATATTAGACAGATGGGGAGAGTACATTAAAGACCTTTTTGAGGATGACAGAAACGAAGAACACATTATAAAAAAGAACTTTGAAGGACCACCCATAATGAAAGATGAAGTTAGAGCAGCACTGAAAACGATGAAACCAGGAAAATCCCCAGGAACAGACAACATTACTACAGAGGTGACTGAAGCCCTGGAGGAATTTGGCATAGAAAAAATAACAGTCCTCCTAAATGAAATGTACGACACTGGAAAAATCCCCAAAGATATGTCAAAATCAATTTTCATTGCACTTCCAAAGAAGACAGGGGCTTTAGAATGCGAACTCCATCGCACAATCAGTTTGATGAGTCATGTAACAAAAATCCTGTTAAGAATAATCATGTGAGGACAAGGAATAGAATCAAACGAGAAATAGCAGAAGAACAGTGTGGATTTGTGGAAGGGAAAGGAACTATTAATGCCATGTACATCCTAAGAACTATCATAGAGAGGTCAATTGAAATGAATAAGGATTTGTATTTATACTTTGTTGACTATACCAAGGCTTTCGATCGGGTAAGACATGAATAATTTATCAACCAACTGGAGAGACTCAATGTTGATGGAAAAGATCTAGGAATAATCAGAAATATGTATTGGGAACAAACAGCTGCAATGAGAATAGAAAACAATATAAGCTCTTTCCAAAACATCAAAAGAAAAGTCAGACAGGTTGTGTTTTGTCACCAGATCTGTTTTCACTTTACAGCGAAAACATCACGAGAAACCCAGAAGAAGACCCTGGATTAAAGATTGGAGGGAACATGATAAACAACATTCGATACGCAGATGACACCGTGCTAATTGCAGAAAATGAAAGGGACCTACAAAACCTTGTGAATATACTAGAAATAGAATGCAAAGGTAAGGGATTGGAACTAAACAGCTGGAACTAAACAGCAGGAAGACTGAAGTCATGGTGATCAGTAAAAAACATGAAATCACCTCATGCAAAATAACAGCAAATAGCACAACCTTGACACAGGTTAATAATTTTAAATACCTGGGAACGGTCATTTCATCAGACAGCAGATGCACATTGGAAATAGCTGGCAGAATCGGCCAATCCAAAACAGCATTCAAGAAGATGACGAGCATTCTTACGAACAAATACCTATCAATTAACATCAGGAAGAGAGTTCTTGAATGTTATATGAACCAATACTGTTGTACGGATGTGAGGCGTGGACAGTCAACAAGCAAAGCCAGAACAAGATTGAGGCAGCTGAGATGTGGTTTCTAAGAAGAATGTTGAGAGTTCCATGGACAGCAAAGAAAATAAACGAGACAGTCTTGATGGAGGCAGACACAAGTAGATCATTCATAAGGAAGATTAGGAAAAGACTGGCAACATTTATAGGCCATTTTATGAGGAAGGGGGATATGGAGCACCTGGTCACAATGGGAAAGCTGGAGGGAAAGAGAGCACCAGGTAGACCCAGGGAGAAAATGCTAGACGGACTTGCGGAGTTGCTGAAGACAAGGAGTGTGGAAGAGATGCTTGGGGCAACAAGAGATAGAGACAGATGGAAGTCCATGATCACCAACGCCATGCAGCAGGGCACCTGATGATGATGATGAGTGGTATTAGAAAGATTTTTTTCTTTGTTTTTTTTCAAACATGTTTCTATCCAGGCCTCACCTTTTGGAAAGTTATTTTGGTCTCTCTGCATCAATGTTTGTTGAATTTTCTCCCCCCCTCCCACTCCCATCTCTCTTTCTGTCTGTACATCTGCCTCTGTCTGTCTGTCTCTGTCTCTGTCTGTCTGTCTGTCTGTCTCTCCCTCCTCCCTCCCCCTCCTCTCTCACTCTCTCCCTTAACTTTCGTCTATACCTTGTCTGTATCTCTCACTATGACAGCCAGGATAGGCAGACAACAACAGAAGAAAGCCACAATAAATTTGCCATCATCTTTATGATTGTTGTTTTTATATATTTTTTTTATTTAGCCAGCCTGGCAGGATGTTGGTGGTATCAGGTGACTATGTCTTTGAAAGTTTTTGGTCGAGGCAGGAAGCGAGGCAGCAGGATTATGAGACTAGCGGGAGGAAAGCAGAAAAGTAACCATAACAAGTGGTGGGCAGCAGAAAAATAACCAGAACAAAAGATGGGCAAGAGAAAGACAACGGTACTCATAAGAGGTGTGAGCCCAGGTAACAGAGGGTTGCTGGCAGTTGAGGACGTGTATGTGTAGGGGGCATCAGTGAAACCTTTTAAAAATGTCCGAAGGTAGTGGTATTAGAAAGATTTTTTTCTTTGTTTCTGTTAAACATTTTTGTATCCAGGCCTCACCATTTGGAAAGTTATCTTGTTCTCTCTGCATCATGTTTGTTCATTTTTTTCCCGCCACCCCACTCCCCTTTGTCTCTCTTACTGTCTGTACATGTACCTCCATCTCTGTTTTTCTGTCTCTCTCTGTCTCTCTCTCTCTCAGTCTCTCTGTCCATCCCCCTCCTCTTCCTCTCTCTCTCTCTTTTCTTCTCTCTCCTAACTTTCGTCTACATCTTGTCTGTGTCTCTCACTTTCCGTCAGTTCTGCATATTTCAGTTTATTCCACCCATCATCACAACGTGAGAACATGACAAGTGACAGCCAGGACAGGCAGACAACAACAGAAGGAAGCCTCAATAAATTTGCCGTCGTCTTTATGATTTATTTTAATTTTGCCAACCTGGCAGGATATCGGAAGACGATTGTTTTGATTTTGCCAGCCTGGCAGAATGTTTGTGGTATTGGGTGACTGTCTCTTTGAAAAGTTTGGGGTCGTGGCAGGAAGCAGGGCATCAGGATTACGAGACTATGGGGCGGATGGAAAGCAGAAAAGTAACCAATACAAATGGTGGGCAAGAGAAAGACCATGGTAAAGAGGTTAAAAGGAGTGTGTTCAGGGAACAGAGGGCTGCTGGCATATGGTGATGTGTATGTGTAGGTGTAGATGAAAGTAAATGGTCAACAGGAAAAGGAGGGAGGAGAGAGAGAGAGAGAGAGAGAGAGAGAGAGGGAGAGAGAGAGAGAGAGAGACAGACAGACAGACACAGACAGGCAGACAGAGAGGAAAGAGAGAGAGAGACAGAGACAGAGAGAGCAAAAGAGACAGAGACAGAGACACAGACGGACATGCAGACAGAGAGACAGAGAGACAGAAACATAGAAAGAGAGAGAGAGAGAGAGAGAGAGAGAGAGAGAGAGAGAGAGAGAGAGAGAGAGAGGAGGCAATACAAACACAGAAACAGAGACACAGAGACATACAGACAAACACGGTGGGGGGTTAGTATTTACACACAGAAAAGGAAGAGAGCATGCTGATGTATTCGCGTTTTATAGGTCCATTCTACTGCACGACTGTCTTAATTTCTAGGGTTCCATGTGTGTGTGTGTGTGTGTGTGTGTGTGCGTGCGTGCGTGCATATGTGTGTGTGTGTGTGTGTGGTCTGTGTGTCTGTGCGTCTGTGTTGTCCTGTGTCTGGTTCTGTGTCTGTGTATGTGCATGTGTATGTGTGTGTGTCTGTGTCTGTGTGTGTTTGTATCTCTCGCTCCCTCCCTCTCTCTCTCTCCCCCCTCTCTCTTTGTTTCCCTGTGTGTGTGGTGTGTGTGTGTGTGTGTGTGTGTGTGTGTGTGTGTGTGTGTGTGTGTGTGTGTGGTGTTGTGTGTGTCTGTGGTGTTGTGTCTGTGTGTGAGTGTGTGTTGGTATACCCAAAACAAACAACGTGATAAATAATGATTGCTTTGTCCAGTATCACCACATTTCCCACTGTTTTATTTCTGCAATCTGCCTTAATTAATGTATAAAACAAGAGAGAGAAAAAGTGTTTGATGAAAGTCAGAGGAGGAATGACAAATAAAGAAGAAAGTAAAATAAGAAGAAGGAGAGGAAGAAGAAAATTTAAAACGAACGAGATATGGTATACAAAAAAAAAGTAAGCAGAAGAAGAAATACAAATATGGACAGAATACCAGACCTAAGAAGGCAATATAGATGCAACGTATTTGTTGTGTTCACTTCTGCCTATCTGTGTGATAACGATCAGATAAATAGAAGCTTCTCACTCGCAGTTTCTCCGCCACTGTCTTGCTCTTCTTTTTCTCCTGTCTGTTTGTCTGTCTCTTTTCTTAAAGTCTTTGTTTCCTTCTCTCTGTATCGTTTTTTCCTGTCTTTTCCCCCCTCCCCTTATTCTCGCTTCTCTGTCTCCATCTCTCTGTCTGTCTGATTGTCTGTCAGTCTGTCTTCTGTCTGTCTCTCTGTCTCTTGTCTCTGTCTCTGTCTCTGTCTGTCTGTCTGTCTCTCTCTCTCTCTCTTCTTCTCTCTCTCTCCCTCTCTCTCTTTCTTTATCTCTGTCAGTCTCTCCCTCTCCATTGTCTCTCTCTCCTGTCCCCCTACCCTGTTTCATTTTTTTCGTTTTTTTTTTTCTAATTATACCTTACTATATTTTTGTCTGTCTGTCTGTGCTTCATTTCTTTCTCTTTAGTGTGTGTGTGTGTGTGTGTGTGTGTGTGTGTGTGTGTGTGTTGTGTGTGTGTGTGTGTGTGTGTGTGTGTGTGTGTGTGTGTGTGTGTGTGTGTGTTTGCTTATCATTGTTTTTGTTTGTTTGTATGTGTGTTTGTTCTAATCTCTTTCATGCATGTTTCGTTCCTTTATCATTTTTCCCTTGTCTTCCTCTCTTTACTATAGTTTTCTTTCTTGCTTCTATACCGCTTTATTTTCTTTCTATTCATCTTTTGTTTTCTTGTCTGTTCTTCTGTTTTGTTGTATTTCATTTTCTCCCTCTTTCTTTATCTTTTCTTTTTGATTTCGGGTCCTTTCATTCCAAGCTGATTATATAAGAGGAATAAATCGTGAAACAAAATGTCTAATAATCCCTAGGATGTCAGAGAGACAAGGTTGCTAAAGCCTTCTCATGAATGCAAAACAGTGGTCCTTATCCTTCATTGTACATGAGAAACATGATTCGCTGGGACACGTTTCAGACCCAGGCTCTGATTGAAGTGTGCATGCCGGATGATAAAGAACGGCAAATGGATTTGATAGTTAAAGCTTACGGATGGATCGCTTAGAAGAGTTTGCTTGGCTGGTTTTCGGTTACATGTAATATCAGTTCATCACTATCATCACGTGCTTTGCCCGCATGGCGTTGACGATCATGGCCCTCCATAGGACTCTATCCTTTGTTGCTTCAAGCACATCTTTCACCCTCACTGTCTTTATCCATTCTGCAAGTACGTCCAATATGCTCTCTCCGGGTCTGTCTGGTGCTCCTTTTCCTTCCCAGCTTTCCTGTTGTGATTTGCTGGGTGCTCTAATTTCTCTTGCCTCATAAAATGTCCTGTAAATGTTGCTTGTCTAACCAGTTAATAATTGGAAACTTAGTTGGTTAATTAAAATATATGCGTGAATCGTTTTGAAGTGTTTGCTTTGTTGGTTTTCAGTTAATAACAGTTAATAGCATGAAATGTAATCGGTTAGCTAGAGTGTGGATGGATTGGTTTGAAGAGTTTGCTTGGCTGCTTTTCGGTTAATATCATTAACAGCAAAGAAAACAAACGAGACAGTCTTGATGGAGGCAGACACAGGAAGATATTCATAAAGAAACTTAGGAAAAAGACAGGCAATGTTTATAGGCTATTTTGTGAGGAAAGGGGAACTGGAGCACCAGGTCACAACAGGAAAGCTAGAGGGAAAGAGAGCACCAGGTAGACCCAGGGAAGAAAATGGACAGATTGCAGAGTGGCCAAAGATGGAGAGGGTTCAAGATGTGCTTGAAGCAACAAGGGATAGAAAACTATGGAGGGCCATGATCGCCAACGCTATGTGGCTAGGCATTTTATGATGATCACTTAACAGACATGAAAGTTAGTTGGTTAGTTAAAGTGTGTGCGAGGATCGTTTGGAAGAGTTTACTGGCTTGGTTTTGGGCTAATAGCATAAAGCTTGGTTAGTTAACGCGTATGGACGGACTGTTTTGAAGAGTTTGCTTGGCTGTTTTTTGATTAATATCAGTTTCTAGCATGAAACTTAGTTTTTGAAAATATGTTGGTGGATCGCTTTAAAGCGTTTGCTTGTTTTCATTTATTTTTAGTTGTTGGTCAATAGGCATGACACTTAGGAGGTTAATTAAAGTGTATGGGTGGATCTTTTTGAAGAGTTTGATTGTTTTTTTCCACTGATAGACTTCTACAATCATTACCATCATCATGTGCCCTGCCGCATGGCGTTGACGATCTGGCCCTCCATACAAAGCTATCCTTTGTCTCTGCAAATAGATTCTACACCCTCTCTGTCCTCAGCGAACCTGGAAGTCCGTCCAGTATTTTCACCCTGGGTCTACTTGGTGTGGTCTTTCCCCCCAGCGTCCCTGTTGTGACCAGTGCTCTAATTCACCTTTCCTAATAAAATGGCCTATAAATGTTGCCTGTCTTTTCCTAATCTTCTTTATCAATGATCTTCTTGTGTCTGCCTCCTTCAAGACTATCTCGTTTGTTTTATTTGCTGTCCATGGAATTCTCAACATTCTTCTTTGAAACAACATTTCAGTTGCTCATTTTTTTCTGACTTAGTGTGTTGACTGCCCAGCCTCATAACCATATGACAGTATCGGTTCTACATAACATTCAACAACTCTTTCCTGTTTTAATTGATAGGCAATTGTTGGTAGGAACGCTTTTCATCTTCTTGAATGTTTGGGTGGTCTCCGCTTAATATGGGTTAATAGCATGAAGTCACCCATGTGGGATGCCGGGGGCTCTTACAGTATAAATAGTATCCCCACCTTCTTGAAATTATGTGCTAGAAATTTCCTTTTTTTTCTGTCACTCTCTTTGTTTCTGCCTTATTCCTTTGCTTTCTGTCGTTTCTACCTATCATTTTCTGCCTTAATGGTCCATTCACGTGTATGTGTTTGTTTACTTAGAATCGATGATTAAAAACGTGTACTAAGTGTGCATTTTTGGCTCTAGGGAGATATATATGCAGAAGCAATGTTACGTAATTATGCCTGTTTTTGTATGTGTTTTGGTGTCCTTATGTATGCTTATATTTGTATTCAGGTGTGTTTTTTAACATCTCCCCTGTTGATAAATTGGACGGAGCGGTCAACACCGGGGGCATGTCCTTAGATTATGTGTGCGAATGCATT
>CM060310.1:59928807-59938807 GCA_030674185.1 Monoplex corrugatus
GAATAGATGTGTATGCGTGTGGTGTGTGTGTGTGTGTGTGGTGTGTGTGTGTGTGTGTGTGTGTGCGTGTGTGTGTGTGGCGTGCGAGTGTGCGTGCGCGCGCGCGTGTGCGTACGTGTCTGTGTCGGTGTCTGTCTGCCTATCTATGTATCTTTCTTCATCATTGCATGTTTCCTTTGTTTATAATACACTATTTCAATCCAAGTGTCCGTAACGTGTGTTTACCCAGATGATCTATTATTCACAGTCGATATCCTTTGTCAGCACAGCCCCGTATCCTGTGAAACGAAGGCCGGTAGTCGTTTTTCTCTGTCAGACTAAGGGTATAGCCTAGTCCATTGTCATCAATAATGCATGATCTTTTGAGAGGTAGCGAATGGCCTGTTTGTCTGTGAGCCTGCTGTCACAGAGTGCTTTTGTCTATGAGGTCAACAATATATATTTAACGGGTGTGATAGTCAGGCGGATAGATGATAAATGTCTGGCTTCCCACTGGAAGGTCCTGGTTTCGATCAGTCAAGACACCTCTCACCTGGTAGATAAAAAAATTGGGAAAAATATTTTTTAAGATCAAAGCGTTTATAATTCTGCCAATGCGTACCCTGAACAAATCCTGGAGAGAACATCCAACTAACAAAGAGTTATATGGTAAGATCCCACCAATCAGTAAATCAATACGTCAACAAAGACCTTTATCGACCAACTGATGGATGATACGGGCTGTCAGTACTGCAATGTCTGACAGAGAAGGATGGAATAAACGTTTCATGGATAGCCGAGCAAGCTCGACATGATGATGATGATGTACCCCCCTCCATGTCTACTCTTTTGCAGAATATTAAAAATGCCTGGTAAAAGTCATGCAACTCATGCCAGTTGCTGGCTTATTGAAACATGAAAACAATTAGCATATACGACCACTAGAGATGTGGATTGTGCAACAATATTGTGAAGTGTGGACCATGCTTTACAAGAAAATGTGATTACATGCATTTGTAATGTGCTAAGTACAAATGGAGTTAGAGAACAACGTTACTCAAGAACGATATATGATAATACATGGGTCAACTATTATACTCCTTTTAGGGTAAGAGTTGTTTGTTTGCATTTTTTATGACAGTATAGTAGCTGTTTACATAAACGATAACTGGTTAACGAAACAACTGATTAGACAACCAGCAAGCTCCCTTTCTAAAGCTACCGACCCAGCCATAGACATATAGGAAAGCAGGCTGCCATCAAGGAAAGACGCTTTAACTTTTCACTAAGGAAAGACGTGGAGCCGATGATGTCAGTGTGAATATGAAGAAGATGCATGAAGATGTATTGTTTCTCTTAAGATGCAACAATCCAATTTATATAAGTTGCTGTCTCTCCAGTCTCAACAATTGCCTCTGTTTCTATGTATCTCAATGCATGCATGCATGCATGCATGTGTGTGTGGTGTGTGTGTGTGTGTGTGTGTGTGTGTGTGTGTGTGTGTGTGTGTGTGTGTGTGTGTGCGAGTGTGTGTGTGTGTGTGTGTGTGTGTGTGTGTGTGTGTGTGTGTGTGTGTGTGTGTATGTGTGTGCGTGGTGTGTGTGTTGTGTGTGTGTGTGTGCTTGTGGTTGTATGTGTGTGAGTGCTTGTGCTTGTGTGTATATATATATATATGTGTGTGTGTGTGTGTGTGTTGTGCGTGGTATGTGTGTGTGTGCATGTGTGTGTGTATGTGTGTGTGTGTGTTGTGTGTGTGTGTGTGTGTGTGTGTGTGTGTGTGTGTGTGCTTCTTATGTCTTTGTCTTCTCACATGCACATGCTCTCTCTCTCTCTCTCTCTCTCTCTTCTCTATGTCTGTCTGTCTGTCTGTCTGTCTGTCTGCCTGTCTGCCTGTCTGTCTGTCTGTCTCTATTGCATGTCTGTCTGTCTGCCTGCCTGTCTGCCTGCCTGTCTGTCTGTCTGTCTCTCTGCCTCTGTCTGTCTGTCTCAGTTTGTCTCTGTCTGTGTCTCTGTCTCTCTCTGTCTCTGTCTCTGTATCTCTGTCTCTCTCTAGTCTCTTTACATTATTCTTTCTTTCCTTCTCTCTCTTTCTCTCTATGTCTGAATATTTCTATCCCATCTTTGTGTCTCTGTTTTCATGTCTGTGTCTGTCTGTATGTCTGCCTGTCTGTCTGTCTGTCTGTTTCTCTCTCTCTGTGTCTCTGTCTCTCTCTCCCTCTTTCTCTGTTTCTGTCTCTCTCTCTCTCTCTCGCTATCTCTCTATCTGTTTCTCTGTCTGTCTGTCTCTCTCTGAATGCTCTTGTATGCATGATAGAAGTGTACACATCTTTGTGTTCGCACATTTGCGTAGCAGAGGCTACGGGCACATACGTACAGTACAACAATGGACAAACGAAGTCAACATAAGCGTATAACAATAGGTACGTGTCAACCCCGTCTGTCCTGTCAGACGTTTCTTTTTCTCTGTGGACCCTCGCACCTTTTAGACAGAGGGAATGACAGTCATCTGTTATGGTCACTGTAAGCTGGTACATTTTCCTTTGTCATCAATGATGTATAGTGCGCTGAGTGGATGAGGTTTATTAGAGACTATGGTCACCAGCAAATGGGACCTGTTTTCTACAAGGAGTGACATCAGTGGATTATTTTAAGATATGAAGTTGATAGTATTGATTATGAGACATACACACACGCACGCACACACACACACACACACACACACACACACACACACACACACACATACGCAGCAACAACATCATCATCACCACCACCACCTCCAAGAGAAGAAGAAGAAGAAGAAGAAGAAGAACAACAACAACAGCAATAATAATAATATAATAATAATAATAATAATAATAATAATATAATAATGATAATAATAATAATAATAATAATAATAATAATAATAATAATAATAATATTAATAATAATAATAATAATAATAATAATAATAATAATGATAATGATAATAATAGTAACGTAATCACACAAAAAAACAATGGAACAGACTGCATGAAAACAGTCACTGTCAGGTTTTACTAAACTAACACTAAACATAAAGGAATAAGAGGGAAGCAGGAAGAATTTTTATAATATCAACCAAAGGACATAACTCTTGAGAGTCACGTAGGGTTATCTCCCATGTTGTTGAACTTCTTAAATCTAACATAGTTTGCGCTACCCATTCAGCTAGCATAGAAGCAGACACAAACCACAAAAACCGTAAGCTCAGCGTTCAGAGTTTACGGTCTTTGTCACTTTGTATCTGCTTCTATGCTAGCTGAATGGGTAGCGCGAACTATGTTAGATTTGAGAAGTTCAACAACATGGGAGATAATTCCTACGTGACTCTCAAGAGTTATGTCCTTTGGTTGATATTAACACTAAACATGCTCTCTAGTGATTCCTCATTCAGACTTTTTCATTACTGTGCTCATCGCTCTCACATTGACGCCATCAGTTTCCAAACAATACATGGAATGCTGTAGTTTTGTAAGTTGTGGCAGTGTTAACATTGCGAAGTTCAGCTAAATCCAGTGTTAACATTGCGAATTTCAGGTAAATTCAATCAAGCATTGCTGAAGATTATCACCATAATCCTTTAGTTGTATAGCTTTTATACTCGTAAATTTCAGTTTGAAACTTACTGATATGCTCAAGTGGAAACCAATAGGTCCAAGGAACAATTTGCGTTTAACCTCTACCTTCCACCTTGCTAGAACCTCACTCACAACCATTTAAAAGCCCTATCTTGATTCACTAGCGCATGACCTACGTATCCGTTTGTGAGAACTGGCCACAAAGGGTAAGTTTATCTCGTTGGCTAGTTTGTTTAATCATTTATTTGTTTTGTGCTTAACATTTTTATCGATATCTATTTATTTGCATTTTTTGTTGTTGTTTATTCATTGTCATAGAAACATGACTGCACTGTTGTCACAGCCTTGATTGCATTAGATATAATCACGCTCCATACTAACAAAAATATGCGTCTATAAAGATAGACTATCTACTGAATACAAACTAAGTTGAAACTTTGTTATATGAATTTGCATCCAGATAACAGTATATAAGAAATGCCCCTCAATCCCGCCAAAAAAAATTGTCTGTCGATCTACTTATCTAAGTATCCAGATAGACAGATAGACAGATAGATAGATAGATAGATAGATAGATAGATAAGTAGCTAGATAAATAAATAGATAGATAAATAAATAAATAGATAGATAGATAGATAGATAGATGGATATATATATATGGATAGATAGATAGAAAGGTAGGTATATAGATAGATAGACAGATAGATAGATAGATGGATGGATAGATAGATAGATAGATAGATAGATGGACAGATGGGTGGATGGATGGCTGGCTGGATTGGTAGATACATGTAGATAGATAGATAGATAGATAAATAGATAGATAGACAGATATATAGATAGATAGATAGATAGATAGATAGGTAGGTAAGTAGGTAGGTAGGTAGGTAGGTAGGCAGAACTATAGACTAAGAGGCAGACAGACAGACAGACAGATAAACAGATAGAGAAAGAGGGGGAAGGGGAGAGAGAGGGGGGAGTGACAGACAGACAGACAGACAGACAGGCAGACAGACAAACAGACAGCAAAAACTCGTACAGCGTGGTAACTAGTTATCAGTTATAGCTTTGGTTTTCTCATGATGGTATCAATATGCTTGGGTTATTCACTTCAGCTTATGGCAGACAGAAACAATTGTACACCCACATACAGCTAAACGTGATATTCATTCAACATTGCTGGTAATGTATATGCAATGTTTGAGGAAACTAGTACAGGCAAAATAATTTCCGACACAAAGTGATAAATAACGATACCTGTTTTGCATTGATATAGGGTTTTACAAGAAAGGACAAAAAAACAAAACAAAACATCACAGAAAAGACTTAGGGATAGAAGAAAGAAACTAGAAGACAAACAGTACAAGAATAAAAAGGAAAAAAAAAAAAACAAGAAAGAAAAGGACAAGAAGAAGCAGAAAGAAGAAGACGAACAAGTAGAAAGAGTTGAAAAAGGAGGAGGAGGCGGAGGAAAAGAAGAAGAAATAGTAGTAGAAGTAGAAGGAGGAAGAGAAGAAGAAGAATTGCGAAGAAGAAGAAGAAGAAGAAGAAGAAGAAGAAGAAGAAGAAGAAGAAGAAGAAAAGAAAAAATAGAAGAAGAAGAAGAAAAGAAAAAGGAAGAAGAAGAAGAATTGCGAAGAAGAAAGAAGGAAGAAGAAGAAAAATTGCGAAGAAGAAGAAGAAGAAGAAGAATTGCGAAGAGAAGAAGAAGAATTGCGAAAGAAGAAGAAGAAGAATTGCGAGAAGAAGAAGAAAGAAGAATTGCGAAGAAGAAGAAGAAAGAAAAAGAATTGCGAAGAATGAGAAGAAGAATTGCGAAGAAGAATGGAAGAAGAAGAAGAAGAATTGCGAAGAAGAAGAATTGAAGAAGAAGAAGAGAGAAGAAGAATTGCGAAGAAGAAGAAGAATTGCGAAGAAAAGAAGAAGAATTGCGAAGAATGCGAAAAGGAAGAAATTGCGAAGAAGAAGAAGAAAAGAAGAAGAAGCGAAGAAGAAGAATTGCGAAGAAGAAGAAGAAGAATTGGAAGAAGAAGAAGAATTGAAGAAGAGAAGAAGAAGAATTGCGAAGAAGAAGAAGAATTGCGAAGAAGAATCAAGGAGAGGCGAAGAAGAAGAAGAAGAAGGAAGAAGAAGAAGAATTGCGAAGAAGAAAGAAGAAGAAGAAAGAGAAGAATTGCGAAGAAGAAAAGAAGAAGAAGAAGAAGAAGAAGAAGAAAAGAAGAAGAAAAGAAGAAGGAAGAAAAAGAATTGCGAAGAAGAAGAAGAATGCGAAGAAGAAGCGAAGAAGAAGAAGAATTGCGAAGAAGAATTGCGAAGAAGAAGAATTGCGAAGAATTGCGAAGAAGAATTGCGAAGAAGAAGAAGAATTGCGAAGAAGAATTGCGAAGAAGAATTGCGAAGAAGAATTGCGAAGAAATTGCGAAGAAGAAGAAGAAGAAGAAGAAGAAGAAGAAGAAGAAGAATTGCGAAGAAGAAGAAGAAGAAGAAGAATTGCGAAGAAGAAAAGAGAAGAATGAAGAAGAATGCGAAGAAGAAGAAGAAGAAGAAGAATGCGAGAAAGAAGAAGAAGGAGAAGGAGAAGGAGAAGAATGAGAAGAAGAAGAAGAAGAAGAAGAAGAAGAAGAAGAAGAAGAAGAAGAAGAAGAACAAAAATGCAACTAGTGCAAAAACAACAAAACAAAGAAAAAAATAGTTGAAGTGTCTGATGTTTGCCGTAGGAGGAAAGAACAGCTATCTTCTGCATATAACGGCTGCCCAGGTCACATTAACCATCCTTGTTCTTTCTTTCTGTCTAATCTTTGTCTGCCTAGTGGGCTGTCTGTGTCTGTCTGTGTCTCTGCCTCTGCCTCTCTTCTCTCTCTGTCTTCTTCTCTGCCAGTCAGTCTGTCTGTCCATCTGTCTGTCAGGCTGGCTATAATGTTCTCACATTGACGTCCTCAAGATTTGTTTGCTTGATAATTTTTTCTTTAACGTCATTGTTTCGTTTCGTACTTTTCTTTTCAATTAGCACATTTCTCTGTTTGTTTGGTGTTTGCTTAGTCTTTTCTTTCATTTGCTTTGATTAGGATATTTGACATCATTGTGTAGAACTCTCCATAAGCATCACCTTTTACAATATAGAGCCCTGTGTGTGTTGTCAATCTGTCCTATTGAAAAGAAGCTTTTTGCTATGTTTCTGTCTCTATTTTTTTGTACATTATGACGATGAATGTTTCGTTGTTAATTCCTTTATTTCTTTATCCTTTTTCTGTCGTTCGTCTTCCTCATCCTCTCATTTCCTCTGTCTCGTCTCTTCTTTCTGTCTCTGTCTTTCTCTGTTCTGTCCGTCTTCCGTCTGTCTGTCTGTCTCTCTCTCTCTTTCTCTCTCTCTCTCTCTCTCTCTCTCTCTCTCTCTCTGTCTTCCACTTTATCTCCATCTGTCGTGTGCCTATGTTTCATCTTTGTCACTCTCCCAATCTTTCTGTGTCTATGTTTGTGTCTCTGAGTCTCTGTCTGTCTGTCTCTCTGCCTGCCTGTCTGTCTGTCTTCTCTCTTTCTTTCTTTCATTCATTCTTTCTGTCTTTCTCTCTCTCAAATTCTCTTTCTCTCTCCGTCTCTCCATCTCTCTCTCTCTCTTTCTCTCTTTCTCCTTTCTTTCTCTTCTCCTCTTTCTTCTCTCTCTCTCTCTCTCCCAATCTCTCTTTCTCTCTGTTTCTCTCTCTGTCACTCCGTCCCCTCTCTCTCTCTCTCTCTTTCTCTCTCTGTCATCCGTCTCTCTCTCTCTCTCTTTCTCTCTCTCTCTGTGTCTCTGTCTCTCTCAATCTCTCTTTCTTTGTCTTTTTTCGATCGTTTTCATCATTGTCACTGTCTCTGTCAGGATGACTGTCTCTCCCTCTCTGTGTCTGTCTTTCAGTCCGTCTGCCTGTCTCTCTCTCTCTCTCTCTGAATGCTCTTGTGTACATCACAGACGAATGCCCATATCTTCAATTGTACATGTAGGTCAGCGATATTGTGCACAGAAAATCGACATAAACGTATAACATCATGAACGTGTCAACCCCATCTGTCCTGCCAGTCGCTTCTTTTCTCTGTGGACCCTCGCACCTTTTAGACAGAGGGAATGACAGTCATCTTTTATGGGCACACCAAGCGGTACATTAACCTTGTCATTAATGATGTATATCGCGTTGAGTGGATGAAGTTTGTATGAGACTGTGCTACCAATAAAAGGAACCAGTTTTTACATAGTGGTAACATATGTTTTTTTTTTAGATATCAAGTTAATAGTATCATTTATGAAAATAAAAAAGTAAATCAAGCAATAACCAGAAACAAACAAAAAAGGACGTGAAATTTATTTTCAGATGATATGCAGTGAAGTGAGGAAGCTACAACAAAAACTGTAAGAGCTGCAATTTTGTTTTTGAGATATCAAGTAAATACTATCATTTATGAAAAGAAAAACACAAAGAAATAAACAAATACCAAACAAATAATAAATGACATGACATTTCTTCTTAGATGATATGCAACCAATGTAGCTACAACAAAAACTGTAAGAACTGTGGTCATACCCAATACTTCTTTCTTTCTCTTGGTTTAAAGAAAAGAACCTGGAGTGGAAAACAGTCACTATCACGTTTTTTAATTGCAAGAACTAAGAACGTTCACTTCTGAACTCTAATCCTTTGCGAGTACCATAAATGTTATCTTCTGATTTCTGATTGTGGTGTATCGTGAAACATTATACCACACGGTAACCAATTTCAGATAAAGCTTTAGTTTTGTAATGATAGGGTCATTATGTTCGACTGATTCACTTAGTTTATGGCAAAGAGAACATTTTTGCAAACTATCGTACACCCACATGCAGCTAGCCATCATATTCATGCAACAATGCTGGTAATCCACATGCACTTTTTTTAAACCAGTGCACACAAAACATGTTGCAACACAATGTTATAAATACTAAATACCTGTTTTGCATTCATATGGGATTTTGAAGAGGAAAAAAAGGCAATTGTTGACGTCTAGAGAGATTACGGGGAGAGGCGTATGTTTTTCCCTTTTTGTTCTGTAGTGACAAAGTAATCACAAAAATACATCTGGAAAGAAAGGGAAAAATAGGAGAAATTACAAAATAAGAACAAAGAAGAAGAAGAAGAGAGAAGAAGGAGAAGAAGAGAAGAAGAAGAAGAGAAGAAGAAGAAAAGAAGAAGAAGACAGCTAAAATACAACGAAAACAATAAAAAGACGAAAATAGTTCACGTATAACATATGATCTTTTCTACTATAACAGTGGTATATGTCTCTTTATTCATCCTCTTTTTTTTCTGTCTGTCTCTCTACTCACTGTGTGCCTGTTGTTCTGTCTGTCGGTCCGTATGCCTCCATCTCTGTCTCTGCCTTTTCCTTTCTCCCTCTTTGTCAGTTTGTCCGTTTGCCTGCCTGCCAGACCTGCCTTACTGCCCATCTGTATGTCTGTCTGCCTGTCTATCTGTTTCTCTGTCTGTCTGTCTCCGCCCGTCTCTTCTCTCTGTCGTGTCTTTGTCTCTCTGTCTGTTTTGTCTGTCTGTCCTGTCTCTGTCTCTGTCTTCGTTTTCTCTCTCTCTCTCTCCTCTCCTCTCTCTCTCTTTCTCCCTCTCTCTCTATTTCTCTCCCTCCAAACACACACGCACATGTCTCTTTCTCATTCTCTTTTTCACTCACTATGACTCACACACACTCGTCACACACACACACACACACACATACACACACACAACACACACACACACACACACACACACACACACACACACACACACGTGTCACACACACACACACACACTGCACACACACACACACACACACACACACACACACACACACACACACACACACACACACTTACATATGCCACAAAGGAAACCTGCTAGCATGTTGTTGGCAAGTTACATCTGTCTTTTAACATGCTGTGATATAGCAGAAGCCGTGCTGGGTAAACTGTCTAGCACTGGAGACCACTTCTTGGACAGCTTCCTGTCACCTTGGTCACTGAAATCGAATACCAAACAAGGTAAAAATGAATCAAACAAACAAATAAACAACCTGCAAAGAGACAAGCAATCTGACGATCAAAGAGGCTAACAAACAAGCAGGCATAGATACAAACGATACTACAAGCAAACTAAGAAGCAAAGACGCAAACAAGTAAAGAGAGGAATACACAAAGAAACAACCAAACGATACACAATCAAAGAAATACACACGCAAAGAAATGAAGAAACAAGCATGCAAGCAAGCGCTGAAAAATAAGCAAGCAAGCAAAGAATCAAATAAACAAGCAGACAAAGGAACAGATAAAATAGTATTCAAAGAAAACAAACATAGAAGCAGGAGGAGAGAAACAAGTCCAGAGACAAACAAGCAAAGAAATACAGAAATCAAGAGACACACAA
>CM060310.1:59975673-59978173 GCA_030674185.1 Monoplex corrugatus
TAAATTATGAATGAATACATTGATGTACATATGAATATACGGATGAAAAAAAATCAAAGGAAACAATCAAGCAAACAAACAAGCAAACGAACACACAAAACAAACAAACCCGTAAAAGAAAACAGTCCTGCAAAGCAGTAGACATTTTAATACTCTTTTCTTTTCGTTGCCAATAACAGACCTATTAGTAGCTTCTAAAGCGGACAGTCTAGTCAGCATGTTGTCTGGCATTTTGACGGAAGCCATACGCCATGATCAGCCCACCAATTACCTTGCTGACATGAATTTTGTATTCATCACTTTGCAAGCTAAATCATTAAGTAGCATTAAAATCAAAGCCTTCCACTGTGAGCAGGGTGACAAGGCTTAATCCCTGTCATACCAGCTCTCTTTACCATAACAGCACAGCTTTATTCCTGAAGATCTTTTCCCAACTGTATAGTCAACATGATCTTTCTGAGCCTCAGAAACACGACTTTTACATGATCAAAACTCAGATATTTGATGAGCACTAGGTGAGGATTAATTCAAATAAGATTATAAAATATCAGTTGTCCAAAGGTTCCGTTGTGAGGTCATTGCGTTACCAGTGTTGCGCATCTGTTGAAAAGTGCATTTTCATAATGGCCCCTCTCCGCCATATTTCTCTCTCTCTCTCTCTCTCTCTCTCTCTCTCTCTCTCTCTCTCTCTTCTCATCTATTTGTCCATCCATACGCTCCAAGCAATCTATTCAGCTGCAATTCTATGTTGTCACACATTAACGCTATTGTGGGAGGTCGGGTCGGAAATATCTCCCAACAAATTATGTTTCCCATGTACAGAGCAAAATAATGTCCCCTGCTTTGTATTCACAGGGGATTCTGGCAACCTCAGCGTCTCCTTCCTCGTGGCATGTTAAAAGAATAAAATAAGAATGCAAACAAAAAGCTGAAAGTTAAGAAAAACGAAAACAGAAACAAAAAAATCAAAAAAAAAGTAAAGAAAAAAAAGAAAGAAAAAAGAGAGAAAGATAGTTTAAAAAAAGCAATGGGGGGGGGGGGGGGGGGGGGGGGGGGGAGAAAAATGACAGAAACAAGATAACAGTTCAGGGGAAAGAAATGGAAAGAAGAGAAAAAGAAAATATTATGTGAACGTATTGAAAGAAAGAAAGAAACAAAAACTACTCGAAAACCAGCAAAACAATACAACAAAATTAAGACACAGAGGGAAAAATTAAAATTTATTTAAGGCATCCATGCTTACGTATTGGCAAATATAGGTTATGTGTCTGATGTTCCTCATTTAGTTAAAGTGAGCATCGGAAAATAGTGCACTGCAAAACAGTTTTGAAAAAAAAAATCAATTTTAGACATAAATAAATAGATAATGAAATAAATAAATAAATAGATAAATAAATAATTAAATAAATAAACTGAATATGCTGAATGAATACATGAATGAAATAAGTAAATAAACAAATAAATCAAATAACATATGTATGAAAAAAATAAAGAAACCAACAGATGAATAACTATCAACAGGTGAACAAATGGATGAAGAAATATGTAAATACATACACAAAATGAAGAAATAAGTGAATAATTCAATAAAATACATCATGACTTAATGAATTAACGCACAAATGAATGCATGTATGAAAGAGAATCAAACAAAACACTCAAACAAAGAAGCAAACAAACATGCAATCAAACAAACAAACTGCAAAACAAATGAACGAACCCGCAAAACAGCAGAAATTTGGATCCTTTTTGTTTTCGTTGCCAATATCAGACCTATCAAAAGCTTCTAAAGCTGACAGTCTAGCCAGCATGTTGTCTGGCATTTTGACGGAAGCAGTACACCGTGATCAACCTGCCAATTACTTTGCTGACATGAATTTTGTATTCACCACTTTGCAAGCTAAATCATTAAGTAGCATTAAAATTGAAACCTTCCACTACGAGCAAGATGACAAGACCTAATCCCCATCACAGCTACTCTCTTTACAATAGCATCACAACTATATTCCAATCGTATAGTGATCACGATCTTTTTGAGCCTCAGAAACACGAGTTTTACATGATCAAAACTAAGATTAAATGGGCACAACATTATGATTAATTCAAACACGATTATAACATGTCAGTAGTCAAAAGGTCTCGTTGTGATGTCATTGCGTTACCAGGGTTGCGTATGTGTTGAAAAGTGCATTTTTGTATTGGTCCTTCTCTTTTCTCTCTCTCTCTCTCTCTCTCTCTCTCTCTCTCTCTCTCTCTCTCTCTCTCTCTCTCTCTCTCTCTCTCTCTCTCTCATCGAATATGAACATACATTTTAAATATGTGACAGCAAGATTTAGATTTGGCATATCAGAAATAATGCCCATTACTTTAGATATAGCCTAGATCACACAGAGATAATGATTTGTTGTGTCCATTATGTAAAACTTCAAAAGAAGATAAAGTGCACTTTTTGCTTTGCTGTCAAGCACTACAAAATACTCGAGAGAAATTGATTCGACTT
>CM060310.1:59983173-59984746 GCA_030674185.1 Monoplex corrugatus
TGTGTTTGTGTGTGTGTAATAGAGACAGAGGTAGAGAGACAGAGACAGATACTGCTACATGGAGACGGACACATACAAAGAGAAAGAGAAAGAAAAAATGAGAGGCAGACAGATGAACAGACAGGCAGAGACAGAGAGGCAGACTTAGACAGACAGACAGACAGACAGATATATATATATATATATATATATATATATAGACAGAGAGAGAGAGACAGAGACAAAGAGAGGAAGATAGAAAGAGAGAGAGACAGAGACACAGGCAGAGACAGAGACAGATGCTGGGGTGCTGAAGACATAGATATACTGAGAGACAAAAAAAAAGAATAAAAAACAAAAAACGCTCTTTGTATAAGCAATGCAAGATCCTTTGGGGTCCATGATATATTCAATATAGAAAAAGATAGAAAAGGAATGCAAATTTATGAGAAAGAAATGCAAAATGATGAAAAAGGAATGCAAAATTATAGAAAGATTGCGGAAAAGAAACACTTAGTACACAATAAGAGTTTGCAGCTGTTTTTCGTTGTCAAAGCAACGAAAGTCCAGGAAAAGAACAGGCCTTTCAGGAGCGTCCAAAACGGACAGTTTACCTTGCATGTTGTCTGGCATGTTGCCGGAACCGGTACGACATGATCAGCACGACACTTGTCCAGGTGCCGTCATTATGTTTTTTTCATATTTGACAAGCAAAACTAGTGGATTAATTCAGATCAGGTTTAGAAAATGTTAGTTATCACTGGGCTTAATTCTGATTTCGTTGCATTACCAGCTTTGAATATTTATTAAAAGTACATGCTCATATTGCTCCCTCTCTCTCTCCCTGTCTATCATTCTCCTCTCTGTCTCTGTCTTTCTGCTTCTCCTTCTCTGTGTTACTGTCTATATTTCTCTGTCTCTGTGTCTGGCTCCCTCTCCCTCCCTTCTTTCCTCCCTTTCTCTCTCTCTCTCTCTCCTCTCTCTCTTCTCTCTCTCTCTCTCTTAGGTCTCTCTCTATCTTTTTGTCTCTGTGTCTCTCTGTTCTCTGCGCCTCTCTCGCTCTCTCTCTGTTTCTGTCTCTGTCTCTCTCTGTCTCAGTCTGTCTGACTGTCTTTCTTTCTGTCTATTTGTCTGTCTCTCTCTCTCTTTTCTCTTTCTGTCTCTCTTTCTCTGTCTCTGTCGCTGTCTCTGTCTGTCTGTCTCTTTCTCATTATCTCTCTCTCTCTGTTTCTCTTTATCTTTCTCTCTCTCTGTCTCTCTCTTTCTCTCTCTCTGTCTCTCTCTCTCTCTTTCTCTCTGTCGCTTTCTCACTCTCTCTCTTGCTTGATCGTTTTCCGTAAACCATCTCCATTAACGGCCACCTCACCAAATGAAAGTAGACATACAAGAGCCCCTTGGGGAACGCCATCAGACCTGATGGGTTTGTGTACTGGCGATGGTTGGCGTTGATGGTGAAATAGATAATTTTGATGAATCATTGATAACCGTGCCACCATCAGAAATGGCTAGAAGAGATCGTAATGAAACACGCTCTCTCGGATAATATTGCGTTAGATAGTTTGTGATACTACTTCAGTTACTGCGTCTGTTTTAG
>CM060310.1:59984846-59999846 GCA_030674185.1 Monoplex corrugatus
GCCAGCATGTTGTCTGGCATTTTGACGGAAGCCATACGCCCATGATCAGCCCCCAATTACCTTGCTGACATGAATTTTGTATTCATCACTTTGCAAGCTAAATCATTAAGTAGCATTAAAATCAAAGCCTTCCACTGTGAGCAGGGTGACAAGGCTTAATCCCTGTCATACCAGCTCTCGTTACCATAACAGCACAGCTTTATTCCTGAAGATCTTTTCCCAACTGTATAGTCAACATGATCTTCTGAGCCTCAGAAACACGACTTTTACATGATCAAAACTCAGATATTTGATGAGCACTAGGTGAGGATTAATTCAAATAAGATTATAAAATATCAGTTGTCCAAAGGTTCCGTTGTGAGGTCATTGCGTTACCAGTGTTGCGCATCTGTTGAAAAGTGCATTTTCATAATGGCCCCTCTCCGCCATATCTCTCTCTCTCTCTCTCTCTCTCTCTCTCTCTCTCTCTCTCTCTCTCTCTCTCTCTCTCTCATCTATTTGTCCATCCATACGCTCCAAGCAATCTATTCAGCTGCAATTCTATGTTGTCACACATTAACGCTATTGTGGGAGGTCGGGTCGGAAATATCTCCCAACAAATTATGTTTCCCATGTACAGAGCAAAATAATGTCCCCTGCTTTGTATTCACAGGGGATTCTGGCAACCTCAGCGTCTCCTTCCTCGTGGCATGTTAAAAGAATAAAAAAGAATGCAAACAAAAAGCTGAAAGTTAAGAAAAATGAAAACAGAAACAAAAAAATCAAAAAAAAAGTAAAGAAAAAAAAGAAAAAAAAAAAGAGAGAAAGATAGTTTAAAAAAAGCAATGGGGGGGGGGGGGGGGGGGGGGGGGGGGGGGGGAGAAAAATGACAGAAACAAGATAACAGTTCAGGGGAAAGAAATGGAAAGAAGAGAAAAAAAAAATATTATGTGAACGTATTGAAAGAAAGAAACAAACAAAAACTACTCGAAAACCAGCAAAACAATACAACAAAATTAAGACACAGAGGGAAAAATTAAAATTTATTTAAGGCATCCATGCTTACGTATTGGCAAATATAGGTTATGTGTCTGATGTTCCTCATTTAGTTAAAGTGAGCATCGGAAAATAGTGCACTGCAAAACAGTTTTGAAAAAAAAAAAATCACAATTTTAGACATAAATAAATAGATAATGAAATAAATAAATAAATAAATAGATAAATAAATAATTAAATAAATAAACTGAATATGCTGAATGAATACATGAATGAAATAAGTAAATAAACAAATAAATCAAATAACATATGTATGAAAAAAATAAAGAAACCAACAGATGAATAACTATCAACAGGTGAACAAATGGATGAAGAAATATGTAAATACATACACAAAATGAAGAAATAAGTGAATAATTCAATAAAATACATCATGACTTAATGAATTAACGCACAAATGAATGCATGTATGAAAGAGAATCAAACAAAACACTCAAACAAACAAGCAAACAAACATGCAATCAAACAAACTGCAAAACAAATGAACGAACCCGCAAAACAGCAGAAATTTGGATCCTTTTTTTGTTTTCGTTGCCAATATCAGACCTATCAAAAGCTTCTAAAGCTGACAGTCTAGCCAGCATGTTGTCTGGCATTTTGACGGAAGCAGTACACCGTGATCAACCCGCCTATTACTTTGCTGACATGAATTTTGTATTCACCACTTTGCAAGCTAAATCATTAAGTAGCATTAAAATTGAAACCTTCCACTACGAGCAAGATGACAAGACCTAATCCCCATCACAGCTGCTCTCTTTACAATAGCATCACAACTATATTCCAATTGTATAGTGATCACGATCTTTTTGAGCCTCAGAAATACGAGTTTTACATGATCAAAACTGAGATTAAATGGGCACAACATTATGATTAATTCAAACACAATTATAACATGTCAGTAGTCAAAAGGTCTCGTTGTGATGTCATTGCGTTACCAGGGTTGCGTATGTGTTGAAAAGTGCATTTTTATATTGGTCCCTCTCTCTCTCTCTCTCTCTCTCTCTCTCTCTCTCTCTCTCTCTCTCTCTCTCTCTCTCTCTCTCTCTCTCTCTCTCTCTCTCTCTCTCTCTCTCTCTCTCTCTCTCTCTCTCATCGGATATGAACAGACATTTTAAATATGTGACAGCAAGATTTAGATTTGGCATATCAGAAATTAATGCCCATTACTTTAGATATAGCCTAGATCACACAGAGATAATGATTTGTTGTGTCCATTATGTAAAACTTCAAAAGAAGATGAAGTGCACTTTTTGCTTTGCTGTCAAGCACTACAAAATACTCGAGAGAAATTGATTCGACTTAAATATTGTAGGCAATCTTCATTATTTAAAATGACTTTATTGATGTCATCAACCGCATATGATGTTGTATAAAATATATCTTTGTTTTTGTATAAAGCATTTAAGTTTAGAGAAAAAAGCAACATCATGATGCAGTGCACAAATTAATAATTTATTCTGTCTGTTTTGATTTTCTGTCAGTGAACATGTTGCATGTATAATGTGTACAAATTAGTTCATGGATCTCTGTTTTTCCAAAGTATTCATGTATTTAAGAGACAATATGTTATTGTACAAACTATAGTACACTGATGTTGTCGATCCTCACTGAAATGACTAGTGCGTATAGATCGATGTCTTAGGTTTGTTATTTATATGAGTATTGTTCAAATGTAAATTTCTGTTCTAGCCTATGTACAATGTAGCATTAATATGATTGTCATGATGCAAATGATAGTTTTGCTTATGTATTAGTACCCCTTCATGAGGGGCAAAGGCCTATTACATGATCTGAATAAACCATCTGAAGTCTGAAGTCTGAAGTCTCTCTCTCTCTCTCTCTCTCTCTCTCTCTCTCTCTCTCTCTCTCTCTCTCTCCCTCTCTCTCTCTTCTATTTGTCCACCCATACGCTCCAAGCAAGATATCTAATTGCAATTCAGTGTTGTCAAACATGCACGCTATTGTAGGAGGTTAGTTCAGGAATGTGTCCCGACAAATTATGCTTCTCATATTCAGTAAGAAATATTGAATACTGTTTTGCATTCATAGGGGATTTTGGCACACTCAGGGTCTCACTCCTCGTGGCATGTTGGAAAAATACAATGTAAAATAACAAACCAAACCAAAAAATGAATGCTAAGCAAAACGAAAACAAGCAAACAAACAAAAAGTCAAATAATAAAAGAAAAAGAGAAATAGTTTTAAAAAAGCAGGGGGAAATAAAGAAAACGATAGAAACAAGAAATGAGTTCAGGGAAAGAATTAAGGGAAAAGGAAAGTATGATATAAAAAATATTGAAAGAAAGAAACAAAGAAAAACTACTCCTAAACCAGCGAAACAATACAGCAGAATGAAGACAGAGAAGGAAAAAATGAAACTGTATTTTCGGGCATATATGCTTATGTATTGGCCAATAGAGGCTATATGTCTGATGTTCCTCATCTAATTAATGTGAACATCAACAAATAAGCCTACTGCACTGTTAAACATTTTAAAAAAGTTTACCAATGAATGAATGAATAAATAAATAAATAGATAAGTAAGTGAATAAACAAATAAATGAATATACAAGGATAAAGTAAAAATAAACAAATAAATCAAATAACAAATATATAAATAAATCAAGAAGCCAATGAATAAATTAAAAAAATCAATGAATAAACAAATGGACGAAGAAATAAGTAAATACACACACAAAATGAAGAAATAAATGAACAATTATACAAAATGAATCGTGAACGAATGAATTAATGTATGTGAAGATACAGACGGAAGAAAATTAAACAAAACAATCAAACAAACAAGTAAGCAAACAAATAAACAAACAAACAAACAAACCTGCGAAACAGCAGAAATGTGCATACTTTTGGTCGTTCCCAATATCAGGTTTATCAGCAGCTTCTTAAAGTGGAATGTCTAGCCAGCATGTTGTCTGGCTTTTTGACGGAAACAGTACGCACTGATCAGCCTACCAATTACTTTGCTGACACGAATTTTGTATCATCATTTTGCAAGCTAAATCAATAAGTAGCATTAAAATCGAAACTTTCCACTGCGAGCAGGTTGACGACACCTAATCCCCATCACAGCGGCTCTCTTTACAATAACATCATAGCTTTATTCCTGGAGATTCTCTTCTAATCGTATGGTCAACACGATCTTTTTGAGCCTCAGAAACGCGACTTTTACATGAGTGAAACTGAGATTTGAAGGGCAGAACCTGAGAGTTGATTCAAATAATATCATAGAATGTCAGTTGTCAAAAGGTTCTGTTGTGATGTCATTGCGTTGCCAGTGTTGCGTATTTGTTGAAAAGTGCAATTTCATATTGGTCCTCTCTCTCTCTCTTTTTCATTCTCTATCTTCTTCTTTCTCGCTGTCTCACTCTCTCTTTCATTCTCTCTTTCTGTCTCTCTGTCTGTCACTCTGTCTCTGTCTCTGTCTCTGCCTCTCTCTCTCTCTCTCTCTCTGACTCTCTCTCTCTCTCAATCTCCCTTTGTCTGTCTTCCTGTGTCTTTCTCTTTCTGTTTCTCTCTCCCTATCTCTCTCTCTCTCTCTCTGTCTCTTTCTTTCTGTCTATCTCTCTCTCTAACTCTCTGTTTCTTTTTCTCTTCAGCTCTCTCATCTCTGCCTCTCTCTGTCTCTGTCACTCTGTCTCTCTGTCCTGTCTGCATGTCTCTCTGTTTCTGTCTCTCTCTATATATCTCTTTCTCTTCTCTTCTCTTCTCTTCTGTCTCTGCCTGTCTCTGTGTCAGTCATTTTGTCACTCTGTCTCTGTCTCTCTCTCTCTGCCTCTCTGTCACTGTCTGTCTGTCTGTCTGTCTCTCTCTCTCTCTCTCTCTCTCTCTCTCTCTCTCTCTCTCTCTGTCCCTACTCCAAATGAAAGTAGACATGCAAGCGGACCCAGGGGATGCCATCTGGCCTGATGGGAATGTATACGCGATGTGTCGTGTTGGTGGTGAAATAGATAATTTTGATGAATCATTGATAGTCCCGTCAGCATCCGAAATGGATGTAATAACTGGTATAATACACACTCTCACATATAATGTTACTTGGAAAAATTGTAATATAGTTATTGAAGTTATAGAACCACGTCTTTGCTGACAGGCGAAATCTGGAAACTGCAATTACCTTACAGAAGCTTTCTGCCAAATATTATAATAGTATTGGGTCTGTACATTAGTCAATGTTCCCTACCGTTTTGCAATCATGTTAAGCAGTTCATGATGTATCTGTCTCTTGCGTGCGCATGTCTCTGTGTGTGTATATGTTCGTACTCTGTGTGTGTGTGTGTGTGTGTGTGTGTGTGTGTGTGTATGTGTGTGTGTGTGTGTGTGTGTGTGTGTGTGTGTGTGTGTGTGTGTGTGTGTGTGTGTGTGTGTGTGATAGAGATAGAGGTAGAGAGACAGAGACAGATACTGCAACATGGAGACAGACACATACAAAGAGAAAGAGAAAGAAAAAAATGAGAGAAGCAGAAAGACAGATGAACAGACAGGCAGAGACACAGAGAGGCAGACTTCGACAGACAGACATATATATATATATATAAAAAAAAAATATAGACAACAGCAGAAGGGCATCCAGGAGTCATGACCTGGATGTGGCCCGGCCCCCCGAGAGTGTAAGGAATTCAGGGCCGAAACACTTGTCTAAAGGGGGTTACTTCTCTGAAGACCTTCTGTTGTCTAGCTCTCCCTAGAGTTTCTTTCTACCTGCACATGGTCAATCCATTGACTTCCGGGAATAGTTCGGAGGACATTCGGGAAAGACCGAAGGACACTGGGAAAGACTAGATCTGCGGGCTTTGTGGGTTGGCTTCCCACCTTGCCTTTGATAACATGCCACGAGTTCTTTAAATGAAAGATGCTCCCAGGATTCACCGAAAGGGGGAGAGAATGATGAATCCATCGGCACCGACTCCATCACGACTGGAAACGCACAACGGATCATGATTAATGACCAGATGGAATTTCCGTGTGCGTGTGGAAGGAGATTCACCACCAAACGCGGCATGAAGATCCACAGGACAAAAATGGGCTGTTTGAAGACACATACGAACCAGCAGCAGCGCACTGCGATAGCAGGTGAGACGTTGGATGACCAAGGCCAGGATTTAAACCATAGTGCCAAGGACATCCACGCTGACGGTTCTGATGCGGATTTTGCACAAGCTCTTAACGCCAAACGTGGAAAACTCAATTTGCCGCCTGCCGGTGCAAAAGAACAATGGGAGAAATTAGATGAGGAACTTGTCCTTAAGCTGAATGCGCTAATAGGGAACAGTACGCTGGAACACAAACTTGACACATACGGAGACATCATATATTCTATCTGCAGGGACACTTATGGAGTGAAGCAGCCAAAGACAAAAACGCCTCCCCAGAAATCCAGAAGACAGCAACAGATGGAGAGCATCCGGAGGGAGAAAAGGAAGCTTAAAAAGCGAATGAAAACTGCCTCAGAATTCGAGAAGCAAGGGCTCCTGGAACTCTGGAAAGATCTGAAGGCCAAACACAATGCTCTCAGCAAAGTGGAATCAGCAAGGCGAAGAAAGAGCAAAAAGAAGAAGACTCAAGATCGTTTCTTAAAAGATCCCTTTGACTTTGCAAGAAAGCTGTTTGAACAACCCAAATCAGGGACTCTCACAGTGGGCAAGGAAACCCTAGAGCAGCATCTCAGGGAAACATATTCCGATTCTCAGCGCGAGGCACCACTTGAAATCCAGAATCTGGTTTGGCCTGCAGCGCCAGAAGGAAAATTCAATAACAAACCACCAACACTGGATGAAGTGAAGAACGTAGTAAAGAAAGCCAGAGCCAAGTCAGCACCTGGACCAAACGGAATACCATACCTGCTCTACAAGAAATGCCCAAAAGTGCTCGAGTGGCTCCACAAGATGATTCGATCAGCATGGAGGAACCAGAAGATCAGCGACCAATGGATGAGAGCTGAAGGAGTGTACATTCCGAAGGAGCAGAACTCCAGCAGCATCAATCAGTTCAGGCCAATATCACTTCTGAACGTCGAGGGGAAAATCTTCTTCTCTGTTATGGCAGCAAGATTGACAAAATACCTGACTGAAAACAAGTATCTGGATATGTCAGTCCAAAAGGGAGGCATACCAGGAATGCCTGGATGCTTGGAACATGCCACGTTGATTTGGGATGCCATCCAAAAAGCAAGAACAGAGAAGAGAGACATTGACGTAGTTTGGCTTGATCTGGCGAATGCATATGGATCAGTTCCACACGATATGATCCAGCTGGCTCTTGAAATGTATCACATCCCAGAAAACATCCGAACAATGCTGAGGAAGTATTTCCAAGGGTTCTCAATGCGGTTCTCTACCAAAGAATACACCACGGACTGGATAGACCTAGAGGTGGGCATTGCAATGGGCTGTGCAATCTCTCCCATACTGTTCGTGTTGGCAATGGAAGTCATCTTGAAAGCTGCAATGAAGAGTTCAGGTCCAGTGAATCTGGGAGATGGATACCAGATGCCTCCTCTGAAAGCTTTCATGGATGACACAACAGTCTTGTCCACGGATGAGGAAGAGACACACCAAATCTTAAAGCAGCTGGATGAGCTGGTGGCCTCTTCAGGAATGAGGTTCAAACCTAAGAAATCCCGAAGTCTCTCACTGCGAAAAGGAAAAGTGGCAGATTCAGTCAAATTCATGGTAGCCAACCAAGCCATCCCCACTGTCACAGAAGAGCCAGTAAAAAGTCTCGGAAGATGGTATGATGACTCCCTGAAAGACACACAAAGGGGATGTGAAACCAAGCAAACAGCAGAAGAAGGCCTGAAGAAAATAGATAACTGCGGACTGCCAGGCAAATACAAAGTCTGGTGTCTACAGTTCATGCTGATACCAAAGCTGCTGTGGCCACTGCTAATCTATGACATTTGCACCAGCACAGTCGAAGCAATGGAAGCCAAAATCAACAAATACACAAGAAAATGGCTCGGTGTCCCACCTGGTCTCACTGATGTTGCATTCTACTGTCGTCAAGCAATGCTGAAGCTACCTCTCAAATCCATAGTGGAGGAATACAAAGTTGGAAAAGCAAGACTGTTGAGCATGCTGGAGGAATCGGAAGACAATATCGTGAGATCAGTTCATCCAAAGCTGAGAACTGGCAGAAAGTGGAAAGTCCAAGAGGCTGTAAACAATGCCAAGAGAAACCTCAGCATCAAAGAAATAATTGGACACACGCAAACCAACAGACAGGGACTGGGAGCAACAAAAATGCAGTGGTGGTCCAAAGCCAAATGGAAGGAAAAAAGAGACATGATCATACAGGAGTTGAAGGAAGAAGAAGATGTCAAAAGAGTGCAGAAGGCAGTCCAGCAAGGTCAACAGGGGCAATGGACAACATGGGACAGTGCACTCCAAAGAAGTCTCAGCTGGAACGATATGTGGCACATGGCTCCTCTAAGGATAAGCTTCCTCCTCAGATCTGTATATGACCTGCTCCCCTCGAATGCAAACTTAGTGAAATGGGGGAAATCAGAAGACCCAGCATGTCCGCTCTGTCAGAAGAAACAAACAGTGGAACATGTCCTAAGCTCTTGTAAAGTAGCGCTAGCCCAAGGAAGGTATACATGGAGGCACAACCAAGTTCTGAAAGTGATCACAGACGTGGTTAGCGAAAAAACCATGACCCCAAACGCACCAATTGCTATGACAACGTTCTACAAAGCAGGAGGGAAACAGGTCTGGCCCGAAAGTGTTATGACAACCAGCACATTGCCAAAGGGTCTTCTGGATGGAGCAGTCGACTGGGAGTGTACAGCAGACCTCCCAGAGTGGAGAAATTACCCAGATGTCATCAGCAAGACAGGCATGAGACCAGACATCGCTCTCCACTCTGACTCCTCGAAACAAGTGATTCTGATAGAACTCACTGTGCCATACGAAAGCAGAATGGAAGAAGCACATATCTACAAGACCGAAAAATACGCCAGTCTTGCCAGCACCTGAAGAAAGCAGGTCTGCGGGTCAAAATCTTCGCCATAGAGGTCGGGGCAAGAGGGTTTGTGGGCACCTCCGCTTATGATCTCATGAAACAACTCGCCATTTCTGGGAAGAAGAGGACTAGAGCCCTTAAAGCGATGGCAGAGGCAGCAGAAAGGAGCTCAAGCTGAATCTGGGCAAGGAGGAACCAAAAGTGAACTTCATAAGGATTAAATTCCCTACAGATGATGTGTGCCCCGTTAGCACATTGGTAAAACCGCGTACCGCAGTTCTGAAGCGCAGAATCGCCCAGGTTCGCTCCCCGGCGTGGGAAAAAAAATAGACAACAGCAGAAGGGCATCCAGGAGTCATGACCTGGATGTGGCCGGCCCCCCGAGAGTGTAAGGAATCCAGGGCGGAAACACTTGTCTAAAGGGGGTTACATCTCTGAAGACCTTCTGTTGTCTAGCTCTCCCTAGAGTTTCTTTCTACCTATATATATATATTATATATATATATATATATATATATATATAGAGAGAGAGAGAGAGAGAGAGAGAGAGAGAGAGAGAGAGAGAGAGAGAGAGACAAAGAGAGAAGGGAAGAGAGAGACAGAGACAAATGCTTGGGTGCTGAAAAAAAATTATTTGTATAAGCAATGCAAGATCCTTTGGGGTCCATGATATATTCAATATAGAAAAAGATAGAAAAGGAATGCAAATTTATGAAAAAGAAATGCAAAATGATGAAAAAGGAATGCAAAATTATAGAAAGACTGCGGAAAAGAAACACTTGGTACACAATAATAGTTTGCAGCTGTTTTTCGTTGTCAAAGCAACGAAAGTCCAGGAAAGGAACAGGCCTTTCAGGAGCGTCCAAAACGGACAGTTTACCTTGCATGTTGTCTGGCATGTTGCCGGAACCGGTACGACATGATCAGCACGACACTTGTCCAGGTGCCGTTATTATGTTTTTTTTTCATATTTGACAAGCAAAACTAATGGATTAATTCAGATCAGGTTTAGAAAATGTTAGTTATCACTGGGCTTAATTCTCTGATTTCGTTGCATTACCAGCTTTGAATATTTATTAAAAGTACATGCTCATATTGCTCCCTCTCTCTCTCCCTGTCTATCATTCTCCTCTCTGTCTCTGAATTTCTGCTTGTCCTCCTCTGTGTTACTGTCTATATTTCTCTGTCTCTGTGTCTGGCTCCCTCTCCCTCCCTTCTTTCCTCCCTTTCTCTCTCTCTCTCTCTCTCTCTCTCTCTCTCGGTCTCTCTCTATCTCTCTGTCTCTGTGTCTCTCTGTTCTCTGTGCCTCTCTCGCTCTCTCTCTGTTTCTGTCTCTGTCTCTCTCTGTCTCAGTCTGTCTGACTGTCTTTCTTTCTGTCTATTTGTCTGTCTCTCTCTCTTTTTCTCTTTCTGTCTCTCTTTCTCTGTCTCTGTTGCTGTCTCTGTCTGTCTGTCTCTTTCTCATTCTCTCTCTGTCTCTGTCTCTCTTTCTCTTTCTCTCTCTCTGTCTCTCTCTTTCTCTCTCTCTGTCTGTCTCTCTCTCTCTCTCTCTCTCTCTCTCTCTCTCTCTCTCTCTCTCTCTCTCTCTCTCTGACGCTTTCTCACTCTCTCTCTTGCTTGATCGTTTTCCGCAAACCATCTCCATTAACGGCCACCTCACCAAATGAAAGTGGACATACAAGAGCCCCTTGGGGAACACCATCAGACCTGATGGGTTGTGTACTGGCGATGGTTGGCGTTGATGGTGAACTAGATAATTTTGATGAATCATTGATAACCGTGCCACCATCAGAAATGGCTAGAAGAGATCGTATGAAACACGCTCTCTCGGATAATATTGCGTTAGATAGTTTGTGATACTACTTCAGTTACTGCGTCTGTTTTAGTAACTATCGGACAGCGTCTTTGCCGACAGCGAATGAAGCTGGAAACTGCAATCTTTCCCAAAGAAACTTGCAACCCTACAAAAGATTTATGGCTCTGATATTGTCTGGTCTGAACGTAGGTGAACATTGTCTACCGTTATGGAAGCAGGTTGTTCACTGAGTGTTGCATGCGGCATATTCTGGTATGTGTGCATGTCCGCGCACTCGCGCACGTGTGTGTGTGTGTGTGTGTGTGTGTGTGTGTGTGTGTGTGTGTGTGTGTGTGTGTGTGTGTGTGTGTGCATGTGTGTGTGTCTGTGTGTGTGTCTGGGTGTGTGTGTGTGTGTGTGTGTGTGTGTGTGTGTGTGTGTGGTGTGTGTGTGTGTGTGTAATAGAGACAGAGGTAGAGAGACAGAGACAGATACTGCTACATGGAGACAGACACATACAAAGAGAAAGAGAAAGAAAAAAATGAGAGAGGCAGACAGATGAACAGACAGGCAGAGACAGAGAGGCAGATTTAGACAGACAGACAGACAGACAGACAGATATATATATATATATATATATATATAGACAGAGAGAGAGATAGAGACAAAGAGAGGAAGATAGAAAGAGAGAGAGACAGAGACACAGGCAGAGACAGAGACAGATGCTGGGGTGCTGAAGACTAATAGATATACTGAGAGACAAAAAAAAAAAAGAATAAAAAACAAAAAACGCTCTTTGTATAAGCAATGTTGTCTGGCATGTTACCGGAACCAGTACGACGTGATCAGCACGAAACTTGTCCAGGTGACTTCATTATGTTTTTCATATTTGACAAGAAAAGTAAAGTAGGATTATTAAAAGTACATGTTCATATTGCTCTCTCTCTCTCTCTCCCTGTCTATCATTCTCCTCTCTGCCTCTGTCTCTCTGCTTCTCCTTCTCTGTGTTACTGTCTATATTTCTCTGTCTCTGTGTCTGGCTCCCTCTCCCTCCCTTCCTTCCTCCCTTTCTCTCTCTGTCTATGTCTCTCTCTATCTCTCTGTCTCCGTGTCTCTCTGTTCTCTGCGCTTCTCTCTCTCTCTGTCTCTCCCTGTCTCTCTGTCTCAGTCTGTCTGACTGTCTTTCTGTGTGTCTGTCTGTCCGTCTGTATGTATGTCTCTCTTTCTCTGTCTCTCTGTCTCTGTCTCTGTCTGTCTGTCTGTCTCTCTCTCTCTCTCTCTCTTTCTCTCTCTCTCTGTCGCTTTCTCTCTCTCTCTCTCTCTCTCTCTCTGTCGCTTTCTCACTCTCTCTTTTGCTTGATCGTTTTCCGCAAACCATCTCCATTAACGGCCACCTCACCAAATGAAAGTGGACATACAAGAGCCCCTTGGGGAACACCATCAGACCTGATGGGTTGTGTACTGGCGATGGTTGGCGTTGATGGTGAACTAGATAATTTTGATGAATCATTGATAACCGTGCCACCATCAGAAATGGCTAGAAGAGATCGTATGAAACACGCTCTCTCGGATAATATTGCGTTAGATAGTTTGTGATACTACTTCAGTTACTGCGTCTGTTTTAGCAACTATCGGACAGCGTCTTTGCCGACAGCGAATGAAGCTGGAAACTGCAATCTTTCCCAAAGAAACTTGCAACCCTACAAAAGATTTATGGCTCTGATATTGTCTGGTCTGAACGTAGGTGAACATTGTCTACCGTTATGGAAGCAGGTTGTTCATTGAGTGTTGCATGCGGCATATTCTGGTATGTGTGTATTCTGCGCACTCGCGCACGTGTGTGTGTGTGTGTGTGTGTGTGTGTGTGTGTGTGTGTGTGTGTGTGTGTGTGTGTGTGTGTGTGTGTGTGTGTGTGTGTTTTGTGTGTGTGTGTGACAGACAGCCAGACAGCCAGAGAAAAACAGAGAAAGAGAGAAGTGAGTAATATGATGATATGAAATGGAATGAAACTGTATTTAGTCAACGGTATAGATATAAGCACATTCTCCCGATTGTACCTTTCAACAAAAGTAAATGAAATTAAAACAGAAATAATATAATTAATCACATTCAGCAACTGTAAGTGTAAGCGCATTCTTAAATTGTAAATGCTTACAACAATGAATACAGATATCGCTTCTCGATGCAATGATTAGTCAATAACCCTTTCTGATTTAACAGGTTGTGGAATTTGCATAATGTATAACAGTGGAATGGAAATGAGAGATATAGAGTCGTAAGAAATGATACTGATACACGATTAAGTATCATCATATTCTGTAAATTATGTAACATTGTAGGATTTCTGAATTTGCAATTATGTATCATACATGTGGAGTGACGATCTACATTTTGTTCTGTGTGTCGCGTAAACAAGTATGAGACATGATTCATTTTATGAAAATGCATCTACGCAGTCACCTATTACTCAGCAGTCAACAAATCATAAAAGAAAAACCTACTTATAACACATTTGCATGTGTGTATGCAATACCAATAATAAAACGAGAGAGAGAGAGAAAGAGAGAGAGGGGAGAGAGAGAGAGAGACAGAGAGACAGAGAGAGAATAAGAGAGAGAGAGAGAAAGAGAGAGAGGGGGAGAGAGAGAGAGAGAGAGAGAGAGAGAGAGAGAGAGAGAGAGAGAGAGAGAGAGAGAGAGAATCAAACCGACAAACAGGGAGGCAAGTATGGAATACGGAGGGATGAAGACAGACAAACAGATTCATAGACAGACAGACAGACTCACAGACAGACAGACAGTTTTGTATTTGTGGAATGATTTTAACACAATAATAAAAGGTAAATGAATATCATGAAGAGACAGAAAAAAAAGAAAATAAATAAACAAACAAACAAACAACTGCAAAACAGTAATCATCTGAAGGTTATTTTATTCGTTGCCAGGTAACGACATGTCAGACCTATCAGCAGTTTCCGAGGTGGACAGTTTACCAAGCATGTTTTCTGGCATATTGGCGAAACTAATACGACGTGATCCATACGACAGCTATTTTAGTGCCTGGAATTTTGCATCCATCAATTTGCATGTGAAATCATACAGTGACATTAAAATCTAGACCTCCCGCTGAGAGCAGAGTGAAAATATCTCATTCCAATCACATACGCTCTTAAGGTCATAACATCACAGCTGTGTAACGGGAGATCCTTTCTAGCCTCGATGCGAACACGACCAGTATAGAGCATAAGCGAAAAAAAGGGGGAAAAAATAACAAACTATTCTCACGTGAGTGAAACTTAAAAATTGGCATTCACAACATGTGGACTATTTCAGATGAGGTTTAGAAAATGTCAAGTATCAATATGTTTTAATTTTGACTTTATAGTATTACGAGCGTGCATATTTGTTGAAATATATTATCATGTTGCTCGTTTCGTGTCTCTCTCTCTATGCCTTTGACTGTCTCTGTATCTGTCATTCACTCTCTCTCCCTACAACACTTTTCTCCTTCCTTCCTTCCTTCCTTCTGTCCTCTCTCTCTCTCTCTCTCTCTCTCTCTCTCTCTCTCTCTTTGTCTGTCTGTCTGTCTGTCTCTCTCTCTCTATCTCTCTCTCTCTCTCTTGCTCTCTCTTTTGAAATATTTTTGTCCAATTGATTGTCTCACGAATCACACGCACACCCACGCAACACACACACACACACACACACACACACACACACACACACACACACACACACACACACACCACACACACATACATATATACATAATAATTTATGATATACATATGTGTATATATATATATAATATATATATATATATTATATATATATAATATATATATATATATATATATATATATATAGATATCTGAATGTAGTTCATTAAAGTTATGTATAAAGTCAGTTGACTAAGTACAACCACAATCTAAAGGACTTCAGACTGATAACATCCATGACTTCAAAAAATAAACGTACTGTAAAAGATCTAGAGACCTACCACTACAAAGCCATTAACAGAAGAGGGATTGCCTTGTCTTAAAGTTTAGTTTTTCTGCAAATTTCTGACTGTTGCTACAAATAGTTACGTTCTTATTGTATTATTGATTGAAAACTGTTACGTCCATCCGTTCCTAAATGTTAAAAATTAGCACCGTCAAAGAAAGACTTTGTTTGTTTGTTTGTTTGTTT
>CM060310.1:60014846-60017346 GCA_030674185.1 Monoplex corrugatus
ATATTCACAAGGTTTTGTAGGTCCCTTTCATTTTCTGCAATTAGCACGGTGTCATCTGCGTACCGAATGTTGTTTATCATTTTCCCTCCAACCTTTAATCCAGGGTCTTTTTCTAGGTTTCTCATGATGTTTTCGCTATATAGTGAAAACAGATCTGGTGAAAAAACACAACCCTGTCTGACTCCTCTTTTGATATTTTGAAAAGAGCTTATATTGTTTTCTATTCTCATTGCAGCTGTTTGTTCCCAGTACATATTCCTGATTATTCGTAGATCTTTTCCATCGACATTGAGTCTCTCCAGTTGGTTGATCAATTCATCATGTCGTACCCGATCGAAAGCCTTGGTATAGTCAACAAAGTATGAATACAAATCCTTATTCATCTCAATTGACCTCTCTATGATAGTTCTTAGGATGTATATGGCATTAATAGTTCCTTTCCTCTCCACAAATCCACACTGTTCTTCTGCTATTTCTCTTTTGATTCTATTCCTTGACCTCATCATGATTATTCTTAACAGGATTTTTGTTACATGACTCATCAAACTGATTGTACGATGGCGTTCGCATTCTATAGCCCCTGTCTTCTTTGGAAGTGCAATGAAAATTGATTTTGACTTATCTTTAAGGATTTTTCCTGTGTCATAAATTTCATTTAGGAGGACTGTTATTTTTTCTATGCCAAATTCCTCCAGGGCTTCAATCATCTCTGTAGTAATGTTATTTGGTCCTGGGGCTTTTCCTGGTTTCATCTTTTTCAGTGCTGCTCTAACATCATCTTTCATTATGGGTGGTCCTTCAAAGTTCTTTTTTATAATGTGTTCTTCGTTTCTGTCATCCTCAAAAAGGTTTTTAATGTACTCTCCCTATCTGTCTAATATTTTGTCTTTTTCCATGATAAGCGTGCCATCTTTCGATTTTAAGCAGCCAGTTGATGTGCATGTATTTTTCCTGTGGACAATTTCTTCAATTCGTCTGTACATACCCTGAGGATCCATTTTGTGTCGTTCTTCTATCTCTTTGCATTTTGTGTTCAGCCAAGCTTCCTTAGCTTCGTTGCACCTATACCTGATTTCTTTGTTTATCTTCCTGTAAATCTCCTCGTTCTCCTTGCCTTCCTCCTTTCCTCCATCAGGCCCAAAATTTCATTAGTCATCCAACTCTCTTTTGCTTTTCTATTTGCCTTAGGGATTTCTTCACAAGCTTCATTTATATAACTTCTCAACTTTGTCCATTGTTCCTCACTGTCACCAATGTCTTCCAGAGCACTGAATTTGTTTTGAACATGTACATTAAATTTTTGACGTATCATTTCATCTGACTTTAAGAGTCCAAGGTTTAGTTTGAATTTGCTTTTGGTCTGTTTCCTTTTCCTCAATTTCAGCCTAAACCTTCCCACTACCGGATTGTGGTCACTGTTGCAGTCTGCGTCTGGTAGTGTTTTTGCTGACAGTAAAGAATTTCTAAATCTTTTGTTGATCAGGATGTAGTCAATTTGATTTTTGGTATTATCTCCTGCACTCATCCAAGTCCATGTTCTTCTGTTAGGCTGCTCAAACCAGGTGTTTCCTACTATGAATTCATTCATCTGTGCCCATTCTACAAGCTTCCACCCTCTTTCATTTTGTGTACCAAGGCCATGAAGTCCAACTATATCCTCCACCCTATCCTGTCCCACTTTAGCATTAAAATCTCCCATTATGACTGTAACTTCTTGTGATTTACATTGGACCTTGGCCATCTCTAAAACTTCGTAGAAGTTGTCGATGTCTTCCTGAACACTTGCGGATGTTGGTGCATACACCTGTATGATGTTGATATCAAAATGTTTGCCTCCGAATTTGACCAGTAAAACTGTCGGATACTGCTCAGTATCCCTTAACTGCTTTTGATTTGTCTTTGTCCATTATGATGCCTACTCCTCTTTCATGTGAATTACCACCAGAGTATATCACTGTATATTCCCCTGATGTTATCATGCCTGCCCCCTTCCATCTCACTTCCCCCAGTCCTAAAATACTAATGTTAAGCCTTTCATCTCCATTTTGATGTTGTCTAATTTACCTTTCTGTATCATTGTTCTTATATTCCATGTTGCTATTTTGAATTTAATTTTGATTTTGGTCGCAGTAGCTGGCTGATGGTCTGGTGTCACCTGCGCCGCATGACAGTCCCTACCGGACGAAGGTGCTCCGCAGGAGCACCTATTGACGTCGTTAACTTTCTTCTTTTTCCTTCTCCTGTCCATGGTTTTCCTGGGGAAAAACTACGATGGTGGTTTCCCCTTGCCTTCCATCGGTTTTTTTAGGGTTAACTCCTTAGCCTTACTCTCTCTCGAGATGTCCACAAGGCAGTGGAGCTATTTACCCATAGCTTGGGGATCTGGTTCGTGGGCACCAGGGCGTGTCCACACGCCGGTGGGCCTGCATGCCTCGCGTCTGGGGGCCAGACCTCCTCCGAGTCCTACGAGATTCAGCCTGAGTCCGTGAGGTGCTCAGTT
>CM060310.1:60034846-60042346 GCA_030674185.1 Monoplex corrugatus
GTCAACACACACTATTTTGAACAAAGTTTGAATTCGATACAAACGCACTCTCTTCCCCAGTTCCTAACCATTTTTCGTATTTTGTTCTTATGGTTTGCTTGTTTGTGAAATTGTGCAATACATCAATTTTATACACTCTTTTTATTTGTTATGTTGTTGATGTTTGATTTTTGTTTGATTTTTGTGTATGTGTGTTCGTGCGTGTGTGTGCTGCGCGCGCGCGTGTGTGTATGTGTGTATGTGTATGTATGCGTGTATCTGTGTATGTTCGTATTTCCAATGGTAAAACATAAGTGTTAAACTTTTTTTTCATTTTCATGCAGAACTTTCCATTTTTGGGACTCAAATGCCTGATCTAAATGACTTGCATATTAGAACACATTTCTTCTGCATTTTCATCACACACTAACAACTATGGAAAAAACTCGATAAAACCGTAAAATCACAAAACATAGAAAAAGCATACAGAGAACATTACAGAGTAACGTCGAATACTTAAGTACAAAATACATAGGATGAACGATGGAATGACAGATGGGGGAAGGTGCAGAACAAGAAGATAGACAGAGACAAACGTTCATACAGAATGAGACTGAGACAGAGAGACAGAAACAAAGAGACAGGAGAAGACACAGATGGGGTTGAAACAAAAAGAGATAGAGACAGAGACACAGAATGATATAGAGGCAGAGAGCCGACACATGAAGAAAAACAGACACACAAAAAGAGACATGAAGACAAATAAACATAAGAAAAATAAATGGATATCAAAAACGAAGAAGCAGAGAACAATTTTAGAACAGCAGATCCCTTCGGGATATAGTGCAGGCATAGAAAAAACGCAGGAATGTATCCTTTCATGAATGACAGTCTTATCAATCTCAAAAGCCCCCAAAGCCTGAGCGTGGTTTGAAATGTTTGCAAAGAGATCAGTGAGAGGATATCCCCATAGGGAAACATAACTCTTTTGGATTGCCATAAAAAACTGATCCAGGGGGATAAACATTGGGTATTGGACGGCATGTGGTGTGTGTGGGAGAGGGGTGGGGTACTGATCTGCTGCTCGTGTATGCAAATGTTGGTACTTCCCTCCCCTCCCCTTCTCTCTTTGCCTCTGTCTGTCTGTCTGTCTGTCTCTGTCTTTCTCTCTGTCTCTGTCTCTATGTCTCTCTTCTTTCTCTCTTTCTCTCTCTATCTATTACTATCCTCCTCCGTCTTCTCTCTCGCTTCTCTCTCTCTCTCTCTCTCTCTCTCTCTCTCTCTCTCTCTCTCTGTCTCTCTCTCTGTCTCTTCTTTTATTTGCATCCGTCTCTTCTCTCTCTGTCTCTGTCTGTTTGTCTCTCTCTCTCTCATTTTCTCTCTCTCTCTCGTTCTCTCTCTTTCTCTTTCTCCCTTTTAACTTTCCAACCTAATTGTTATCCTTTTCGTACTATTTGTTGCTGTTCCTTTCACTTAAGGACTAACTGTCGAGATGAAGTTGGCTGTCGTCTACAAAGCATCCACAGGCCCACACAGTGTCTCCTCGAATGTAGTCAGCTTTTGCAACATCTCTTCCTCAGCAACCGGAGATTCTTGCAGACGTGTAGGACGTGGTTAGCATCTCGCCCTGTCCCTCCACTAGGACACACAAGGGAGAGAACAACTTTCACATTTAACCTTTTGACTCCAAAACCCTATCGATCAATTGCAAAAACTTAACCCGTTGACTCCATCCTGTATCCACCTGCTTCCTGTATAGGATGAGGGAATGAAACGCTTACGTCTTTGCTTTCCCGGCACGGTTGACAATGCATGATGCTGGTTGACAGGGTGCGGAAGTCAAAGGGTTAACAGATTTTTGTTTAGCCTTTGGTGCCCAGTACTCAGACAGAAGACAACAAAGTGTTTAAATCTTGATAGCAAACGGTAACTGTCATGGAGTTAAAGATTCCCAAACTGAAGCTTGAAGCTGGCATATATCACTGTGTAGACTCAGGGAGAAAATATCAGACGGACTTGAGAATTGATGAAGACAGATAGGGTGAGAGATGAACTAGCAGTGACAAAAGATAGATTCGTATTGTAAGCAATAATCGTCAACTCCATGCGGAAAGGCACATGATGCTGAGACGTGGTATCACTAAATAAAAGTAACAACGACAACAATAACAGATCATGTCAAAGGATATTAAAATGACAAACACAGACTTATCCTACGTAAGGCAAATCATCAACCTGACCGACTGCACTATCCCTTGATTGACGTGTGCCATCAGGAGAGAATACAGACATGCATATTGTATGAAGCCACATCAGGTGTAGAAAAGCCCTAAGAATTTATGTGTTTTAAGGGTAGTAAAGTCTGATTAAATAGAGTGATTTGTACTGGTACCGATGTCGATGGCTTGTGTGTGTGTGTGTGTGTGTGTGTGTGTGTGTGTGTGTGTGTGTGTGTGTGTGTGTGTGTGTGTGTGTGGTGTGTGTGTGTGTGTGTGTGTGTGTGTGTGTGTGTGTGTGTGTTGTGTGTGTAGTGTGTGTAGGTGCGTGTGTCTGTGTCTGTGTGTTACCCTATTGTGTTCGAAGGGCATGATTGCCAACGCCATGCAGCAAGGCACAATGCAATGATGATGAGGTATTTCATTCTCTTGTTTTATATCTTGTGGTTTTGGCTTTGGTTTGTGTGTGTGTGTGTGTGTGGTGTGTGTGGTGTGTGTGTGTGGTGTGTGTGTGTGTGTGCGTGTGGGTGTGTGTGTGTGTGTGTGTGTGTGTGTGTGTGTGTGTGTGTGTGTGTGTGTGTGTGTGTGTGTGTGTTTCCTCATTTCCTTTGATGCTGCAGTGTCCGGGAATCCACTGCGGCGCTGTCTTGAGGCACATGGCTTTGTATGTTGCCTTTTCCACTCATGGCTGCCTGATGTTGATGAAAATCTGTGGAACAATTGTTACTGGTTGCAAACATCTTATTGATGTTAATTTACATGCAATTCATATATGAAATATATTATATATATATATATATATATATATATATATATATAATGTAAATATGATGTTAACATTAACGTTATATACAGTTTGGCTGGGTTAAACACACCCCATCTACATATTCTCAGAGCATCATTACAGAATTCAAGCTGGAGAAAAAAAATGTAGTGATCCAGCACTCAAAATAGACAAGATATCGCGCACTGCTTCATCATTGTCTAGGAGCACTGGCCTATGACTGTGTGTGAACACATAGCAATCAATCTTACTGTGGCCAAAATGGAGAAGTGCGATTGACCAAGTTGGCTTTTCCCCCAGACCGCGGGTGTTTACTTATGGATGCAGAACACCTGCACACTTACCTGTGCTGTTGGTGCTTTGTCGTGGTGAGTCTGATTAGTTTCACTTCGAAAATGGTGAAGGGCTGTGTGTGTTACCTAAATTCTGGGCGAATGTTCATGTGTGGTGAGCTGGCAAGAGAGAGATAGAGAGGAGATAGAGAAGAGAGAGAGTGGAGATAGAGAGAGAGAGAGAGTGGATAGAGAGAGAGAGAGAGACAGACAGACAGACAAACATACAGGCAGACAGACAGATAAAACTGAAAAAGATGCAGATAAACAGTGAGAGAGATAATGAAAGAGAGAATGAGAAGCGAGGGATTGGGGGAGAGAGGCAGACAGACAGACAGCACAGACAAACAGACAGACAGGGTCAGAGAGGCATAGACACACAAAACAAAACAAAAATGTTGATGTCACATAGTGAAAAGAGCTGATTAAAAAAGAGGGGAGTTCATCAGACAGAGAATACTGTCATATACACACAGAGGAAAACCGCCACACAGAAAAAATAGAAAGAATAGAAAGAAAAGAAAAGGTCGAAATATAAATGTACGTGGGTGAGACAGATCGATAGTGAAAGATAGTGATAGAAGTAGCACACACTAGACAATATTCTCAACAAATAGATAAGCTGGTCAATTAGAACAATAAAAGTGTACGGTTAAAATTAATAGAACTGTAAATATCTGAAAATAATCACAATAAAATGCAATAAAAATATTCTATCTAATGATAAATGAAAATGTGCACATTCGCGCGCTCGCACGCGCGAGCTCACACACACAGACACACACACATACACACAGACACACACACACACACACACACACACACACACACCACACACACACAACCGCACACCACACACACACACACACACCCACACACACACACACACACACACACACACACACACACACACACACACACACACACACAGACTTATCTCCCGTGATATTAAAATAACAAACAGAGAAGTATCCTACGTAAGGCAAATCATCAACCTGACTGACTGCACTATCCCTTGATTGACGTGTGCCATCAGGAGAGAGTACAGACATGCATATTGTATGAAGCCACTTCAGGTGTAGAAAAGCCCTAAGGATTTCTGTGTTTTAAAGGTAGTAAGTCTGATTAAATAGAGTAATTTGAACTGGTACCAATGTCAATGGCTTTTGTGAGTGTGTGTGTGTGTGTGTGTGGTGTGTGTGTGTGTGTGTGTGTGTGTGTGTGTCTGTCTGTCTGTGTGTGTCTGTGTGTGTCTGTGTGTGTCTGTGTGTGATAGAAGTAGCACACACTAGACAATATTCTTAATAAACAGATAAGCTGGTAAATTAAAAAGTAAAAGTGTAATGGTTAAAAGTAATACAACTGTAACAATCTGAAAATAATGACAATGAAATGCAATGAAAAATTCCTTCTAATGATAAATGAAAATGAGCCCATTCGAGAGCACGTGCGCCCTCGCGCAGAGACAGACAGACAGACAACACACACACACACACACACACACACACACACACACACACACACACACACACACACACACACACACACACACACACACACACACACACACACACACCCAGAGACTTATCTCCCGTGTGCCATAATTCTCATCTTCTTTCAGACTAGAAGCAAACGAACCACAATATATTGATAATAAAAAAGTATAAAATAAGATTAAGAAATGGAGATGGGGGTGGGGATGGAATGGGGTTGGTGGTTTTCTTATTTTCAGATTACGATCTCATTGATCTCATTGCTAGCATGTCAAAGAAATGCTCAGGCTTTGGGGACTTTTGAGATTGATAACACTGCCATTTATGAAAGGATACGTTCTGTGTTATTTCTATGCCACCATCAGTGTCCCAAAAGAATGAGCTGTTTCGTGTGTTTCTGTTTGTTTCGTTGTTTCTTTTATTATTATCATTTAACATATTTTAACAGTTTCGATATCTGTGTATCTGTCCCCCTGTTTGTCTTGCTCTTTTATGTCTGTGTTTGTTTGTTTTTTTCCCTGCCTTGTGGACTCTTTCGTCTAGCACGAAAAACACATGCAGGCACATGTAACAAAACATATTTCAACCTTTATCGCTTGCTGAAAATAGATATACTACATTAATTTTAAAGTGCCAGAGGGTCTGTTTTGACTCAGTACGATGAATACGTCGTCAACACACATTATTTTGAACAAAGTTTGAATTCGATATAAACGCACTCTCTTCCCCAGCTCCTATCCATTTTTCGTTTTTGTGTTCTTATGGTTTGCTTGTTTGTGAAATTGTGCAATACATCAATTGTATACACTCTTTTTATTTGTTATTGTTGTTGATGTTTGATTCTAGGTTTGATTTTTGTGTATTTGAGTTAGTCCGTGTGTGCGTGTGTGTGTGTGTGCGTGTATGTGTGTGTGCGTGCGTGTGTGTGTGTGTGTGTGTGTGTGTGTGTGTGTGGTGTGTGTGTGTGTGTGTGCATGCAAGTGTGTGTGTGACTCTGTGTGTGTGTGTGTGTGTGTGTGTGTGTGTGTGTGTGTGTGTGTGTGTGTGTGTGTGTGTGTGTGTGTGTGTGAATGCGTGCGCGCGCGTGTATTTGTGTATGCCCTTATTTCCAATGGTAAAACATAAGTGCTATATTTTTTCCACTTTCATTCAGACCGTTTCATTTTTTGGATTCAAATGCTTGATCTAAATATTAGAACATATTCCTTCTGCAATTTCATCACACACTAACAACTATGGAAAAAAAATCGATAAAACGGTAAAATCACGAAACATAGAAAAAGTACACAGAGAGCATTACAGAGTAACGTCGAATACTTAATTAGAAAATACATACAATGAACGATGGAATGACAGGTTGGGGGGGGGGTGCAGAACAAGAAGAGAGACAGAGACAGACGATCATACAGAATGAGACTGAGACAGAGAGACAGTAACAAAGAGACAGACGAAGACACAGATGGGGATTGAGACAAAAAGAGATAGAGACAGAGACACAGAATGATATAGAGGCAGAGACGCCGACACATGAAGAAAAACAGACACACAAAAAGGGACATGAAGACAAATAAGCATAAGAAAAATAAATGGATATCAAAAACGAAAAAGCAGAGAACAATCTACAGAACAGCAGATCCCTTCGGGATATAGTACAGGCATAGACAAAACGCAGAAATGTATCCTTTCATGAATGACAGTCTTATCAATCTAAAAAGCCCCCAAAGCCTGAGTGTGGTATAAAATGTTTGCAAGAGGAGGATATCCCCATAGGGAAAAATAACTCTATTGGATTGCCTTAAAAAACCGATCCAGGGGGGATAAACATTGGGTATTGGACGGCATGTGTGTGTGGGGGTAGGTGGGTTAGTGATCTGCTGCGCGTGTATGCAAGTGTGGGTACTTCCCTCCCCTCCCCTTCTGTCTCTGCCTCTCTCTGTCTCTCTGTCTGACTGTCTCTGTCTCTCTTTCTTTCTCCCTCTGTGTCTGTCTTTGTCTTTCTCTCTCTGTCTTTATGTCTCTCTTTCTTTCTCTTTCCTCCCCCCCCCCCCATCTCTGTCTTTCTATCTATTACTATCATCCTCCATCTTCTCTGTCTCTCTTTCTCTCTCTCTGTGACTTTCTCTCTGTCTCTCTCTGTCTGTCTGTCTCTGTCTCTCTGTCTCTATCCCCCCTCTCTCTCTCCTTTTTCTTTGGCATCCCGTCTCTTCTCTCTCTGTCTCTGTCTGTCTGTTTGTCTCTCTCTCTCAATTTCTCTCTCTCGTTCTCTCTCTTTCTCCCTTTAACTTTCCAACCGTAATTGTTTTCCTTTTCGTACTATTTGTTGCTGTTCTTTTTACTTAAGGACTAGCTGTCGAGATGAAGTTGGCTGTCATATACAAAGCATCCACAGGCCCACACAATTTCTCCTCTAATGTAGTCAGCTTTTGCCACATCTCTTCCCTCAGCAACCGGAGATTCTTCAGACATGTAGGATGTGGTTAGCATCTCGCCCTGTCCCTCCACTAGGACACACAAGGGAGGGAACAACTTTCACTTTTAACCTTTTGACTCCAAAACCCTATCGATCAATTGCAAAAACTTAACCCGTTGACTCCATCCTGTATCCACCTGCTTCCTGTATAGGATGAGGGAATGAAACGCTTGCGTCTTGCTTTCACGGCAAGGTTGACAATGCATGATGCTGGTTGACAGGGTGC
>CM060310.1:60047346-60057346 GCA_030674185.1 Monoplex corrugatus
AACAAACACACACACACCCAAGACTTATCTCCCAGTGCCATAAATTCCCATCTTTTATGATCAGAATTCAAACGAACAAAAATAAAGAATAATAAAAAAAATAAAATAAAGATAAAGAAATGGAGATGGGGGTGGGGTGGAATGGGGTTGGTGGTTTTCTCATCTTCAGATTACGATCTCATTGATCTCATTGCTAGCATGTCAAAGAAATGCTCAGGCTTTGGGGACTTTTGAGATTGATAACATTGCCATTTATGAAAGGATACGTTGTGTGTATTTCTATGCCACCATCAGTGTCCCAAAAGAATTAGCTGTTCCCTTTGTTTTGTTTGTTTCGTTGTTTCTTTTGTTATTATTATTCAACATGTTTTCAACCGTTTCGATATCTGTGTATTTGTCCCCATGTTTGTCTTGCTCTTTTATCTCTGTGTTTTTTATCCTGCCTTAGTGGATTCTTACATCTATCACGAAAAACACATGCAGACACACGTCATCATCATCATCAGGTGCCCTGTCGCATGGCGTTGGCGATCATGGACTTCCATCTGCCTCTATCTCTCGTTGCCCCCAGCATCTCCCCCACCCTCCTCGTCCCTAGCCACTCTGCAAGTCCGTCCAGCATTTTCTCCCTGGGTCTATTCGGTGCTCTTTCCCCCAGCTTTCCCATTGTGACCAGGTGCTCTAAATCCCCTTCCTCATAAAATGGCCTATAAGTGTTGCCTGTCTTTTCCTAATCTTCCTTATGAGTGATCTACTTGTGTCTGTTTCCATCAAGACTGTCTCGTTTGTTTTCTTTCTGTCCATGGAACCCTTAACATTCTTCTTAGAAACCACATCTCGGCTGCCTCAATCTTGTTATGGCTTTGTTTGTTGACTGTCCACGCCTCGCATCTGCACAACAGTATTGGTTCTATATACATTCAAGAACTCTCTTCCTTGTGTTAATTGATAGGCATTTGTTGGTAAGAATGCTTGTCATCATCATCTTGAATGCTGTGTTGGCTTGGCCGATTCTGCCGGCTATTTCTGATGTGCATTTGCCATCTGATGAAATGATTGTTCCCATATATTTGAATTTATCAACCTGCGTCAAGGCTGTGCCATTTTCTGTTATTTTGCAGGAGGGGATTTCATGATTTTTACTGATCACCATGACTTCAGTCTTCCTGCTGCTTAATTCCAGCCCCTTACCTTTGCTTTCTATTTCTAGTATATTCACAAGGTTTTGTAGGTCTCTTTCACTTTCTGCAATTAGCACGGTGTCATCTGCATATCGAATGTTGTTTATCAATTTCCCTTCAACCTTTAATCCAGGGTTTTCTTCTAGGTTTCTCATGATGTTTTCGCTGTAAAGTGAAAACAGATCTGGTGACAAAACACAACCCTGTCTGACTCCCCTTTTGATATTTTGGAAAGAGCTTACATTGTTTTCTATTCTCATTGCAGCTGTTTGTTCCCAGTACATATTCCTGATTATTCGTAGATCTTTTCCATCAACATTGAGTCTCTTCACTTGGTTGACCAATTCATCATGTCTTACCCGATCGAAAGCCTTGGTGTAGTCAACAAAGCATAAATACAAATCCTTATTCATCTTGATTGACCTCTCTATGATAGTTTTAGGATGTATATGGCATCAATAGTTCCTTTCCCTTTCACAAATCCACACTGTTCTTCAGCTATTTCTCTTTTGATTCTATTCCTTGTCCTCATCATGATTATTCTTAACAGGATTTTTGTTACACGGCTCATCAAACTGATTGTGCGATGGAGTTCGCATTCTATAGCCCCTGTCTTCTTTGGAAGTGCAATTAAAATTGATTTTGACATATCTTTGGGGATTTTTCCAGTGTCGTAACTTTTATTTAGGACTGCTATTTTTTCTATGCCAAATTCCTCCAGGACTTCAATCATCTCTGTAGTAATGTTATTTGGTCCTGGGGCTTTTCCCGGTTTCATCTTTTTCAGTGCCTCTCTAACTTCATCTTTCGTTATGGGTGGTCCTTCAAAGTTCTTTTTTATAATGTGTTCTTCGTTTCTGTCATCATCAAAAAGGTCTTTAATGTACTCTCCCCATCTGTCTAATATTTTGTCTTTTTCCATGATAAGCGTGCCATCTTTCAATTTCAAGCAACCAGTTGAAGTGCATGCATTTTTTTCTGTGGACAATTTCTTCAATTCGTCTGTACATACCCTGAGGATCCGTTTTGTGTCGGTCTTCTATTTCTTTGCACTTTGATTTCAGCCAAGCTTCCTTAGCTTCATTGCATCTATTCCTGATCTCCTTGTTTATCTTCCTATAGATCTCCTCATTTCTCTTTGCCTTCCTCCTTTCCTCCATCAAGCTCAAAATGTCATTAGTCATCCAGTTCTTTTTTGCTTTTCTATCTGCTTTAGGGATTTCCTCACAAGCTTCATTTATCGAATTCCTCAACTTTGTCCATTGTTCCTCACTGTCACCAGCATCTTCCAGAGTACTGAATTTGTTTTGAACATTACAATATTTTTTTTTACGTATCACTTCATCTGTCTTTAAGAGTCCAGAGTTTAATTTGATGTTGTTTTTGGTCTGTTTCCTTTTCCTCAATTTCAGTCTAAATCTTAACACTACAGGATTGTGGTCACTGTTGCAGTCTGCGCCTGGTAGTGTTTTTGCTGACAGTAAAGAATTTCTAAATCTTTTGTGATCAGGATGTAGTCAATCTGATTTTTGGTATTATCTCCTGGACTCATCCAATCCCTTTTCTTCTATTAGGCTGCTCAAACCAGGTGTTTCCTACTATAAACTCATTCATCTGTGCCCATTCTACAAGTTTCTCACCCCTTTCATTTTGCGTACCAAGGCCATGAGACACACGTAACAAAACAAATTTCAACTTCTACCGCTTACCGATAATATATGTACCACAATTACATTGCCAGAGAGTCTAATTTGCCTCAATCCGATGATTACGTCGTCTAGAAACTCAACTTTGAACAAATTTTGAATTGCATACAAACACTCTCTTTCTCAGCTCATATCCTCATATCCATTTTTCATTATGTGTTCGTTTGGTTAATTTTGTATGTGTAATTTTGTTATACATTAAAGTTATTTGATCTTTTATTTGTTACTTTTGTTGTTGCTGTTTGATTCTTGGTTTGATTTTGCGTATATGTGCGTTCGTGCGTGTATGTGCGCGCGCGCGCGCGTGTGTGTGTGTGTGTGTGTGTGTGTGTGTGTGTGTGTGTGTGTGTGTGTGTGTGTGTCTGTGTGTGTGTGTGTCTCTGTGTGTGTGTGTGTGTGTGTCTGTGTGTGTGTGTGTGTGTGTGTGCATGCGCACGCGTGTGTGTGTGTCCTTATTTCCAATGGTAAAACATAAGCGTTAAACTATTTTTTTTCTTTTTTCAACTTCATTCAGACCTTTCCATTTTGGGGACACAGACGCCTGATCTAAATGGCTGAATACTACAACATATTCCTCCTGCATTTTCATCACACACAAACAAATATGTAAAAAAAGAACTCGACAAATCTATAAAATCACAAAACCTACAAAAAGCATACAGAGAACATTGCAGAGTAACATCTAACTAGAAAAGAAACACGACGAACGATGGAATGGCATGCGGAGGAGAGTACAGAACAAGAAGAGAGACAGAGACAGATGGACAGACAGACGGAGACTGAGACAGAGAAACAGAAACAAAAAGACTGATGGACAGACAGATGGAGATTGAGACAGAAAGATATAGAGACAGAGAAACAGAGCAATACAGAGACAGAGACGCCGACACATGAAGAAAAACAGACACACACAAAGGGAGATGGAGACAAATAAGCAACAACAAAAAATGAATATCAAAAACGCAAAAGCAGAGAACAATCTACAGAACAGAAGATCCCTTCGGGATATAGTGCAGGCATAAGAAAAACGCAGAAATGTATCCTTTCATGAATGAGTCTTATCAATCTCAAAAGCTCCCAAAACCTGAGCGTGGTTTAACATGTTTGCAAAGAGATCAGTGAGAGGATATACCCATAGGGAAAATAACTCTTTTGGGTTGCCTTAAAAAATTGATCAGGCGGTATAAATATTGGTTATTGGATGGCATGTGTGTGTGGGGTGGTGGTGGTGGGGGGGGGGTAGCGGTCTGCTGCGCTGTATGCAAGTGTTGTATTTCCCTCCCCTCCCCTTCTCTCTCTGCCTCTCTCTCTCTTTCTCTTTCTTTCTCTCCTTCTCTTGTCTCTTCTTCTCTCTCTTCTCTCTGCCTCTCTCTTTTCTCTGTCTGTCTGTCTCTCTCTCTCTCCCTCTGTTTCTCTCTATCTCCTCCCTTCCTCTCTCTCTCTCTCACTCTCCATCTCTCTTCACTCTCTTTTCTTTGCACCCGTCTGTTCTCTCTCTGTCTCTGTCTGTCTGCCTTTCTCTCTCTCTCTTTCACTTTCTCTCTCTGTCTCTGTCCTGTCTGTCTGTCTGCTCTGTCTCTTTCTCTGTCTCTGTCTGTCTCTGTCTCTGTCTCTCTCTGTCTGTCTGTCTTCTGTCTGTCTCTCCTCTCTCTTTCTCTCTGCTCTCTCTTCTCTGTCTGTTGTCTCTCGTCTCTTGTCTCTGTCTCTCTCCCTCTGTTTCTCTCTATCTCCCTCCCTTCCTCTCTCTCTCTCACTCTCCATCTCTCTCTCACTCTCTTTTCTTTGGCACCCATCTGTTCTCTCTCTGTCTCTGTCTGTCTGCCTTTCTCTGTCTCTTTCACTTTCTCTCTCTCTCTCTGTCTTTGTCTCTCTGTCTGTCTGTCTCTGTCTCTGTCTGCCTCTATCTCTGTCTCTGTCTCTGTCTCTGTCTCTGTCTCTCTCTCTTTGACTTTCCACTCGTATTTGATTTTAGTTCGTACTATTTGCTGCCGTTCCTTTCACTTAAGGACTGTCGAGATGAAGTTGGCTGTCGTCTACAAAGCATCCACAGGCCAGCACAGTTTCGCCTCTAATGTAGTCAGCTTCTTCTACATCTCTTCTCTCAACAACCGGAGATTCTTGCAGACGTGTAGGACGTAGTTAGCATCTCGCCCTGTTCCTCCACATGGACACACAGGTGAGAGCACAACTTTCATTTTTAACCTTTTGACTCAAAAACCCTATCGATCAATTGCAAAAACTTAACCCTTTGATTGCATCACCATATCCACCAGCTTCCTGTATAGGATGAGGGAATCAAAACGGTTACGTCTTTGCTTTCCCTGCACAGTTGAAAATGCATGATGCTGGTTGACAGGGTGCAGGAGTCAAAGGGTTAACAGATTTTTGTTTAACCTTTAGTGCCCAGTTCTCAGAGAGAAGACAACAAAGTGTTTCAATCTTGATAGCAAACAGTAACTGCCATGGATTTTAGGATTCCCAAACTGAAACTTGAAACTGGCATATATCACTGTGTAGACTCAGGGGAAAATATCAGACAGACTTGCATTATTGATGAAGACAGAGAGGGTGAGAGATGAACTAGCAGCGACAAAAGATAGATACGTATGGAAGGTCATGATCGTGAACACCATACGACAGGGCACATGATGATAATGACATGTAATAACACTAAATAAAAGTAACAACGACAACAATAACAGATCATGTCAAAGGATATTAAAATGACAAACACAGAAGTATCCTACGTAAGGCAAATCGTCAACCTGACTGCACTATCCTTTGATTGACGTGTGCCATCAGGAGAGAGTACAGACATGCATATTGCATGAAGCCACATCGGGTGTAGAAAAGCCCTAAGGGTTTATGCATTTTAATTAAGGTAGTAAGTCTGATTAAATAGAGTGATTTGTACTGGTACCGATGCCAATAGCTTTTGTGTGTATGAGTGTGTGTGTGCGCGAGCGCACGTGTGTGTGTGTATGTGTGTGGTGTGTGTGTGTGTGTGTGTGTGTGTGTGGTGTGTGTGTGTGTGTGTGGTGGTGTGTGTGTGTGTGTGTGTGTGTGTGTGTGTGTGTGTGTGTGTGTGTGTGTGATGTTTGTCCGTATGTGTATGTGTGTATGTCTGTGTCTGTGATGAAGGACATGTGTCTGTGATGGAGGACATGATCGCCAATGCCATACAGCAAGGCACATGATGACAATGATGATAAGATATTTCATTCTCTTGAGGTTATTTTTAATCTTCTCTTACTTACTTTGCAGTGGGGCGTGTGTGTGTGTATCTGTGTGTCTGTGTGTCTGTGTGTATGTGTGTGTGTGTGTGTGTGTGTGTGTGTGTGTTTGTATGTGTGTGTATGTTCGCGCGCACAGGTGTATGTATGTGTGTGTGTGTGTGTGTGTGTGTGTGTGTGTGTGTGTGTGTGTGTGTGTGTGCGTGTGTGAGTGCGTGCGTGTGTGTGTGTGTGTGTGTGTGTGTGTGTGTGTGTGTGTGTGTGTGTGTGTGTGTGTGTGTGTGTGTGTGTGTGTGTTTTCATTCCCTTTGATGCTGTAGAGTCAGGGAATCCACTGCGGCGCTGGCCTCAGGCACTTGAATTTGTGTATTGCATTTTCCACACGTGGCTGCCTGATGTTGATGGAAGTCTCTAGGACAATTGTTACTAGTTGCAAACCTTTTATTTATGTTGATTTACATGCAATCCAAGTGCAGTGTAAACCCTCTTTGGGCAAGACATTTATGTGGGAAAAAAGGCATATACGTAGCTTATTGCACCACCTCGTAAATATATTAGGTTTGTTTTGTTTTGTTTCGTTTTTCAACTTCTTGCTCTCTGTTTCTGTCTCTTGTATCTGTCTGTCTCTGTCTGTCTTTCTGTCTGTCTGTCTGTCTGCCTCTCTCTCTCTCACTCTCTCTCTCTCTCTGTCTCTTTCTCTCTCTCTCTTTTCTCTCTCTCTCTTTCTTTCTCTGAATTCAAGCTGGAGAAAAAAATATAGTGACTTCAGCACTCAAAATAGACCAGATATCGCACACTGCTTCATCATTGTCTAGAAGCACTGGCCTGTGATTGTGGTGTGAACACATAACAATCAGTCACGCTGTGGACAGAAAAGAGAAGTGCAATCGATCAAATTGGTTTTCTCCCCCAGACCAGCAATGTTTACTCTATGGATGCAGAACACCTGTGCTGTTGGTGCTTTAATATGTTGAGTCTGCTTAGTTTCACTTTAAACATGGAGAAGGGCGGTGTGTGTTGCCTAAATTCTGGGTGATGTTTCATGTGTGAGCAAGCGAGCAACAGAGAGAGAGAGGGAGTGAGAGAGAGAGAGACAGACAGAAAGACAGACAGACAGATAGACAGACAGAGAGATAGAGAGACAGACAGAAAAAGAGGCAGATAGACAAAGAGAGAGATAATGAAAGAGAGAATCAGAGAGAGAGAGAGGGATAGAGAAAGAGAGAGAGAAAGAGACAGATAGACAGACAGACAGACAGGGTCACAGAGGCAGAGACACAAAACAAAACAAACAAAACAAAACAAACAAAAACAAAACAAAATAAAAAAATGTCGATATCACATAGTGAAAAGTGCTGATTAAAGAAGAGGAGAGTTCAGCAAACAAAGAATAGTGTCAGATACACACAGAAAAAAACCACCACAGTGAGAAACAGAAAGAAAAGAAAAGGTCGAAATATAAATGTACGTGGGTGAGACAGATCGACAGAGAAAGATATTCTCAACAAATAGATAAGCTGGTCAATTAGAACAATGAAAGTGTATGGTTAAAAGTAATAGAACTGTAAATATCTGAAAATAATCACAATAAAATGCAATGAAAATATTCCATCTAATGATAAACGAAAATGTGCACATTCGCGCGCTCGCACGCGCGAGCTCACACACACAGACACACACAGACAAACACATACACACAGACACACACACACACACACACACACACACACACACACACACACACACGCACACACACACACAAACGCGCACACACACACACACACACACACACACACACACACACACACACACACACACACACACACACACACACACACACACACACACACACAGATTTATCTCCCGTGATATTAAAATAACAAACACAGAAGTATCCTACGTAAGGCAAATCATCAACCTGACTGACTGCAATATCCCTTGATTGACGTGTGCCATCAGAAGTGCGTACAAATATGAATATTGTATGAAGCCACTTCAGGTGTAGAAAAGCCCTAAGAATGTATGTGTTTTAAAGGTAGTAAGTCTAATTAAATAGAGTCATTTTAACTGGTACCGATGTCAATGGCTTTTGTGAGTGTGTGTGTGTGTGTGTGTGTGTGTGTGTGTGTGTGTGTGTGTGTGTGTGTGTGTGTGTGTGTGTGTGTATGTGTGTGTGTGTGTGTGTCTGTGTGTGTGTGTGTGTGTGTGTCTGTGTGTCTGTGTCTGTATCTGTGTGTTACGTTACATGTGTTGAAGGACATGATCACCAACGCCAATCAGCAAGGCGCATGAAGAGGATGAGGATGAGGATGAGGTATTTCATTCCCTTGTTTTATATCCTGTGCTTTTTACTTTGCAGGTGTGTGTGTGTGTGTGTGTGTGTGTGTGTGTGTATGTGTGTGTGTGTGTGCGTGTGTGTGTGTGTGTGTGTGTGTGTGTGTGTGTGTGTGTGTGTGTGTGTGTGTGTGTGTGTGTGTGTGTGTGTGTGTGTGTGTGTTTCCTCATTTCATTTGATGCTGCAGTATCAGGGAAACCACTGCAGCGTTGTCCTGAGGCAATTGGCTTTGTATGATTGCCTTTTCCACTCATGGCTGCCTGATGTTGATGAAAATCTGTGGAACAATTGTTATTGGTTGCAAACATCTTATTGATGTTGATTTACATGCAATTCATGCGCAGTGTAAACACTAATTGGGCGATAAATCTATGTGGAAAAAAGGCAAAAATCCACGTACGTAGCTACTATCATCTCCATCGTATAAGGCTGATCAGGAAGTATCTCTCTGTCGAAACAACTGCAAAACTCGTTCTCTCCTTCATAATGTCTCGCATTGACTATTGCAATTCACTCCTGTCTGGTCTTCCTGCCTCCACCATTCACATCCTACAGCGCATTCAAAACAATGCTGCACGCCTTGTACTCAAAAAGAAAAAAGCTGACCACATATCTCCTCTCCTGGCACAACTTCACTGGCTCCCTGTATCAAAGCGCATACAGTACAAACTAGACACCATGTGCTACAAAAGCCTCAATAACGCAGCCCCCGATTACCTGTCAAGCCTACTTGAGATCTATCTTCCCTCACGTACCCTCCGCTCTGCCTCCGATCCTCTGACTTTTCGCTTTCCACGCACTAAGCTCAATACCTATGGTCCACGAGCCTTCTCTGTTTCTGGTCCACTCTCCTGGAACAAACTTCCTCTCTCAGTCCGTCAGCAACCTACTTTTGTCTCCTTCAAGTCCGCTCTCAAAACTCACCTTTTCTCCTCCGCATAAAATCCTAACCTCACTCAACCCCCCCCCCCCCCCTCTGCAGCCTGTCTCCGCTCGGAGGGAATCACATGGTTACAATATATAATTGTATATGCTATGCTCTCTATAATTTTCCATTGGTTTTATTCTTGCTTTTATTGCTTTTATTCTTTCTCCCCATTTATAGCCATGCGTGTGTGTGTGTGTGTGTGTGTGGTGTGTGTGTGTGTGTGTGTGTGTGTGTGTGTGTGTGTGTGTGTGTGCGTGCGTGCGTGCGTGCGTGCTTGCGTGTGTGTCTGCTTCAGCGCTTAGATTTGATTTTATCAAGATTTTGCGCTATATAAATATTGTAATTATTATTATTATTATTATTATTGCAATACCTCGTAAATTAACTACTTTTTCTTTTTTTTTTCTTCAAATTCTTGTTCTGTTTTGTGTCTGTCTCTGTCTCTGACTCTCTTTCTCTCTCTCTCTCTCTCTCTCTCTCTCCTCTCTCTATATATATATATATATATAATATATATATATATATATATATATATACATATATATATAATGTAAACATGATGTGAATATTAACGTTATATACACTTTGGCTGTGTTAAACACACCGCATCTACATAT
>CM060310.1:60072346-60082346 GCA_030674185.1 Monoplex corrugatus
ATATATATAATATATATATGTGTGTGTGTTGTGTGGTGTGGTGTGTGTGTGTGTGTGTGTGCGTGGTGTCGTGTGTGTGTGTTGTGCATAGATAGAGAGAGAGAAAGAGAGAAAGAGAGAGACAAACAGACAGACAGATAGACGGGCAGACACACAGCAGACAGACAGAGACAGACAGACAGACAGAGATAAGAAGAGAGAGAGAGAAGGCAGACAGACAACAGACAGACATACAGACAGGACAGATAGACAGAGGCATACAGGCAGACAGGCAAATGTAGAGACAGATGGACAACAGGACAGACAGACAGCCAGCAAGACAGACAGAAAAAAATCAGAGACAGGCAGGCAGGCAGGCAGGCTGACAGACGGGCAGGCAGACAGGCAGACAGACATATATGCAGACAGACAGGAAGACAGATAGACAGAAACGCATTCAACACCATCATGCTCACATCAACAGCAACTATTAATTAATTATGTTCCACATGAAGCCAGCTGTTCAACCACTGGAAGCAAAACAAAGGCTAGAAGGAAATCCACTCTCACTAAAACTAAACATCTGATGGCAACGAGCCCCCCCCCCCCCCCCAAGCTTAGAATCCATGGAAACCATGGACTCCTCAATCAAATAACAAAAAAAAAAAAACAACAACAACAACAACAACAACAAAACAGACTGCTCGTTGTTCCCACTCATTCATACTGAAGCTGCAGAGTGCTGGGCCACATACTGCGTGGCTAAAAACGCTCACAGCGGTGCATGCCATGAACACACCTGCACCAACCAGTCTAAAAAAATTGCTCCCTATGTGTGTGTGTGTGTGTGTGTGTGTGTGTTGTGTGTGTGTGTTTGTGTGTGTGTGTGTGTGCGTTGGTGTGTGTGTGTATGTGTGCGTGCGTGTGTGTGTATGTGTGTGTGATTGTTCGTGGAGAGAGAGAGAGAGAGAGAGAGAGAGAGAGAGAGACAGACAGACAAACAGACAGAGAGAGACAAGAAGAGACAGAGAGATACAGGGACAGAGAGATAGAGAGAGATATATAGAAACAGAGAGATAGAGATAGAGAAAGAGTGTGAGAGAGAGAGAGTGAGAGAGAGAGACTGAGAGACACAGAGAGAGAAAGAGAGAGAGAGAGAGAGAGAGAGAAAGAGAGAGAGAGAGAGAGAGAGAGAGACAGGCAGGCTGGCAGGCAGGCAAGCGAACATGCAGGCATGCAGGCAAACAGACAGACAGATAGACAAACAGATGGACAGACAGCCAGCAAGAAAGACAGAAAAAACAGAAACAGGCAGGCAGGCAGACTGACAGGCAGGCAGGCAGGCAGCAGGCAGGCAAGCAGATAGTCAGGCAGCAGGTAGACAGACAGGCAGAAAAAAGCATTCAACACGATCATGCTCACATCAACAGCAACTATTAATCAATTAAAACACAAAACATTGAAAAGTACCTTGTTTGTGAAAGATCCTTTGAAGTAATATAAGCACGACGTTTCTTGCCCAGGCCTTTTGTCAAGTGAAAGAGAAGTGGAAAATAAAAGTGACGTGGAAAATAAAAATGACGTGGAAAATAAATGACGTGGAAAATAAAAAAAAATGTACCTGTGAGGGGTGGGGTGGGGGAGAAGAGGGGGAACAGTAGGGATTAGTAGGACAAGGAGAGGGCCTGGGCACTGCTACGCGTCAGCAGTTCTGGTGTTCAGGCCCGCTGGCTGGACTGTTCCCAGTCGGTGGATGATGCAGTTCTCCATGCATTTCGTGTATCGACAGTCTCTGGTGTTTTGCCACACTGTTGAAATCTGTGCACGGACGTAGCTGTGTTGAGGGCTATTGAAATGTTGGTCTATTGGGTTGTTGTAGTTCAGTTTCATGGGACTTAAATGTTCCACAAAACGGGCATCCATTGAGCAGTATATCTCACCCATATACAGTTGGGAGCATACTGAGCATGACAAGATGTAAACAATGTTGGTTAATTTGCGGTTGAAGCTTGCTTTGATGTTGAAGCTGCCTGATTGTCCAGTGACTGAAGTTGAAATGTTGATAAAAGGACAGGTTTTGCACTTCTTGTCTTCAAAGGGTTTGCATCCTAGAGGTTTAGGGTAATCAAATCAAGACAGAGAGATCCAATTAATGCTGTCAAACAACATCTTACATGACCAATAATACTATTCAATCATTTGAAGGCAAAACAAAGCTGCAATGTATTTCAGCTCTCACGAAAACTAAACATTGGATGGTTTTGTATATCCTATTCAGAACCCATGGACGCTATCAACACCTTAATTAATCCGCAGAGAAAACACACGTTTATTGATTGCGTCTTTGTTTAGGTTCCATTTCTCACCTTGCAGATTGGCGGGCTGCACATGGCGTTGCTATGAGCGGGCACAGTAGTATGTGCACGAATACACTTGTGCAATCCAATCCAACCATTTGTAGAGGGAGAGGTGGAGGGGAGGGGGGCAAGGTGGGATCAATAGCAGTTTTCTTTGTGTGTTTGCTTTCCTGAGACATGAAGATAAAAGTTCAGTAATGGTAGTTGAAAATCGTCATATCAGCAACTGGTTGGTTTTAGGAGGTATCCCTCTGCACATTATATTTTGTCAACATTTCATTTCGTTTTACGGTAAACAGATTTGATCATATGAAATGGGAACAGACGATTATATGAATTCATGTATACAGGAACAGGCAATGTTGGCGACTAAATAGCATGTAATTCATGAATCAATAAACCTCTGTGCATTGTTGATTTATCCTTTCTCGAGCTTTCTAATGTGATTCATCTAGGCTCACACCTCTTTTCATGAAGTGGGATAATAATGAACCAATAAATAATGATATGTCCCTGAACTGACATCAACCTACATATTTTTGTCACTTTACGAACAAAACACCCAAACAATATAATTATGCTCTTTATTTTTCTTAACAGTCGTAATTTGTGTGGTGTTACAGTCGTAATTTGTGTGGTGTTACAGACGAGGAATAATGTTAAGCAGATAAAACTTTTTCTTTTTATGTGTGGATTTTTACCAGCCTCCGTCGTAGCTTGTTACAAACGAAATGTTGTTGAAGAAAAGATTACAGTAGACTTTATCTCTTCTTCTCCACTGCTTGCTGTCTGTGCCACTTTGTCAACTTTGCCAATCGTGATTGAGTGCAGCCTTTGATCCAGCAACCCAATCCTTGCAACCAATTCGCATAGCACTGTTAGTGTCGTGACTATGGCAAGCTTACTACAACGTACTTCATGGTATTACAGATGAGGGACAATGTTAAGCACATAAGTATTTTTTTATGGGCAGATCTTTTCCAGCCTTTGTCACAGCTTGTCACGAATGAAGTGTTGCCACAGAAAGTATTTTAGTACATTTTCTCTCTTGTTTTCACTGCTTCTTGTCTCTGCCAGTATGTCAACTTTCCTAATGATGATTCAGTGGAAACTTTGATCCAACAGCTCCCATCTTTGCAGCTAATCCCCGCAACAGTGTTCGTGTGGTGACTATGGCAATCTAACTTACTACAGGTTGAGAAGTGAGGGATGTTACTATTGGCTTTGTCCACATTATCGTCTTTACTCAGTTGCCCAGATCACCTAGATCCTTATCAGCACCAGTACTCTATCATAGTGATTTGCTTGTCTTCATGCTTAAGAAAGAAGTCAGAGAGAGAGAAAAAGAGAGAGAGAGAGAGAAAGAGAGACAGAGACAAAAAAAGAGAGAAAAAGAAAGAGAGAGAGAGAGAGAATGCAGAGACAGAGAACAGAGACAGACACAGAGACAGAGACAGAGATTGAATGAGAGAGAGAGAGAGGTCCAATTAATGCTCTCAAACTATATCTAAAATTTCCAATAATGTCACTCAGTTGCTAGAAGGTAAAACAAAGCTGCAATGTACTTCAGCTCTCACGAAAACTAAACATTGGATGATTTTGTATATCCTATTCAGAACGCTATCAACACCTTAATTAATCCGCTAGAAAACACACGTCTATTGATTATGTCTTTGTTTAGGTTCCATTTATCACCTTACATATTGATGGGCTGCACATGGCGTTGCTATGAGCGGGCAGATTAGTATATTCACGAATACACTTGCGCAATCCGATCCAATCAACTGAAGAGGGAGTGGAAGTAAGATGGGATCAATATTGGTTTCCTGAGACATGAAGATTAAAGCTTTGTAATGGCAGTTAGAGAAAGTGTCATGTCAGCAACTGTTTGGCTTTGGGAGGTGTCCCTCTGTGCATTATATATATATATATATATATATATATATATATATATATATATATATATATATATATATATATCTTTTCTTTTGTTGTTGTTGTTCAGAATAATTGTTGTGTATTTTATAAATATTTCATTTCATTTTTACGATAAATAGACATCAACATAAAAACATGGGAACAGACGATTGTATGATTTCATACATACAGGAACAAGCAATGTAAGTGATTAAATAACATGTAATTCATAAACAATAAGCCTCTGTAGGTTGATGATTTGTACCATCTGGGGCTTTCTAATGAGATTCATCTAGACTCACATGATTTTCACTCAAGCAGGATAATGATCAACTAATAGATAATAATATGTCCCTGAACTGACATCAACAGAGTGACTTTTGTCACTTTATGAACAAAACACAGAAACACAGCATACATGTTCTTATCTAAACTATAATTCATAAGGTGTTACAGATGAGTGACAATGTTAAGCTGATAAGAACTTGCTTTATGGATGGGTATTTATCAGCCTTTGTCACAAATAAAATGTATTTCAGTAGGCGTTCTCTCTTCTTCTCACTGCTTCCTGTCTCTGCCAGTCAGCTTTGCTAATGATGATTCCATGGAGACTTTGATCCACCAACTCCAATCATTGCAATCAATCCCCATGCCAGTGTTTGTGTGGTGACTATAGCAATCAAGCTAACTACAGGTAGAGAAGTGAGGGGAGTACCTATTGGCTTTGTCCACAATACCCGTCTTTACTCAATTAGCACGGATCACCTGGACCCTTACCAGCACTGGTGGTATTGTGGCATGACTTCCTTCTTAAAACAGGGGACAAATGGGGGGGGGGGGGAGGGCGAGAGAGAGAAAGAGACAGACAGACAGACAGATAGAAAAAGAGACAGATAAACAGACAGTCAGAGAGTGAGGCACAGAGAGAGAGAGAAGGCATGAGAGAGATGAAGACAAAGAAAGAGAGAGAGAGAGAGAGAGAGAGAGAGAGAGAGAGAGAGAGAGAGAGAGAGAGGGGGGGGGGGGGGGGGCGTGGGTTGAAAACTGAAAGACAGAGGGTCGGACAAACACATAAAGAAAAAAAGAAAGAATGAAAGAAAAAAAAAAGAAAGAAAAGAAAGAAAAACAGACAGAAAGGAAAACAGACAGAAAGACAGACAGACAGAAATACAGAAAGAAAGACAGGAACAAAGAGAGATTGAGAAGAGAACGTGTTCAGGATACAGACTGCATATATATTTTTTTTTATTTATTCAAGTGTGTAATGATTTTTGTCAGGTCGGATAGATGTATCTGCTACTGGTAACCTGGAACCAGTACTACCTGGCGACTAAACCAGCAACCCCACCAGTCCTCTCAGGAGGATGGTGAGGAGGGTGGCTAGAAACCCTGGTGGAAATAAATTAGATCCATCAAAGGGCACCAGCTCTGGAGAGCTACCTGCGGCCATCTAGCTAAGGGAGTAAACCCTGACAGTAAATCCGGTGTGGGGCCCCTAAGGCGGTTGGATGGCAAACTTTGTCACTTTCCGGCAGCTCCTGCGGCCGCGTTGGCACCAAAACGTAACAGCCCTGCTGTTCCTTTGGATCTGCCAGCGAGGTGGAGAGAGGGGACAAGTTGCATGGGCAACAGCCTGTCTTCCATATTACACTGCCCAGGCTTACATCCGTCCATTCATCCACAAACACTCTGCACCTACGACCTGGAGAGGACACTCCAGCCTCGCTACTAACACTAGTGTCGGCACAACACGGGAAGCAACAGATACCGGTGATAAGTCATTGCTCAACTGGCGTAGAGCTGACGCCAGGGGTTGCTTTTGACGGTGGGAGAGACCTTCGTGTCTTACTGGACAGCTACCGCCCACCTAAGCTGGGCAGCCCCCAGCCAGTTAGGTGCTGTCCCGCCACGACCTGCCTTCTTCATTGGGTGCATGAAGATTAGGAGAAAATCTGACAAGCAGGTCGTTAATTATTGCACCAAACAAAAAGAAAAATTCAAATTCAAGAAACGGATCAGGAAAAGGATCAGCAGTGAAACTGGGCTGTTGGAATGTCCGAACAATGATGCCTGGGCTCTCCCAAGATCTGCAAGATATCAGCGACGCCAGAAAAACCGCCGTCATAAACAGCGAACTAAAGTGGCTCAATGTGGACATTGCCACTCTGCAGGAAACACGGCTGGCTGACTCAGGAACACTAAAGGAAAGGGACTACACCTTCTTCTGGCAAGGAAAGAGTTCTGATGCCCCAAGAGAGCACGGAGTAGGCTTTGCAGTAAGGAACAGCCTGCTGAACATGATTGAACCAGGCAGCGGCGGTTCAGAACGACTCTTGACTCTCCGCCTCAACACCACCGAAGGCTATGCCACTCTCATCAGCGTTTATGCCCCAACTCTGTCCGCCTCTCCAGACACCAAGGATGAGTTCTACGAAAATCTTGCATCAACCATAAGGAACATTCCCAGGACAGAACAACTTGTTCTCCTGGGCGACTTCAACGCCAGAGTGGGTGCAGACAATGACTCATGGCCCTTCTGTCTCGGTTCCTTTGGAGTGGGGAAAATGAATGAGAATGGACAGCGACTGCTTGAGTTTTGCGCCTGCCATGAACTGTGCATCGCCAACTCCTTCTTCAAGACGAAGCCTCAGCACAAAGTCTCCTGGAGGCATCCCCGCTCAAAACATTGGCACCAACTGGATTTGATCCTAGTAAGACGTGCCGCTATCAAAAACGTTCTCCACACTCGCTCTTATCACAGCACAGACTGCGACACAGACCACTCTCTGGTATGTTGCAAGATCAGGCTACAACCAAAGAAGTTCCACTGCTCAAAGAAAAAAGGGAACCCTCGCATTGACGTCAGCAAGATTTCTCAGCCAGATCTTGTAGAACAGTTCGCAGAGGCCTTTCAGAGAGAATACGATGCATTGCAGCCCAGAGACTCTGCCACTGAGAGATGGGAAACGCTACGAGACACCATGCACCGCATTGCTATGGCCACCTTTGGGAAGAAAACTGTGAAGTCCCACGACTAGTTTGAGGCCAAATCATCAGAGATGACTCCCACTGTTGAGGCCTAGCGTGCCGCACTCACCAAGTATAAGCGGTCACCCAGTGAGAAGAACCTGCAAATCCTCAGGGCTGCCAGAAGTAAGGTTCAGCTTAACGCCAGGCGCTGCGCAAACGAGTACTGGACAGAGCACAGTGAAGAGATACAGAGTGCTGCTGAAAGAGGCAACATCCGAGGAATGTATGATAGCATCAAGAAGGCACTGGGACCAACACAGAGCAAGATCGCCCCCCTCAAATCCTCCACTGGGGAAGTAATCAGCAATCCTAGCCAACAGATGGAAAGATGGGCGGAACACTACTCCGACTCTACTCCACACAGAACATGGTGTCCCCCTTAGCCCTCGATGCCATCAAGTGCATGCCGGTAATGGAAGAACTTGACGCAGAGCCAACTGCGGACGAACTCAGCAAGGCCATTGATAGCCTGGCATCAGGGAAGGCACCTGGCAACGACGGAATTCCCCCAGACCTCATCAAGCACTGCAAGACTTCTCTTCTGCACCCTTTGCACGCAGTTCTCTGTCAGTGTTGGAATGAGGGAGCTGTACCACAGGACATGAGGGACGTCAAGATCGTCACCCTGTACAAAAACAAGGGCGAAAGGAGCGACTGCAACAACTACAGAGGTATCTCGCTCCTCAGCATTGTTGGCAAAGTCTATGCTCGGGTCCTAATCCGCCTGCAGAAACTGGCTGAACGCGTCTACCCGGAATCACAGTGTGGTTTTCGAGCAGAGAGATCCACGGTAGACATGGTCTTCTCCCTTCGCCAAATCCAGGAGAAGTGCAGAGAGCAGCTGATGCCCCTGTATGTGGCATTCATTGACCTCACCACGGCCTTTGACCTAGTCAGCAGAGATGGCCTTTTCAGGGCTCTCCGAAAAATCGGCTGCCCCCCCAAACTGCACAGCTTAATTGAGTCCTTCCACTCAAACATGAAAGGGATGGTGCAGTTCAACGGAAACCTCTCCAAGCCCTTCGACGTACGCAGCGGTGTGAAACAAGGCTGCGTCCTGGCCCCAATCCTCTTTGGAATCTTCTTCGCTCTCCTCCTGAGGCATGCGTTCAGCACAGCGCAAGAAGGGATCCACCTGCGGAACAGATCAGATGGCAGGCTCTTCAACCTCGCCCGCCTCAGAGCAAGGACAAAGGTCCCTGAAGCCCTCATCAGAGACATGCTATTTGCCGACGATGCCGCAATTGTGACCCATACTCAGCAGGACTTGCAGTCACTACTGGACCGCTTCTCCCAGGCCTGCAAAGATTTTGGTCTGACCATCAGTCTTAAGAAGACAAACGTCCTGGGCCAAGACACGCCATCTCCACCTGCCATCACCATTGATGGCTACGAGCTTGAAGCCATCCATCAATTCACATATCTTGGGTCCACCATCACCGATAACCTCTCCCTTGACACAGAGGTCGACAAGAGGATCGGGAAGGCAGCCACAACACTAGCCCGCCTCACACAAAGCGTGTGGACAAATCCCAAGCTGACCACAAAGACAAAGATGGCTGTATACAACGCCTGTGTCCTCAGCACCTTGCTGTATGGCAGCGAGGCGTGGACCACGCATGCTCATCAGGAGAAAAGGCTCAATACCTTCCACCTGAGAAGCCTACGGCGCATACTTGGCATTTCCTGGCAAGACAAGGTGACCAACACCGAAGTCCTAACCTGCGCTGGCCTCCCAACCATGCATACCATGCTGAGACAGCGTCGGCTGCGCTGGTTGGGCCACGTTCGCCGCATGGAAGATGGTCGCATCCCAAAAGACATCCTTTAAGGTGAGCTTGCCACAGGGCAGATAAACATTGGCCGCCCACAGCTGAGATACAAAGACGTTTGCAAGCGTGACATGAAGGCGCTTGAGATCAACACTGAGTCCTGGGAGGACCTCGCAGACGACCGCAACAGCTGTAGAACTACTCTCAAGAAACAGCTGCGGATTGGTGAGGACAAACTGTCAGCTGCTGCAGCAGAAAAGCGAGTTCGCAGAAAAGGGATGACAGCCAACAGACCAGCATCAGCATACACATGCGACCGCTGCGACAGAGACTGCCTCTCTCGCATTGGTCTGTACAGTCACAGGCGACGCTGCTTGGACCAAGCAGACAGCCCATCTAGACATTAGAACGGATGTACTTTGTCCATGGTCAGTCATGACCGAATGAGGCCTACTACTACTAATGATTTTTAAGTTAGTTATCTATGCAAATATGTTGCGAGTTAATGTAAACTTTCTATGGTACACTTTTTCAAAGTTGCCTGATCTGAAAATATTACTCTTTCAATGAAAAAAAGATATGTGTACATACATACATGTATATATATATATATATATATATATATATATATATATATATATATATATATATTCACATTTATATATGTACATATATCACATGTATACATGTATATCTATCTATCTATCTATCTGTCTATTTATCTGTCCGTCTGTTTGCCTGTCTCTCTCTCTTTATATATATATATATATATATATATATATATATATATGTATATATATATATATATATATATATATATATATATATTATATATATATATATATATATATATACAGGGTGTTTCAAAAAATATACGCCAAAATCATTACGCAGTTTTTTCAGGTCTATAGCATTGTAGTGGACTGAATCAGTGGTTATTTGATA
>CM060310.1:60087346-60094846 GCA_030674185.1 Monoplex corrugatus
TCTTAGATTGACACTGACAGCATGTACGTGGATGGTCGAAAGTGAGGGAAATAAATGTTTTGCAAAACTCTCACGGAAACCGAATAAATTGAATCTGGAATTTTGTTTCAGCTGATCAAAAATGTATTGATTAGACATGAAATAGTTTATATATATATATATAGACAGATAGGCAGATAGATAGATATGTGTATATGTATATATATATATATATATATATATTTGTATATATATACACACACATATATATATACATATATATATATACATATATATATATGTGTGTGTATGTATATATATGTATATATATATATATATAATATATATATGCATATATATAAAAGAGAGAGGAAGGAAAGACAGAAAGACAGACAGACACATACACACAGACAGACAGACACAGACACAGACAGAGACAGAGACACATACAGAGACCGAGATAGACAGAGCAGAGAGACAGAAAGAGTGAGAGACAGACGGAGACAGAGACAATATGAGACTGAGAGAGAAGAGAGAGAGAGAGAGAGAGAGAGAGAGAGAGAGAGAGGGAGAAGAGAGAAAGAGAGAGAGAGAGAGAAGAGAGAGAGAGAGAGAGAGAGAGAGAGAGAGAGAGAGAGAGAGAGAGAGAGAGAGAGAGAGAGAGAGAGAGAGAGTATGCAAGAAAGTATAGGGATGCGACATGTGTTATTCAGTTGAACGTTTCTTATTGTTTACATGCTTGAGAATGTAAAGACTGATGGATACTATGGCCTTCGATATTATGTCTTGTCATTTGTTTAATGCTGTTATGACACTATATACCAATCTTATTCTTTGCATTGTTTTTGTTTTGTTTTGTTTCGTTTTTGTTTGTTTGTTTGTTTGTTTTTTATTGGTGATCAGTGTTCTCATTTAGTTAATAGTTTCATTCCAGGTTTATGTGCATCGGTAGGTACTCCCTGGATATTATATGAGCATGGGATGAGCGAAGCCTAGAGATTGGACCAAATGTGTCTTGTTACTTCAGTTGTTCATTTAAGAGACAGAAACAAAGATATAGAGAGAAAAGAAAGAAAGAGGTGGGAAGAGAGAAAGAAAAAAAAAAAGAAAGAGGAAAGAGGAAGGGGGTAGGGGAGAGAGAGAGAACGAGAGACAGAGACAGAGACAGAGAGACAGACATATAGAAAGAGAGAGACAGAGACAGAGAGAGACAGACACACAGAGACAGAGAGACAGAGGGAGACATAGAGAGACAGACAGATAGTGAGAGAGAGAGGGAAGAGAGAGAGAGAGAGAGAGAGAGAGAGAGAGAGAGAGAGACAGAGAGAGAGAGAGAGAAAGAGAGAGAGAGAGAGAGAGAGAGAGAGAGAGAGAGAGAGAGAGAGAGAGAGAGTTTATCAATATTGTATTATGCTCATGACAACAGCTATCAATCCCAGAACCATTTAAATCAGTTGACAGCAAAACATGCCCAGGGCAGTTCGGCTTTCACGAAAACTAAATATTTAACGGCAAAGTGTTTCCAGTTCAGAATAGATTAGAAACCATCGATACTTTTATCATCCCACTAAGAAAGACCGACCTGTTTGGTTTTGTTTGCTCAGGTTCAAATACTCTTGTTGCAGATTTTGTGCTTCAGCAGCGTCGCTAAAAGCTTGCGCTGGTAGTAATGCAAGTATGCCTGCAGGAACAAATTCTACCAATGGCGCCGCGGTTTTTTTTTCTTGTTAATTGCTGCTATCATTGTTGTTGTTGTTGTTGTTGTTGTTGATGTTGTCTTCCCTGATCAAGAACATTACATTTCAAGGAGAAGCGGTTGGTGCTATTGCGTTATACTGGCGTTTTGTAATAAATTATTTGTAAATTGCCATTATATACGTGTTTATCGTATCATTTGAGATCGTGCTGATAGCGAAAAAAAAAAAAAAAAAAAAGAAAGAAAAAGAAAAAGCTTGCTGCTGTCGTTCTGACAAAGAAGATACTGTAATTAGTTGATAGATACTTGCGATCTGTTGTTTATCTAGTGTTAGAAAAGATAGATGGACAAGGGTGAGGGGTGGGGGTTAATATCAGTTACTGACGGATTGGCGTAGAACAAACAGAGAGAATGTCAGGCCAATGTGTGTATATATGGCTATATTCTTACTTACCTTTGTCAAATGCTGCATGTGGCAAGTGTGATTTATTGACACGGAAATATACTTAAGAGTGAATCGATTTCTTGAAGATGAAGAAATATCTTACAGTTCTTTCTCTTATAAAACAGCCTGAACAATATGATGGTTCTTGCAATTGAATACTGAGAACAATTCAAAATTTAATAAGAGAAACAATGCGGATTTTGTATAGTACTTTTTTCATCGGTATTTTTATTGTACATTATACTGAATGATGTAATTTTCTGCGTGTTGAATAATGAATATAATCATTTATTTATTCGTGCATTAGTGTAATTCTGTATTCTGTGATGTTATTTGTTTGTTTGGTTTTTTTGTTTGTTTCCATGTTTGTCTATTGTTTGTTTGTTTGTATGATAATGTTTTCTTACAGACTGATTCCGATGCTGACTGATGAAAAAAAACGGTAGGAAAAAAATAACAAAAAAGTGTATAGTGATTCTCCCTTTAACTCGATAAAGTTCCTGCATGCTTTCACGGCATAAGAAAAAAAAATGTTATGTTTTGGTTATCAAACACGGCGAAGTAAGCATTCTTTTTTTCAACATTCAACATGCTCTTTAGATATACGAACAGGCAATGGTATAAATGACAGCTATGAATCTAAAACAAGATAAATAAATCCTCATCAAATTCTTATCGTGTATTTGCTTGTTTGTCTATCTGCTTTTTTTTTCTTTCTTTCATTTTTGTTTCTTTCTTTCGTTCTTTCTTTGTTTCTTTGTTTGTTTCTTTGTTTGTTTCTTTGTCTCTTTGTTTGTTTGTTTGTTGTAGTCGTTTGTGTTTTTCTTGCTTTCTTTTTTGTCTGGTTTAACATCATTTACTACTTCATACCATGCGCCATTCAGAATTTGTTGTCTCCATACTCGCTTGTCGTATGTTGTTGCTGTTGTTTGTGGCGGCGGTGCTGCTGTTGCATGCTATATTTCTAACATATTGCAACGTCTGCAGCGATTTCGTAAATCACCACCAATTCCATAAGAACAGAAAACAGCTAACACAATTGTAAGGCAAAATCCCTTTGGCGATATATCATGGATCAGAGAGTGACCAAGTGCACACCCCACCCAAAAGAGATTACTCGCTTTCATGAATCTGCTTGCCCTCCAGTTAAGCCATACATGTTGTCTCTTATGTTAGCATATCAGCACATATGTCGCGGTGGTTTTAAAGTCTCTGCGTGTTCTGTGCTCTTTTATGGTATAGCATTAATTTTCTTTGCTTATATATTGTTCACTCTCTCTGTCTCTGTCTGTCTGTCTGTCTTCTCTCTCTCCTCTCTCTCCCTCCCTCTTTCTCTCTCTCTTCCTCTCTCTGTGTCTCTCTCTTTTCTCTCTCTCTTCCCTCTCTCTCTCTCTCTCTCTCTCTCTCTCTCTCTCTCTCTCTCTCTCTCTCTCTCTCTCTCTCTCTCTCTCCTCCCTTTTTTTTCTGTTTGTCTGTTTCTTTGTCACTTTGTTTTTCTAATTCTCTCTCATCTCTCTCTCTGTCTCTCTCTGTCTCTGTCTCTCTGTCTCTTCCTCTCCCTCGCTCTCTCACTCTCTCTCTTACCCACACCTCCCCCCCCCCCACCACCATCTCACCATCTCCTTCATCTCTTCTCACTCTTCCCTTCTTCTTCTTCTTCTTCTTCTTCTTCTTCTTCTTCTTCTTCTTCTTCTTCTTCTTCTTCTTCTTCTTCTTCTCTTCTTCTTCTTCTTCTTCTTCTTCTTCTTCTTCTTCTTCTTCTCTTCTTCTTCTTCTTCTTCTTCTTCTTCTTCTTCTTCTTCTTCTCTTCTTCTTTTTCTTCTTCTTCTTTTCTTCTTTTTCTTCTCCTTCTTTTTCTTCTTCTTCTTCTTATTCGTCTCGACCTACCACCTCCCCCTCCCCAAAATATAAACAAAAATAAGCACGTAATACATTTAAAATAAATACATTTAAAAACACGTGGAAATTCATGTTAAAAAGTATAAAACAAAATTAAAAAAAGAAAGCGATACTTCTTTTCGGCTAAACACCTTTGAGCACCATTTCTAACCAACAGTCATAAGAAATCAATTATCACATTTTGTCAGGTGCTAATATTGAAATGTCTACGACTCAGATCTTGCAGGGAAAATGTATCACAATCACCAAATCCAGACAGCTGTTTGTCGTTCGCTGGAGGATCGGTTCCAATTGTAACATTTACTCCAATGCACATGCACGCACTGACATCCACATACACACACACCCACCCACCCCCACACACACACACACATACACTCACACATCCACACACACACACACACACACACACACACACACACACACACACACACACACACACACACACACACACACACACACACACACACGCACATTCATGCACACATACCCAAACTGACATGCACACACACCCAGATAGACAGGCAGACAGATACACAGACACACACAGACACACAGACACACAGACACACAGACACACACAGACACAGACACACACACACACACACACACACACACACACACACATACACACACACACACACACACATGAATAGTAAAAGAAAACGGGAAACCAAGGAGAAATAGATAATTGGGAAATGTAAATACAGGGATGGAGAGACAGAGTAGAGAGTGAGAGAAAAAGAAAAGAGCGAGCGAGCGAGCGAGAGAGAGAGAGAGAGAGAGAGAGAGAGAGAGAGAGAGAGAGAGAGAGAGAGAGAGAGAGAGAAGGGGGTAGAATAAATTGATATTATACGGGGCATTGTCATTAATATTCCTTTCATGATATCGTCTGAGGTTGGCTTCAGAACGACAAAATGTTCACCACCACCACCACCACATCTTCCAATTCTATGTCTATCTCATCTTTCGACTTCAAATATCATGAACCCACACAGGCATGTGCCTAAGCAGACAAAGAAATAGACAATCACTCATACTAATAAACTCATAAGCACACGCATATAAACACAGACACCATACTTAAATTCTACTTTATTTAAATGAAATATGAGGCAGAACAAACCAACAAACAGATGGCTAGACAAACCTAGTCTTACTTTCAGAATGACACTGCTTTTATTGATACCAAACACACACTCATCCTTTTAAATAAGTATCAATAACGAACGGAAAACAAACTGAAGAACGGACGGGGAAAAGAGGGGAGAAAAAGACAAAAGAGAAAAAAACACAGAAACAAAAGAAAATAAACAGAAATGAAATACAAACGTGAACAAAATCAAAGAACATAAATGAAAAGAACAAAAAGCAAAAGAAAAAGAAGAAGCCTAGGTAAACATAAAACAAATTAAAGAAAAAGAAAAGAAAATACACACAAAAAGTAAAAGACAAATAATTGAAACAAAAGTGGAACCGAGTGATGAAAAAAGGAAATTGAACAGTGAGCGAAAAACTCAAGTGAAGAGAACAAAGAAAAAGAAAGGGAAGAAGGAGAAGAAGAAGAGGAAGAGTAAGAGGGAAAAGGGGGAAGAAGAATAGAGGAAAAAGAAGACAAAACAGTAGACACAAAGAAAACAGAGAAGAAGAATTGCAAGAAAGAAAAGGGGGAAGGGGGAAGAAGAAGAAGAACAGAAGAAGGAAAAAACAGAAAGTCAAAGAACAGAATAAGAAAGAAGAAGAAAAACGAAGGAGTAGAGGAGGAGGGGGTGTAGAAGAAAAAGAAGGAGGAGAAGAAAAAGAGAAGAAGAAGAAGAAGAACAACAACAACAACAACAACAACAAGAACAGAAAACAAAAACAAGAAGAACAAGAACAAGAAGAACATGAAGAACAAGAACAAGAACAAAACAAGAGAACAGAACAAAGAAGAAGAAGAACAAGAAAGAAAGAAAAGAAGAAGAAGATGATGATATGATGATGATGATGATGATGATGATGATGATGATGATGATGATGATGATGATGATGATGAAACATAAGTAGCAGAAGCAGCAGCATCAGCAGCACCATCAGCAGAAGAAGAAGAACAAGAACAAGAAGAAAAGAAGAATGAACAGAACAACAAGATGAGAAAATGAATATAATGATGATGATGATGATGATGATGACGATGATGATGATGATGACGATGATCGACGACGACGACGATGACGAGATCGAGACGAAGATGATAGAGCGAAAAAGAAGAAGAAGAGAAGAAGAAGAAGAAGAAGAAGAAGAAGAAGAAGAAGAAGAAGAAGAAGAAGAAGAAGAAGAAGAAGAAGAAGAAGAAGAAGAAGAAGAAGAAGAAGAAGAAGAAGAAGAAGAAGAAGAAGAAGAAGAAGAAGAAGAAGAGGGAAAAAAAAGAGAAGGAGAAGATCAGAAGAGAGGAGGAGGAGGAGGAGAAAAGATGAACTGACAAACAACACAAGACATCAAATTGATTATATTCTGATAAATGAAAATCAAGATTTTTTTCATTGATAGCAAAAACTGCCAGGTGGAGATTGCAAACGTGATCATAATCCTATAATAAGGGAATTTGGAGTGAAAGCGAAGAGAAGGAAACAAACCTTATAACATTTTTTTTACTGCAGTGATGTTGATGTCTTTATTGTAAAACAAACAAACAAATAAAAACAGAAAACAATAAAAAAAACAACACAGAATAACCATGATGACAACACGGAATACAATCAAACCAGAATAGCAGAACTCTCTTAAGAGCTCTGATACAAAGAACAGTTGGATTACATAAGGCTGTATGTTTCTATTTTGTCGATTGTACCATTGGATAAAACACGGAAAAACTGATCAACGAACCGTCAAAATTGAACACTGATGAAAAATACATCAAAGAATAATGAGGAATATGTACTGGAAACAAGCAGCAGCAACGAGAATAGAAAATGATAAGAAAGGGATGTGTTCCATTACCAGATCTGTTTTCACTTTAGAGCAATACATCACGAGAAACCTAAAAGAATGCCTTGGGAGGGAGGGAGGAAGAGAGAGAGAGAGAGAGAGAGAGAGAGAGAGAAGAGAGAAGACAGACAGACAGACAGACAGACAGACAGAGAGAAACTGACAGACATACAGACAGACATACAAACAGACAGACAGAAAGACAGACAGACGGAAGACAGACAGGTAATTACAATCGATAATCTCGTGTCCACAACAACAGGTAACGTTTCCAGTAATACAGTTCAATCACTTGAATACCGCAGAGTAATTCAGCTCTGACATGAACCAGCCTTGTGTCTCCAAACCATGCTCCATAGAAACTATCAACACCCCAATTAACCCACACGAAAACTCAGGTCGGTTTGGGGTTTGTTTGTTCAAGTTCCACTATTCACCTTGCAGATTGTTAAGCCTTAGGCACCGTTGCTAAGAGCACGCACACGGTCTCGTGCTACGTGCACACCTGCACCAT
>CM060310.1:60119846-60124846 GCA_030674185.1 Monoplex corrugatus
CCCTTTATACTGCAGGCATATCCACATTAGACATTCAGCTTCAAAAATTGCATTCATATTGATTATTTTTCAACTAAAATGTGTGTGGTGTGTGTGTGTGGTGTGTGATGTGTGTGTGTGTGTGTGTGTGTGTGTGTGTGTGTGTGTGTGTGTGTGTGTGTTGTGTGTGTGGTGTGTGGTGTGGTGTGCGTGTGTGTGTGCGTGTGCGTGTGTGTGTGTGTGTGTGTGTTTGTGTGTGTGTGTGTGTGTGTGTGGTTGCGCGTGCGTGTGTGCGTGTGGGGGGGGGGGGGCGTGCGCGTATTTATGTGCACAATCATATTTTGACATTGCAGATCAGATGCTGTTCAACAGAAGTAGTGCCAGCAAACAGAGAATGCACAGCCACGAACGCATCCACACAGACACTGACACACACAGACACAGACAGAGACAGACAGACACACACACACAGACACACACAGACACACACAGACACACACAGACACACACACACACACACACACACACACCACCCCACACACACACACCACACGCACGCACGCACACACACGTCTACACACACTCTCTCTCTCTCTTTTTCTCCTCTCTCTCACTTTCCCCTCTCTCTCTCTTGCTTTCTCTCTCACTCTCTCTTTCTCACTCTCTCGCTCTCTCTCTCTCTGTCTTTGTCTCTGTATCTGTCTCTCCTTCTCTCTCTCTCAATCTCTCTCTCTCTCTCTCTCTCTCTCTCTCCTCTTGTCTCTATATCTGTCTCATACTTCTCTCTCTCTCAATCTCTCTCAATCTCTCTCATCTCTCTCTCTCTCTCTCTCTCTCTCTCTCTCTCTCTCTCTCACTCTCTCACTTCCTATTTTTTCGAAGAATGCACATGAGACATGACATTTGAAACCTGATATTGATGAACATCACATTCTCACTCCTGTGTCAAAAATGTCATTCTTTATAATTGGATCAAGTTGTCCTTCCTGATAAATCATTTCTCAAAGAAGAAAAAAAAAGAAAGAAACTAAAGAAAGAAAGGAAGCGAGATAACGAATGCGCTTATCAATATTTGCAAATGAGCAGTGCACTTGCTGTAACGCTTTGAGAGAATGAGAGAATAACAAGAGCAACAACAAGAACACATTTTGTTTACGAGAGAATTATGTGAACAATGTTCATGTTTTTGTATTCTATCCCTTCCCAGAAAGGGTCTACACTTAACATAAATATTAAATCAACACCAATATTTCGATCAATGGAAACATTTGTATCGGGATATTCATATTTCAGAAAAAAAAAAAAAAAAACACAACAAAGCAGTTTTATCCTGAATAGTGTATTTGTTATAAAACATGTCATGATCCGAGCATTAGATAGTAGAATAATAAAGTTGTTTATGAGATGTATTCCTTTTTTTTTCTCATTATAATGTAAATCATGCGAAATTGATATTATATCACATCTTTTTCAGATGGATGTACTGTAGAATATTTTCTGAATATATGAGTCTAGATTCAAAGATACCAATTGCTGAGATCAGGATGACTTATTTTTTATTGCTTGTGTTAGTTATGAAATGGATGCGTGTTTTGTTGTCTGAAGTATGTTCATTGTTTATTTGCAACATTAACAGTTTTGCCGTTACTGTTACCTCTAGGTATCAACGGTAACATCTTAAACTATCTATGTATATATTTGTTTGTCTGTCTGTCTGTATGATGTATGTATGTCTGCCATGTTGTATTCTGCTTCTGTCTGTACTGTATGTCTGCTCTGTCTGTCTGTCTGTATGTATGTCTGTCTGTCATGTATGTATGTATGTCTGCCTCTGTCTCTGTCTCTCTCTGCTTCGTCCTTCTCTCTCCTCCTTTCTCTCTCTCTCTCTCCCCCCTCTCTCTCTCTCTCTCTCTCTCTCTCTCTTCTCTCTCTCTCTCACTCACTTCCTGTTTTTTCGAAGAACGCACATGAAACATGACATTTGAAACCTGATATTGATGAACATCACATTCTCACTCTGTGTCAAAAATGTCATTCTTTACAATTGGATCAAGTTGTCCTTTCTGATAAATCATTACTCAACGAAGAAGAAAAAAAGAAAGAAAAACTAAAGAAAGAAAGGAAGCGAGATAACGAATGCGCTTATCAATATTTGCAAATGAGCAGTGCACTTGCTGTAACGCTTTGAGAGAATGAGAGAGATAACAAGAGCAACAACAAGAACACATTTTGTTTACGAGAGAATTATGTGAACAATGTTCATGCTTTTGTATTCTATCCCTTCCCTGAAAGGGTCTACACTTAACATAAATATTAAATCAACACCAATATTTCATCAATGGAAACATTTGTATCGGGATCTTCATATTTCAGAAAAAAAAAAAAAAACACAACAAAGCAGTTTTATCCTGAATAGTGTATTTGTTATAAAACATGTCACTGATCCGAGCATTAGATAGTAGAATAATAAAGTTGTTTATGAAATGTATTCCTTTTTTTTTTCTCATTATAATGTAAATCATGCGAAATTGATATTATATCACATCTTTTTCAGATGGATGTACTGTAGAATATTTTCTGAATATATGAGTCTAGATTCAAAGATACCAATTGCTGAGATCAGGATGACTTATTTTTTATTGCTTGTGTTAGTTATGAAATGGATGCTTGTTTTGTTGTCTGAAGTATGTTCATTGTTTATTTGCAACATTAACAGTTTGCCGTTACTGTTACCTCTAGGTATCAACGGTAACATCTTAAACTATCTATGTATATATTTGTTTGTCTGTCTGTCTGTATGTATGTATGTATGTCTGCCTGTCTGTATGTATGTCTGCCTCTGTCTGTCTGTATGTCTGTCTGTCTGTATGTATGTATGTCTGCCTCTGTCTCTGTCTCTCTCTGCCTTCGTCCTTCTCTCTCTCTCTTTCTCTCTCTCCCCCCCCCCCTCTTCTCTCTCTCTCTCTCTCTCTCTCTTTCTCTCTCTCTCTCACTCACTTCCTGTTTTTTCGAAGAACGCACATGAGACATGACATTTGAAACCTGATATTGATGAACATCACATTCTCACTTCTGTGTCAAAAATGTCATTCTTTACAATTGGATCAAGTTGTCCTTTCTGATAAATCATTACTCAACGAAGAAGAAAAAAAGAAAGAAAAACTAAAGAAAGAAAGGAAGCGAGATAACGAATGCGCTTATCAATATTTGCAAATGAGCAGTGCACTTGCTGTAACGCTTTGAGAGAATGAGAGAGATAACAAGAGCAACAACAAGAACACATTTTGTTTACGAGAGAATGATGCGAACAATGTTCATGCTTTTGTATTCTATCCCTTCCCAGAAAGGGTCTACACTTAACATAAATATTAAATCAACACCAATATTTCATCAATGGAAACATTTGTATCGGGATCTTCATATTTCAGAAAAAAAAAACAACACAACAAAGCAGTTTTATCCTGAATAGTGTATTTGTTATAAAACATGTCACTGATCCGAGCATTAGATAGTAGAATAATAAAGTTGTTTATGAGATGTATTCCTTTTTTTTTCTCATTATAATGTAAATCATGCGAAATTGATATTATATCACATCTTTTTCAGATGGATGTACTGTAGAATATTTTCTGAATATATGAGTCTAGATTCAAAGATACCAATTGCTGAGATCAGATACTTATATTTTCATTGCTTGTGTTAGTTATGAAATGGATGCTTGTTTTGTTGTCTGAAGTATGTTCATTGATTATTTGCAACATTAACATTTTGCCATTACTGTTACCTCTTGGTTTCAACGGTAACATCTTAAACTCTCTTGTATATATTTGTTTGTCTGTCTGTCTGTATGTCTGCCTGTCTGTCTGTCTGTATGTCTGTCTGTCTGTCTGTCTGTATGTATGTCTGCCTCTGTCTCTGTCTCTCTCTGCCTTCTGTCCTTCTTCTCTCTCTCTCTCTCTCTCTCTCTCTCTCTCTCTCCTCTCTCTCCTCCTCTCTCTCCTCTCTCTCCTCTCTTCTCTCTCTCTCTCCTCTTCTCTCTCTCTCTCTCTCTCTCTCTCTCTCTCCTCACTCACTTCCTGTTTTTTCGAAGAATGCACATGAGACATGACATTTGAAACCTGATATTGATGAACATCACATTCTCACTCCTGTGTCAAAAATGTCATTCTTTATAATTGGATCAAGTTGTCTTTTCTGATAAATCATTACTCAAAGAAGAAAAAAAAAGAAAGAAACTAAGGAAAGAAAGGAAGCGAGATAACGAACGTGCATTATCAATATTTGCAAATGAGCAGTGCACTTGTATGACGCTTTGAGAGAACGAGAGAGATAACAAGAGCAACAACGAGAACACATTTTGTTTACGAGAGCATGACCTGAACAATGTTTATGCTTTTGTATTCTATCCCTTCCAAGAAAGGGTCTACATTTAACATAAATATCATTGAATCAACACCAATATTTCGTCAATGGAAACATTTGTATCGGGATCTTCATATTTCAACATAAAAAAACAAAGCAGTTTTATCCTGAATAGTGTATTTGTTAAAAACATTTCAGGGTCTGAGCGTTAGATAGAAGAATAATAAAGTTGTTTATGAGATGTATTCCTTTTTTTTCTCATTTTAATATAAATCATGCGAAATTGAGTATATATCGCGTCTTTTTCAGATGGATGTACTGTGGAGTAGTTTCTGAATATATGAGTCTAGATTCAAAGATACTAATTGCTGAGATCAGGATGACTTATTTTCATTGCTTGTGTTAGTTATGAAGTGGATGCTTGTTTTGTTGTCTGAAGTATGTTCATTGTTTATTTGCAACATTAACATTTTGCCGTTACTGTAACTCTAGGTTTCAGCGGTAACATCTTAAACTATCTATGTATGTATTTGTGTGTCTTCTATCTGTCTGTCGGTCTGTCTGTCTGTTCGTCAGTCTGTCTGTCTGTATGTCTGCCTCTGTCTCTGTCTCTCTCTGTCTCTCTGTCCATGTCTCTTTTTCTCTCTCTCTTTCTCTCT
>CM060310.1:60144846-60152346 GCA_030674185.1 Monoplex corrugatus
CAAAGTTTCACATAAAATGATATGTTGTCCTCTACCCCCCTGGGAACTGTCCAATGCTATTTTTGATATCAACTACACTGATACTGACCTGACAAAAGATATTAATCCACACTTGTTAGCAATTGATGTTCTGTCACATCTACACAAAAAATATTCACATTATTTACAAATCTTTACAGATGGCTCTGTTCTAGATGATGGTAAAGCAGGCGCTGGCTTTCTAATTCCTAAATTTAAAGTAGAAAAGGCTTACTTTTTAGGACAGGGACATTCAATCTTCATTTCTGAATTAGTTGCCATCCTAATGGCACTGAAATATATAGTAGATCTACCCATAACTTTGTTTAGTATCCTATTATGTGTAGATTCGAAATCTGCATTACAATCCTTAAAATGTTGCGAACATAAAGTAAATAGTTCGTTAATATTTGAGATAAAATTTCTAATTCATTGTTTAATAACAAATAATACACAGGTTACTTTTTGTTGGATCCCATCACACTGTGGTATCCTTTTTAACGATCGGTCGACAGAATAGCAAAAAATGCAGCAATGAATAGGGCTGGCAGTACTGAACTTGATTTACCACTCTCTGAACATGAAATGAATGCTATATTAGAAAACAAAGTAAAAGCGCAATGTGACCTTCGCCCCTTCTCGGTAAATTACCAGGGTTTTACAAGACGAGAGATAACTTTAGCTTACAGATTAATTCTCAATTCACTTCGAACTAAATTTAGTAAAACCATCAAATGTATCTGTGGTGATTTTATAACAGTTGATCACCTTTTGTGTTGTCAGCGAATGCGACCTTATTTCCCTGCGTCATTTACAAACTTAAAACAGAAACATACTGATTTCACTCTGTATTTACACATTGCTAGACGTTTACTGCACAGTCCTGTTGGTCGTTTCCTTTGATTCAGCCCAATTGTTTTATACCTGTAACTCCCTCACAGCCCCGAGAAATCCGATGAAGCCTGATTGATATAATGTTCTGATTGTTTTTCTTTAGTTCGTTAATTTGTTTGATGTTACATTAATTGTTACCTTAATTGATACAATGCCTTCATGATTACATACATTCCTTACGCCCTTTTTTTTTCTTTTTTTTTTCCCGTAAAAGCACATATGTGAATAGACGTTAAAAGAAATAACGAACGAACACGCACACACTTAATAACACACACACTCTTAATAACTCACCTACAGAGAGAGAGAGAGAGAGAGAGGAGAGAGAGAGAGAGAGAGAGAGACAGACAGACAGACAGACAGACAGACAGACAGACAGACAGACGAGAGACAGAGAGACAGAGAGACAGAGAGACAGACAGACAGACACAGACAGACAGACAAACAGAGAGACATAAAGACAGAAAGACACAAACACACAAACACACAAACACACACACACACACACACACACACACACACACCACACACACACACACACACACGCACATACACATACACATGCACATGCACATACACATACACATACATACTATGCAGCCTCACATTCGGCTGCAATTTTGTTTTGTTTTGTTTTGCGCCAAACATGTGCATGTTTGCATACTTGCTTTTTCAATGGTTCGGTTGCTTGATTCATCAATTTATTGACTGACTGATAACTAATCGATCGCGCGATATGTCGATCACTCATATGACAGATACGCTAAAATATTCGCAAACATTTAGATCAACAGACACAGCATAGTTTTGAACCAAACTGTCAAAATGAAATGGACGATCAACCACAGGAAATTGTAGCATGGAACATGCTCGCCACACTGCAGTTAATGATCACACCATCTCAGATTCACGTAGTCAGTATAAATTATCTGTCACCTCATTAGAAGACAGCACGCATGGCCCAACCACATGTTGCCATGCCTTCACAGCTGGTTGTAAATGATTAATGCAAGCTGCATCTAGATCTGATCTGACTGATGCCAAGGGACAATAAACTAAATGGACAGGACGTTATTATCACTTTTATTGATTGAAAGAGGAGTGGAGAAAGACAGAGAGTGAATAAGTGAATGAGTGGCAATGTGAGTGAATGAGTGAATGAATGAATAAGAGAAAATGTGAGTGAGTGAATGCTTCAGTGATGACAGCGAGTCTAAAGAACTCCTTTTTTTTCCAAGACAAGGTTCAGGATGTCCAAAACAACTGTGACTGCCCGCGTTCAAGCAAACACAAACCAGAGAAAAAAAATAAACAAAGAAAGAATAGAAACACGTATTTTTAATACAACACACAGAGACAAGGCAGAAGCCAATTTTCGGCCAGCTGGCCTTTCTCAAGCGTAAGATCACAGACAAACAAACACCAAATGCAAAAATTAGGAGAACAAGACTGAAACTTCCCTGCTGCTCTGTCCAGTGTGAGAAAGGTTAAGGAGGCTTGCAGAAACTGAAAGCAAAGGAATCATTTGATATCAACAGAATTCGTCCTAGAGGCTCAAACCTGATGAACAAGACAACGCAAGTCTTCTCAATATTGTGTCGGACGATATGAGAGTTTAAAGACTGGCCAAATGAATGGACTCCACCACTCTTCATACCACTTGCAAGGCACACGGGTTGTGGAAGATTTGCTTTGATACGAATCATTTTATTTAAAAACCCACATGGTGCATGTAAAGCACAGAGGTGCACTGGACTGCCGTTTATCAGATGTAGCCTCGTGTAGTATAAATAGCGGTGAGCTCCCCTGACTATACGTACCACACAGTTAATCCCTTCTGCCCACGCTCGTTGGGTAATTCTGCATCCCTAATAATCGTCGACATGAGTTTGATTATTTATTTATTTTATTTATTTAATTATTCATTTAATTATGTCTTTATTCATTCATTTGTTTATCTATTTGTTTGTTTGTTTGTTTATTTGTTTGTTTGTTTGTTTGTTCGTTTATTTATTTAATAATTTGTATAGTTATTATCTTCTTTTATGTTTTATTCATTCATTTACATGTTTATTTGTTTACTTATTCATTTCATTTTTTGTTTAAACACAACTGCTGCTGTTCTTGTTGCTAGCGTACACACATACATACATACATACATACATACATACATACATACATACATACACATATACATACATACATACATACATACATACACACACACATACATACATACATACATACATACATACATACATACATGCATATATATATATATATATATATATATATATATATATATATATATATATATATATATATATAAAGGGTGTGGACAAATCCCAAGCTGACCAAGAAGACAAAGATGGATGTACATGTATACAACGCCTGAGTCCTGAGCACCTTGCTGTATGGCAGCGAGGCGTGGACCACGCATGCTCATCAGGAGAAAAGGCTCAATACCTTCCACATGAGAAGCCTACGGCGCATACTCGGCATTCCCTGGCAAGACAAGGTGACCAACACCGAAGTCCTGACCTGCGATGGCCTGCCAACAATGCTGAGACAGTGTCGGCTGCGCTGGTTGGGCCACGTTCGCCGCATGGAAGATGGTCGCATCCCAAAAGACATCCTTTATGGTGAGCTTGCACAGGGCAGAGAAACACTGGCCGCCCACAACTGAGATACAAAGACGTTTGCAAACGTGACATGAAGGCGCTTGAGATCAACGCTGAGTCCTGGGAGATCCTCGCAGACGACCACGACAGCTGGAGAACCACTCTCAAGAAACAGCTGCGGATTGGTGAGGACAAACTGTCAGCTGCTGCAGCAGAAAAGCGAGTCCGCAGAAAAGAGATGACAGCCAACAGACCAGCATCAGCATACACATGCGACCGCTGCGACAGAGACTGCCTCTCTCGCATTGGTCTCTACAGCCACAGGCGACGCTGCTTGGACCAATCAGACAGCCCATTTAGACATTAGAACGGATGTACTTTGTCCATGGTCAGCCATGACCGAGGGAGGCCTACTATATATATATATATATATATATATATATATATATATATACATATATATACATATATATATGTATATTATATAATATATATATATATATATATATATATATATATATATATATATATATATATATATATATATCAGTCTTAACTCGCAGTCAGTCAAACAGAACTAGGAGCTGAAAAGATGACTGACGGTCTACCTGGGGTGTTTTGAATTTTTCTCAAAATTGATTTCAGTAGACTATAATCTATCCCCCACAGAATTTTGTTTTCTTGAAAAAATGTTATTAATCAATTTAAAATGGTATTTTAATGCACTGACCGCAGAAGAAAGAACGCAATTTCCTACCAAAAGTACCTATTTTTGTCTCTTATTATAAACCGTAACCTGCGCAGTACCTGCACATGTAATATACTGACGGAAAGCTCTTTGGTGCACCTTTCAGACAATGACAGCGAAATTAGAAACAAACTGGTTCAATGTCACAAAATAAAGGAATTTAAGGAAAATGTGTAGGAGAGCACACAAAAATTTTAGAGGCCGTTTTCTCAAAATGGCCGTCATACAACTAAATGAATTTAAACATACATAACTTCTACACTTTTTTGAGTACAATCTTTATTTAAGTACCAAAATAATCAGCAGAATGTACACTTTCCAGTGATATGTATATCTCAAAATGCCCTAAATGCTAGTTAAGACTGATTTCGTGGTGGGAGGTCACACACAACACACACACACACACACACACACACACACACACACACACACACACACACACACACATATATATATATATATATATATATATATATATATACATATATATATATATACATATATATGCATAGATATATGCATACATGCATACATACACACATGTATGCATACATACATGCATACATACATACATACATACATACATACATACATATATACATACATGCATACATACATACATATATACATACATACATACATATATGCATACATGTATACATACATGCATACATATATACATGCATAGATACACACATGCATACATATATACATATGTACATACATACATACGTACATGCGTACGTGCATATATACTTTAGTGCATACGTGCGGAAGTATATACGTACATACGCGCAGACGCACATACATAAAAACAGACAGACAGACAGACAGACAGACATGCACACCATCTTCATCGTCGTTCACCATGGTATTTTCTTTCCAGGTTGATGAATTGTTATTGGCATTTACTGGAAGCCAAAACAGACATAGTGAATAGTAAAACTAAAAGCAAGATGAATGAGATCGTAATCCAAATACAAATGAAACCCATAAAATCACTTTATAAAATACACCAACAACATAACAAACAAACAAACAAACAAACAACAAACAAACAAACAAAACAAAACAAACAAAAACAAAATACAAAAACAAAAAAATCGTAAACAAGTGACAACCAAAGCACTGTAATTTAAATCCCTAACGGAAATAGGCATTACAGCTAATGCATATCAACGTTAAAACAAGAACAGCATAAACAATAACAGCAACAACAACAACGACATCAACAGCAAGAACAGCAACAACAACAACAACAATGAGACTACAGTAGCAACGGTAATTCATGAAAATCAGGAGAAGCAGCAGTAACAACGACATATTAATTTTGTTTTCTTGTGAATGTTTTATTAGTGGGATTAGACATTTGGTCGCTTTGCATTTTCGACTATTTATTTTGTTCTCTTCTGTTTAAATATTCATTGTTTTATTAGTTTTATCAGATAGATTTACAATGGATAGGACTGTTCATCAAGCTCTAACAAGTAGCCTATTCACAACACAGGCGCAGGCTCATGTTACTGTGTGTACTTGTGCACACTGCTTCCACTGAACAGTACATTGTAGTACGTTGTGGTCACCCACTCTTCATACACATTTCTCAACGCTCTTTATCAAGCGGCGTTTGGAGCTTGGGAGGTGATTTTTTCGGAGAATGGCACGGCATTGTTGGTCTGGATCCCAACCGTACCCTCGTGGCGTTTCTCGGTAAGCTCGAGTGTGGTTGCAACCCGCTGACTTCGGGGAATCAGACCTGATGACCGCAGGGAAAGACCAGCTAACTGCTCGGAAAGACGGTAAACTAGGGATCCGTTTCGGGGCATGCTGAACAGCAAAATGGGTTGTCTGGAGCGTCATGTCTGGCCAATTTCACGGCCATTCAAACAACCCCTGTGGTTTAAATGATTCAACGCTGGCTGCTTTCGACTGTTTACTGTCGAGACTAGTCAGGGAAAAGGAGTGGCAGCTGTGCGAGCTGGTGACAGGGCGGGCTGCCTGAAAGAGAAATGAAGACCACAGTGGGACGAGAGAGGGCTCGTTCATTCTGCCTTCGTCCAGAGGCCGGGCTGGACCTGGTTGGTACGTGTTGTGTGGCGATGTCCTGTGGTTTGTCATCTCCCCACCTTTCCATTTGGTTTGTAAACAAAGTAACTGTTGACTAGGTCCCGAATGGGTCATGCAACGCGTGGGCAGACCCGCCCACTCACCCCCCCCCCCCCAACCCCCCTGTGCTTGATGAAAGGATTATCGAGTGGCGTCGGGAGATTGAGAGGTGATCATCCGGAGAGTGACGAAGCATTGGTGTTCTGTTTCCCACCCACACCCTCGGCGTGTTTCATTCTTATCATGGTGGTTCCTTATGTGTGATCACTCACGCGTCACGTGCGTTTCTCAGCGTCCTTTGTTAGTAGTTGACAGCAGGTGTGAGACGACGACGACGACTTGCAATAGATACTGTGTCCTCGTGACAACATAAACTAACGTTAAGAGAAAAAAAACAACCGACAGTATTACTATCGTGCTATAAAAACCCAAGCTAGCCAGCCGATCACCCGTCATCAAGCCAGCCAATCGCTGAAGACCAAGCAATCATTAACTACATGTATGGCAGAAACACAGGGCTAAATTATGATATGTACATGTACATTACCACATATAAAAGCAAGAATTGACATGGAAACTCTGGAACTGGAAGTAAAAATTAAAGAGCAAAATATTCATCACCGTACATAATTTCTGCACATGGAAAGTTTATTTACCGAAGATGAATGAAAGTACAAGATTTCGTTACATAGGACGCTTATTAAAAACAAAAGAAAATGATGGGACAAATAAATTGAGACAGAATCCATAAAGCAAATGCAAAGAGCTATCAACTTTTTTACCGGTTTGGAAGTGCCCAAACAGTCACATGGGAAACACGCGCCAGGTTTATCAGAACACTTTTTCTACCCACAATGATTTACCAATGTCACACCTGGACAATAAGCAAAACACTTGAGACAAAGATCTTAACTGTGAAATAAATACACCAGAAGAGCAGCAGACAATACCAACAGCGACGTGCTTTAGAAACGAAGACATCTGAGAGATGGTTGAAAAAAAATGATCTTGTCACCCATTACATCGTACACCTGCGCACCAGAGGATTTGGCCAGCTGACCAGGATGCCTGTCAACCTGTCGCTCTTCGACCTTATAACACCAGATGCTCGGG
>CM060310.1:60169846-60177346 GCA_030674185.1 Monoplex corrugatus
GGGTAGAGAGCTTCTCAATTTGTGTTTCATCTGTTTTTGTTTTGTGTGTGTTGTGTGTGTGTGTGTGTGTGTGTGTGTGTGTGTGTGTGTGTGTGTGTGTGTGTGTGTGTGTGTGTGTGTTGTGTTTTTTACATGATGCTTTTTAGTTTATTATCATTATAATTATTATTATTATTATTATTATTATTATTATTATCATTATTATTATTATTATTATTATTATTATTATTATTATTATTATTATTATTATTATTATTATTATTATTATCATTATTATTATTATTGCTATTATTATTATTATTATTATTATTATTATTATTATTATTATTATATTATTATTATTATTATTATTATTATTATTATTGTTATTATTACTATTATCATTATTATTATTATTATTATTATTGTTACTATTATTATCATTTGTTGTTGTTATTACATTTATTGTTATTATTATCAGTATTATTATTAATAGCAGTAGTAGCAGTAGTAGTAGTAGTAGTAGTAGTAGTAGTGGTAGTAGTAGTAGTAGTAGTAGTAGTAGTAGTAGTAGTAGTAGTAGTAGTAGTGGTGGTGGTGGTAGTAGTAGTAGTAGTAGTAGTAGTAGTAGTAGTAGTAGTAGTAATAGTAGTGGTAGTAGTAGTAGTAGTAGTAGTAGTATTGTTATAGTTATTGTTGTTGTTGTTGTTCTTGATGTTGTTGTTGTTTTTGTTGTAATAAACGATAACTTGTGGCTGATTGCTTATCAATGATAAAATCACTTCAGTGGAATGAAAATACACAAATAAGTTATATGGAAAACACACTAATGAAAACACCACATTGATCAGCCGGTGACCAAGCCAACAAACAACCAAAATAGTTTTGATTAAGAAAGTACTTTTTAGTGTTATCTCAAAAACAATGGTTTTACATGTTTTAATATCACTATCAAACAGACTTGTGAATAATTTCCAAAGAGGAGAGATAAGAGACATGCAAGTTCGACTTGATTTGCCAACATTTAATCAAATGTAATGGCAGTTATCGTTATGATTAAACAGAACCAGTTGCCAAATAAAACACATTCATGGTGTCATGGTTCAAATAAGCTAAAATTGAAATGACAGGGGAGTCAGGGAGATGGAGGGGCGGGTAGGGGGTTCCAGGAAGAGGTGGGGACAATTGTAAGGGGAAGCAAGCGATATGAGAGCGCTTGGGCAACATTTAACGAAGGTAATTTGACAACGAGCTGTCCAGAAACAGCGGGTAAAGAGTCTCGCTTGTGTTATTATGCAAGTGAAGTCAGATACAGAAACACAGATACACACAAGCACAGACAGGCACACAGACACAGACACACAGAGACAGACACAGGCGCGCGCGCGCACACACACACACACACACACACACACACACACACACACACACACACACACACACACACATATGCACGTTTGTCCAGCATTATTCCGATTTATTTATATCCTTTCAAAATGGGTAATAGCACATCTTCCTTCTGCTCAGTAGCCTTCACCTCATCTGTTTTTCTCATAGTCCTCGTTAGTATTAACAAAAATTGACAGCGACAACAACAGCATCTACAAATATTTATAAAAAAAAATAGATGTGTGTTTTAATTGTGACCTGTTCTTATGAAGGGGAACACAATGGGTTATTAATTAGGCCTCAAGTTACTGATAGTATTGACAATTTCAAATCAAGTTCTAAACTATTCATAGACATAAACCAGCAGTACATTTGACCAGGTGAAATGTTATGTGTGCTTAATCCTTGTTTTAAGAAAACAATCGAGAACATTTGAGAACAGCCATCACCTTTATATCACTTTACAGCCACCTTAAAAAAACCAAAATTGGGTTATTTTGGACTGCTGTGTGCATGGCTCTAAAGTGAATGAAATAAGCTTGAAAATGATGCATGCAATGCTGGAGTTCTGCAATGATTGGAGTCATGTTTGAAGTGTAAAAACTCCCAGTTTCCGTAGATTTTTAAGAAGCATTCTGGATATATTTTACTATCCTTTTTTTTCAGTTTTACTGTGAAAACTTATATTTACCTTGTTTCATTGTTCATATTAAATTGCAGTTTGACACTTACTATGCTGTTTCTGAGAAAGCCAAAAGACATTTTAAAACTGAAACGCAAGTTTCACCAAAAAGGGACTTATACAATCTTTTGAGCTGTATCTCGTTTCGTTCACATGCGAACTTGTGCCTCTGTTTGTGAGACCGTATCACAGTTTGTATTTACCTGTATAAATGTGTAAACGACAATAGAAAACAAACACAGAAACAGAGAATCACAAACAAGAACACGTTTCGAGTACAGTGACAAACGCATAACAATATATACTTCTGTGTCTATCTCTCGTGTATGGAGGCTCTGCATTAAAGAAGAATCGTATTATGGCAACATAACAATATCGAAAAAATGGCAAATATGGCTATCATCAATATCGCAAGCATTAAACATGGACATTGACATTCCAGAATAAATAAATGGATATATATATATATATTCTTTTTTTTTTTTTTATAGATATCCATTTGTTTATACATTTATACACACACACACACACACACACACACATATATATATATATATACCGTAAAATACCGAGTATAAGCCCACCCCCCCTTTGCACAGTTTGAGGCCCAAAAAGGGGGGTGGGCTTATACACGGTATATACCCCTGTGCATGAAATTTTATAACCCACAATTGGGAAATTATACTGCTTGCTACTTTCCGAATGTTCTGTTATTTAAACCCACCCACGGAAATGCAAACACACACATTCACGCAATCACACACGAGTATGCAGGTATGGAGAGAGTGAGATTGACACCGTGGTAGATTTATAATGATTTTAATTTATAAGAGTCCCTTTCTCTTCTGGGATTGCCTGAACAAAACATATTGAAAAAAAACAATAACGCATATTTCGATTGGCCGAACAAAACATATGGGAAAAATCAATAATTTATCTTTCATTCAAAAACAATCAGTCACTTGTTCTTATCTCTTCGGAGATTGTTTGAACAACAACAAAAGCGAAGATCAATGACTTATCTTAGTCTTTTTTCTGAACCAGAAAAGTCCTTTTCACTCGTCCTCAATCAGCATGAATTGTCACTCGTCAAACCCAAAGAAGTCTTCTCCTTCTTCTTCTCTGTCTGCATCCTCTTCCTCTTCTTCCTCCTCTTCCTCCTCCTGGTCACCAGGGGCATCGTTGGCAGCGGGAAGGTGAACCACAATGTCCTCTGGAAACCACTCCAGAGTTTGGTCATCTTCTGACCCATCCATGGCGTTGGAGATTGCGCACCTCTTGAAGGCAGTGACGATGATGTCAGGTCTGACGCTGTGCCAGACTCTACCCACCCAGCTGATGACATCCTGTCTGGTGGGTTGCCTGAGATTGCCCGCAGCTGTCAGCGGACGGTCTTCTCTCATCCAGGTGACCCAGGTGTCACGCACGGCATCTTTGAACGGCTTCGTGATGCTCACGTCCACTGGTTGGGCGAATGGGGTGCAGCCACCAGGAATGTACACCACGTCCACGTTGCGCTCTAGTAGAGCTTCCCTCACTTCTTGGGTGCGATGAGCCGGGTAGCTATCCAGCACCAACAATCGGCGGCCGTCTGCCCTGCCCAGGATTCGCCTGATCCATACCATCAGAGGCTCTCGAGTCATCCACCCATTTCTCGTGGCATGAACTCGGACGTTGTCTGGCACCTGCAGCTGCTGGTAGACCCGTGGAGGGATCTGGCCATTACTTTCCTTGAAGACGATCATTGCTGGGAACTTTGTCCCATCTGCTGCAACAAACAAGGCTACAGTGAACCCCCGTTTTTCCGCTATTGTTGTCTTAGTCCTGACTTGACGACAACCTTTCTTGTTATTGGTCCTTTGAGGCAGCATATCAAATCTCAGCATGGTTTGATCCATATTCATGACGCAGTTGAGGGGATAGTCATGTTGTCTCCGCAGCATCAGTACAGCACGCCGATAATTGAAGAGCAGATCCCGGAATTCCCCTGGCACCTTCTGGCTGATGGAAGTGGATCTTCGCGTGGATATGCCATGGCGCTTTTTCCAGCGTTGAACCCACATGTCGGAAGCAACGAACCCGTCCAGCTGCAGAGCACCTGCAAAAGACAGCAGAACCAATACAATCCATTTGATGTGCCTTTACGCATCCGTGCAAAAAAATATATGTGATGTTTCGAAAATATCACTGAAATTTCACACACACACACACACACACACACACACACACACACACACACACACACACACACACATACATACACACACACACACACACACACACACACACACACACACACACACACACACACACACACACACACACACACACACATTTCAATAACTTTAATCGCATAAAAAAATCGCACAACAAAGCAAGAAACCCTTGCACACGCCACACCATTTACCCAAGCAAGTGCAACACGTTCAGAGCACGAAAATCAGCCTCATCCCCTATCACACGGACGAGCATGCATGCAATTTGTTCGAAACAGTCTGAAAAGAAAGAAGGCTTACCTGGTATTTCCAAAGCTCTCGTGCTGAGGTCTTTGTTGCGAACAACTCTTCCTGCTGCTCGTTCCTCTTCCAAGAATTCAAGCACAGCCAGATCTAGTTCTTCGGATACCACGTGTTTACCGGGATGAATCTTTTTTTTCTCCTTTTGTTTCCCTGTTTGATTCTGTATCAAAACATGCCTCATTTCATTCCACTGCCGCACCTGCTTTCTATCCACTCCAAACTCTTTGGCAGTTTCGGAAACATTGTGATTTCGAAGGAACTGGAGGGCAGAAAGTTTGAACTCCACTGAATATGACTTCCGACGAGGCATTGTCCTAATTCTAACAATGAACCATGGGAATGAAAACAAGCATGCCTAGGCTTGTATGACGTGCTCATTTAATGTGTTCCAATGTTTGACGCCCCTACGGAATCTGTGACGACTCTCCTTGGGGTACACGAAGGGGTTGGGAAAAAAAATCAAAATTAAAGCTAAAGTGGGGGTGGGCTTATACAAGGTATTCCACCCTTTGTACAGTTTTTGCCTCAAAGTAGGGGGTGGGTTTATACTACGAGATGGGCTAATATTCGGTAGTTTACGGTATATATATATATATATATATATATATATATATATATATATATATATATATATGTGTATATTTACACACACACACACACACACACACACACACACACACACATATATATATATATATATATATATTATATATATACATATATATATATATATATATATATATGCATACATATACATAGAAAGAGAGGGAAAGAGAATGAGAGAGAGAGAGGGGGAGAAAGAGACACGGAAAGAGAGATAGAGAAAGAAAGAGAGAGAGGGGGACAGAGAGAGAAGGACATAGAGAAAGAGAGACAGATAGACAGACACACACAGAGAGAGAGAGAGAGAGAGAGAGAGAGAGAGAGAGAGAGAGAGAGAGAGAGAGAGAGAGAGAGATTATATTTGTAATGTGCCAGACTCTTCTATCTATTATGGACAGTGGTGACCCTGATTGCGACATATGGTATTGTTTTTCTCTTGTACTTTCACGAACAGGCGCTAGACGTTGAAATTTTACTTGTTGTTTGTTTTCAGTTTCCCCACTGTATATCGATGATATTCACATTTGATAATCACTGCTAAAAAAAAACAAACAAAAAAAACACAAAAAACATGGCTTTGAATCGTTGAATAGACAATATTGATTTTCGTAAACTTGATCTTTCTGTCTTTATACCTTTCTTTCTTTCTTTCTTTCTTTCTTTTCTTCTTCTTTTCTTGAATCGTTTTATTCAAATATTAATTTTTGTCATTATGTAGCCATTCTGTTTATATTTTTGCATGGCAGTTTGTAAAAATGTGTCTTCAAAGTACGCAGTTTACACTTTGAAATTGTTTAGATGTCTTTTTGTGTAACCAGCTTACGCCTCAAGATGTTGTTTTCGTGAAACTACATATTGTTTGCAACACTGTCTTAAATCATTAATGTACTTCTGCCAATATACTGTAACAAAATCCTCCAATACAAAATAACAATCAGATGTCAATTCATCCATCCGTGGCTGAACCTGAAGCTGTACCAAACAGTACGAAAATAGAAATCAGTTGATGGCAACCAACAAGAAAGAAGTAAAGACAACTTACTTCCCTTTTATGGAAGTGCACAAAAAATATTTCACTTGAGCGTTAGTTTCGAGGCTCATCGCATTGCAATATGTTTAATAAACGTAATGACACATTACGTATTTGTCACACAAGTGTATGAGTAGAAGCAGGAGTATGTTGTCTGATGCAGAACTTGGTGCGGGGTAAATGAGCTTCAAGTACACGGGTTTTCGTTGTTGTCGTTTTTTTTTCTACCCCATTTGGAGTTTTGTCTGTCCTATTCAAAATATTGTCACTGGTCTCAGATGATGCATCAGTATCTCACACGTTTTAATACAACAAGCTTAGAATTATGACAAATAGGTGTCACTAAACGTTTTGCATGTAATATTTTCTTTCCAGAAAAATTATGAAATATGTATGCATGTATGTCTAGTTCCCTTTTCTTTTTTTGTTTTTGTTTTTCCTGAGAAAAATGTGTTAACTCACCCCCCTAAAGCTTACTCTTACCTCTCTCTGTTTTTTTTTTTCTTGTTTAAAATTTACATGCTTGCCCATTTACTAATTCATACATGGATAAATAGACATAGCGGAAAGAAGGCAATAAATATTCAAACAATATCATTCTTTTTCCAGGAGCAGTAAGTGTCCTGGGTAGGCTATAAAGTTGCACACAAAGAATCTCGTGACGTTGGAAAGTTCGTGTGGCAGCTTGCCAACATGCCAAGTGAAAAAGTTGTGTGATGAAACTCATATATCATGTTAGGCAATGCATCCCCATATTCTACAGTGATGTGTGAAATCAGACTATTTTTTTTCAGACTACCTTCACAACACAACGTAACGAAGGATTGTCTCGTTTTGCGTTTAGACGTTAACACAAGGGAACACGTCAACAAGGAGTGAACAAGTGTGAAAATGGGAAAGCGACGGGACATACAATGCAACTCTAAGCACACAAAAGGCGGTTTCAATTCTCTTGTGCGTGAATACATGAACGGAATCAAATATGGTAATCTGGGTCTTTAACTTTTGCACACTTCCTGGAATGACGAATAAAACAATGATATCCTTCACTTTCCCCAAAATGATGTTTCTCTTAGGTATATTTTCTCGTAACTCACAGTTCTCAACTCTTACTATAAGGGTGCTATCCTAGATTCTCTTCACAATTAATTATGTTTCCAATGATGACGAATTCACACTTCAACAAAATAGCTAGCTTAAAATAAGAGGGAAAGAGAGAAAAGAGAGGGGGGGGGAGGGGGGGGGGGAGGGGGGGGGGGGGGGGGGGGGGGGGGGGTGTGTGGGTGAGGGGTAGTGTG
>CM060310.1:60182346-60184846 GCA_030674185.1 Monoplex corrugatus
ATTGAATGGTCGATGATTGAAGTTCGATGACTGATGACGGATCAAACCCAGAACCCTCTGATTGAAAATTCGATGATCGAAAGTTCGATGAATGGAAGTTCGATGGTTGAAAGTTTGATGATTGAAAGTTTGACGATTGAAAGTTGGAGGATTGAAAATTCGAAGATTGAATGGTCGATGATTGAAAGGTCGATGATAAAGAGTTCAATGACTGAAAGTTTGATGATTGAAAGTTCGATGATAAAGATTTCGATGATTGAAAGTTCGAAGACTGAAAGCTCGATGATTAAAAGTTTGGTGATTGAAAGTTCGATGACTGATGGCGGAGCAAACCCTAGAACTGTCTGATTGAAAATTCGATGACTGAAAGCTCGATGCTTGCAAGTTCGATGATTGAAAATTCGAAGATTAAAAGTTGGATGATTGAAAGTCCGATGACTGAAAGTTCGATGACTGATGGCAGATCGAACCCAGAACACTCCGATTGAAAGTTCGATGAGTAATGTTCGATGATTGAAAGCTTGATGATTAAAAGCTCTATGATTGACAGTTCGATGATTGAAAACTCGATGATTACCGTTCGATGATTGAAAGTTCCATGAGTGAAAATTCGATGATTGAAAATTCGATCGATAATTGAAACTTCGGATGACTGAATGTTCGATGACTGGCTGCCGTGTCCGCCGAACACGTTTTCTTTTATTTGAAATTATGTCACCCATTATAGTTGATGTTTATGTGCAAGAAAGTTTGGGAACAGTCTGATCTCTTTCCCAGGCTTTCTAACAACATAAACAGTCAAACTTCCTCCCAACAGAAGATTGTGTTTCTTCAACCAAAATGTCTTTTTTTTTTAAAACTTTGGACTTTCTTTATTTAAGATATCCTTCTTTTAATAAGTCAGAAAAGTTGCGTGGCAGCTCGCCAACATGCCAGGGATAGATGAGTTGTCTGATGAAACCGAGACGCGGTAAGGAACCTGATGCGCAGTGTGAGAGCAGATCACAACAACAGAGCAAAACTGCGTTCGTTTGGCAGAACACATTTTCACCAAGAATTAATCGTTCTTTTAGAGCTCTGTCATCCAAATCCATGTGGATTCTCTGTGTTTTTACTTTATGATGCGTTCAGATGTGGTTACAACGGAGCACATAAAGCCATTTCATAATATGCATTTACACACACACACACACACACACACACACACACACACACACACACACACACCACACACACACACACACACACACACACACACACACACACACACATTATCTCTCTCTCGCACGCACACAGACACACACACACACACACACACACACACACACACACACACACACACACACACACGCACACTCACACACACACACACACACATACACATGCACACATATACATACATCTTTAGTAGAACCATTCCAGTTTTTAAATGTGTCGTCGGTAGGCAGTCCAGGTCTCGCAACAATAGAGCAAGGTGTTCAAGATTACGTTATGCGCACATTAATTTCTGCGAAGACCATGATGCTATGGTTCTGCCACAATGTTTCGGCCAAACTGTCGAGAGAGGAGCTAGTCTTGGAGATGTGCAGCACCACCTTAGCATCAAGATACCCATGGCTGTTTTACATTCAAGAGGAAACTTCCTTGCTTTGCAGGGCTAAAGTTGCGCCTGGTGTGCACTAGGTGTCTACTTCACCAAATAATTAAGAAATATGCACATCTACCTGGACATTGGGAACATATCATCTATGATTATACCCCAAACTATATGTACTGCACACTCCACCTTAGTAAAAACGCTTTGGTGTGGGGATGAGGAGGGGCAAATAAAAGACAAAGTATAATTTCGTTTTCATTTGGCTTACTATGAATGTGGCAGGACCTCAAATGTACTGGAAAGTCAGGAAGAGAATTAACCCGTTGACTCCCGCACCCTATCCACCAACTTGCAAAAACGTAACCCTTTGACTGATCCATCCAATGCAGGAAGCTGGTGGATAGGGTGAAGGAATCAAAGGGTTAAGTTTTGTTTTGCTAGCGTGGTTGACAATGCAGGATGGCGATGGACAAGGTGCGGGAGTCAAAGGGTTAATCAGTTTACCCTTTCCCTAATTTGACCATTCACGTCGATCACACAAGTTCACAACTAGAGGCGATTTCAGTCGACAGATTGTCATATAACTGTGGGTAACTGTAATCTATCTGGAAGGTCCAATTTTTCGAATTGCTCTGTCCGTTTCTAAGAAGATTTGAATGTGGTTTTTTTCGAAAGAGATTCATCACATTAGATCAGTTTCATAACATGCAGTCCACTCTTATATGATAGCCACGGTCTGGTGGATTTATTGAATCCGCGTAAAACAATAGGTATTGGCGAGGACTTGAAAGAAACCATACAGTAAGGAGATTGGATCTTCGATACACAAAGCTGAGACCAACAGAATAACTAAAATATTTGATTTATTCCTTCGACTTGTTGATACTATTCACCAGCTTTCTG
>CM060310.1:60192346-60194846 GCA_030674185.1 Monoplex corrugatus
TAACATGGCACCCAACCATTAACAGTGTGAGTTCCCTTTGATGTTCTGTTTCTGTAATGAGTCATTGTGAGCAGGCCGATCCCACTCAGACTCGCATCAATTTGGAAAGTACAGTGTTGTTTGGCCATTGTTTGATGGGTCGAAATGTATGAGCACTGTGTCTGTAACGTATCGTAGGCGGTTTAATTTGAAAGGAATAAAAACGAAGCAATGAAACAATTTGGACATCATTTTGTGTATACACACACACACACACACACACACACCACGCACACACACACACACACACACACTCCACACACACACACGCACGCACGCGCACACACACACACACACACACACACACACACACACACACACACACACACACACACACAAGTGTATATATATTCATAGAGAGGCGTAGGGAATTGACCATTGAGTTGTAGTCTGGCTTTTCCTTGACCGCTTATGCTTGTCCCCATTCCATGTTTACTGTTTCCATAACAAAAGATCTTTTGTTTCTATTTTCAGAATATTGATATGATCCTGATGATGCCATTTCTTGACGAAAATTACATACTGCAGTGATAATTCGCAAAATCATCGTTGGCTCACACCAGCATCGTATACGTGTGTGCATGTGTGCGTGTGCGTGTGCGCGCGCGCGCGTGTGTGTGTGTGTGTGTGTGTGTGTGTGTGTGTGTGTGTGTGTGTGTATGTGTGTGTGTGTGTGTGTGTGTGTGTGTGTGTGTGTGTGTGTGTGTGTGTGTGTGTGTGTGTGCGTGTGTGTGTGTGTGTGTGTGTGTGTTCGTTATTTCTTTTAACGTCTATTCACATATGTGCTTTTAGACGGGGAAAAAAAAAAAAAGGTGCGTAAGGAATGAATGAATCTATGTAATCATGAAGGCACTGTATCAATTAAGGTAACAATTAATGTAACATCAAACAAATTAATGAACAAAAGAAAAACAATCAGAACATTATATCAGTCAGGCTTCATCGGATTTCTCGGGGCTGTGTGGGAGTTACAGATATAAAACAATTGGGCTGAATCAAAGGAAACGACCTACAGGACTGTGCAGTAAACGTCTAGCAATGTGTAAATACAGAGTGAAATTAGGATGTTTCTGTTTTAAATTTGTAAATGACGCAGGGAAATAAGGTCGGATTCGCTGACAACACAAAAGGTTATAAAATCACCACAGATACATTTGATGGTTTTACTAAATTTAGTTCGAAGTGAACTGAGAGTTAATCTGTAAGCTAAAGTTATCTCTTGTCTTGTAAAACCCTGGTAATTTACCGAGAAGGGGCGAAGGTCACATTGCGCGTTTACTTTGTTTTCTAATATAGCATTCATTTCATGTTAAGAGAGTGGTAAATCAAGTTTAGTACTGCCAGCCCTATTCATTGCTGCATTTTTCGCTATTCTGTCGACCCGATCGTTAAAAAGGATACCACAGTGTGATGGCATCCAACAAAAAGTAACCTGTGTATTATTTGTTATTAAACAATGAATTAGAAATTTTATCTCAAATATTAACGAACTATTTACTTTATGTTCGCAACATTTTAAGGATTGTAATGCAGATTTCGAATCTACACATAATAGGATACTAAACAAAGTTATGGGTAGATCTACTATATAGTTCAGTGCCATTAGGATGGCAACTAATTCAGAAGTGAAGATTGAATGTCCCTGTCCTAAAGAGTAAGCCTTTTCTACTTTATATTTAGGAATTAGAAAGCCAGCGCCTGCTTTACCATCATCTAGAACAGAGCCATCTGTAAAGATTTGTAAGTAATGTGAATATTTTTTGTGTAGATGTGACAGAACATCAATTGCTAACAAGTGTGGATTAATATCTTTTGTCAGGTCAGTATCAATGTAGTTGATATCAAAAATAGCATTGGACAGTTCCCAGGGGGGTAGAGGACAACATATCATTTTATGTGAAACTTTGTTAGGTAATACGTGAGAAAGTTTGAAGAGCTCATTTGTGTAAGTGGATATTGTTTCTTGTGACTTTATTGTTCTTGCTCTCTTGGGGAAATGGATGTCAGACCGAATTTTAAGTTCCGTACTGGCATAATTAGCTACTGCATTTGCTCTAACTATATATTTAGCAGTTGATAACTTCCTCCAATCTTCCAAGGGAAGGATGCCGGCTGTTTTATATACTTCTTGTGTTTTTGTATACACCGGTACCCCAAGAGCACATTTAATAGCTTTACTATCTAAGCTTTGAAGTTTTTTCAAATAGCATTTTGGAGCTGAAAAATAGACCTCTTGACCATAAGCCAACTTAGATCTGACTAAAGCTGTGACAAGATGTAACAACGTTTTAGTGTCCCGTCCCCAGGACTGTTTACTAATAATTCTTATTAAATTATAGCTTTTCATAGCTTTACATAACAAGGCATCAATATGTTCTTTCCACTGTAAACTAGAAGTCAATTGTACTCCCAGAAATGTCACGTGAGTATTATATTTCAGTTCCTCATCACCAATTTTAAA
>CM060310.1:60207346-60209846 GCA_030674185.1 Monoplex corrugatus
GAGGGTCATGATCGCAAACGCCATGCGGCAGCGCACATGATGACGGTGGTAATAGGTTAAATCGAAGAATTAAACCCACGACTTTCAGCTGGTGAATCCACGGAACTAACCTCAATAACCTACTTGTTGTTGTCTTGCCAGGCGTTTCCAGCGGGCAGGTAATGGCATTATTTCTTTCTAACAATTCTTGCAACGTGACTCTTTATTGCCTTGTTTCTATGCATTTTGTTTCGTGTTGTTTTCTCTTAGCTTCATCCTAAAGCCCCCATTTTTTTCTCCCTTCTGTTCTTTAAGAGTGATCGATGGAATAGACTGCCAAACCGGTTAAGCATTTTCTAGTCCAGTAAAAGCTTCTTTCTTCAGCAACGCACGCGATTCGTCCATTAGGCAAAGCTCAGATTTACAACTACCGCTTTGACATTTTAGGCTGTTTCGGTTTTGTTTTGCTTTGACTTTTTTGGTCCATTTTATTTTTGTTTGTTTTGTTCAAGATAAAGGACAGTTCACATGTAATACATTGACGTTCTCTCCTCTCTCTCTTCTCTCTCCTCTCTCTCTCTCTCTCTCTCTCTCTCTCTCTCTCTCTTCTCTCTCTCTCTCTCTCTCCTCTCTCTCTCTCTCTCTCTCTCCCTCTCTCTCTCTTCTCTCTCTCTCTCTCTCTCTCTCTCTCTCCCTCTCTCTCTCTCTCTCTCTCTCTCTCTCTCTCTCTCTCTCTCTCTCTCTCTCTCTCTCTCTCTCCTCTTCTCTCTCTCTTCTCTCCTCTTCTCTCTCTCTCTCTCCTCTCTCTCTCTCTCTCTCTCTCTCTCCTCTCTCTTCTCTTCTCTCGTCTATTTTTCTCATTCTTTTCCCCCTTTCCCTTCGTCTTCTCTCTTCTCTGCATGCGTGCATGTGTTGTTGCATGCATACGTTTGTGATTGCGTGTGCGTTGTGTGTGTTTGTGTGTGTGTATATGTGTGTGTGCGTGTATACGTGTATGCGTCCGTCCGTGTGTGTGTGTGTGTGGTGTGTGTGTGCGCGTCGCGCGTGTGTGTGTGTGTGTGTGTGTGTGGTGTGTGTTGTGTGGTGTGTGGTGCGTGTGTTGTTGGTGTGTGGTGTGTGTGTAATTGCGTGCATGTATGCGTCCGTGTGTGTTTGTGTGTGCGTGTATGTGTGTTTATGTAGTTGTGTGAAGGGAATGCTTGTACATTCTGACTATATATTTTTTTTTCTGTATATTAGTATACGATCTACGGATGAAAGGACGGCCCACCCCAAAGTACTGATTCCGGCAACACGAATCACTCTCTTTAAACCAAGCATCCCACGTCAAACTGCCCAATATGCCCAGATCTGTGATTACATCAAGCCCAATATTTTTGAATTGTTCAAGTTCTGCGATCATTACTGGATAACACAATTGTAACGGGTAATGTTTTCATGTTTTGCTCCATTTTTGTGTGTGTGTGTCTCAGTATGTTTTAGTTCTGAGTGAAAGCAAGTAATTCATATTTCAATGGTGCAGTCATTCATACGTTCTGACAAAAAAACAAAAAAACAACAACAACAAAAAAACAACAACAACCGAGTTGAAGTTTGTCGTGTAACCTTGATGTCGTTGGTGAGTGAGGTGGTGAGGCCAGCGTAATGTGATCGGTGCCCATCTCTCTCTCTCTCTCTCTCTCTCTCTCTCTCTCTCTCTCTCTCTCTCTCTCTCTCTCTCTCTCTCTCTCTCTGCCTCTGTCTCTCTGTCTGTCTGTTTGTCTTTGTCTGTCTGTCTGTCTCTCTCTCTCTCTTTCTCTCTCTTCCCCTCTCTTTCTTTCTTTCTCTCTCTCTCTATTTCTCCCCACTCTCTCTTTCTTTGCTCGTTATATGTCTGTCTCTGTCTCTTTTTCTCTCTCTTTCTTTCTCCCTCCCTTTCTCTCTCTTTCTCTCACTTTCTTTCTCCCTCCCTTTCTCTCTCATTCTCTCTCTGTCTCTCTGTCTCTGTCTTCTCTGTCTCTCTCTTCCCCCTCTCTCTCTCTTTCTTTCTCTGCTATCTCTCTGTATCTGTCTCTCTTTCTCTCTCTTTCTTTCTCCCTCCCTCTCTCTCTGATTCTCTCTCTGTCTCTTTCTTTCTCTGTCTCTCTCTTTCTCTTTCAATCCCCCTCCCCTTTCTCTCTCTCTGTTTCTCTCCTCCATATGTCTGTCTCTTTGTCTCTGTCTCGTTGTCTTTATGTGTGTGTCTGTCTGTCTGTCTGTCTCTCATTCTCCCTCTCTCCCTTCCTCCGTCTCTCGTTGCTTTGCCTTTCCCTAACTTTGAAGAATCAGTAACTCATTCACCTCTGCGGAGACCGGAGGCCGCGCGCACATACCAAATTCCACGGGCGTGAATCGCGTCCTAGCAAACACATACAAGGAGTTCGGAAGGCGACTGCTCTGCTTCTATATCAACCGGACCTCATGATGCAACAGAACACCAATACGCCTTTTACCGTTTTCGCTCTAACCCTGAAGTCATCTAACTTCTTTGGGGTTTTTTAAA
>CM060310.1:60214846-60219846 GCA_030674185.1 Monoplex corrugatus
AGAAAAGGAAGGACAGAGATCCACGCGGGGCCACAGTGTCGATGTCAAGCCACCCTTACACAGATGATGCCACGCTCTGAAGATAAACTGAAGGGATACTGCTAGGGAGTGGCAAGAGATAAAAGTAAGTGTGTGTTGTTTTCATGTGTAGGATGGTGGTAGTGGTGGTGGTAGTGACGGTGTTGGTGATGGTGGTTGTGGTGGTAGTTGTGATGGCTGTAATGGTGTTATATAAAAAAAAAAAAAGTTTGATAATTGTGATAGTTGTAATGGTGTTATAATTTTAAATAATCCTTTGGCTCAGCGGATTAGATCGCCATGCTCAACCCATAACGGTTTGGGGCTCAACCCTCAAACTGATCATAATAATTATATGTTTCACCATATGCTTGGTAAAACCTCAAAACCTTGGCAAATACATAGGGTCCTGTTCGGCTTTCTGCTGAGGATTATGGCATGCTCATTTAGTGATGTTGATGGTGGTGGTTGTGGTAGTGATGTGTTGATGGTGGTGGTTGTGGTGGTAGTGTGATTGTTGTAATGGTGTTATACTTGTTTTTTAAATCCCTTGGACTTAGCGAATATAGCGCTATGCTCATGAACAAACACGATGTGGTTCAGCCCTCGAACTGATCACAATATATTTTTCCCATATGTTAGGTAAACCTCAAACCCTTACATCATAGGGTCCATGTCCTGCTTGTGGCTTATAGCCATGCTCATTTAGGATCTATGGTAGTGGTTGTGGTAGTGATGTTGTTGATGGTAGTGGTTGTGGTGGTAGTTGTGATGGTTGTAATTGTCTTACAATTTTAAAAATCCCATTGGCTCAGTGGATTAGAGTGACATGCTCATAACACAGCGGTTGTGGGTCCAACCCTCAGACTGATTACAATGATAATATTTTCTCCATATGCTTGATAAAACCTCAAAACCTTGGCAAATACATAGGGTCTGTGTCCTGTCTTGAGGATTATGCCATGCTCATTTAGGATCTGATGGTGGTGGTTGTGGTAGTGATGCTGTTGATGGTGGTGGTTGTGGTGGTAGCTGTGATGGTCGTAATGGTGTTATACTTTTTTTTTAAAATCCCTTTGGCTTAGTGAATCATAGCGCTATGCTCATGACAAAACGGATGTGGATTCAGCCCTCGGACTGATCACAATATATTTTTCTCCATATGTTAGGTTACACCTCAAACCCTTACCAAATACATAGGGTCTCTGTGCTGTTTTGAGGCTCCTGCCATGCTCATTTTGGATATGTTTCACCATATGGTATCTGTGACGTCAATGCATATGGAATTCATTCCGAGCGAAGACTCGTTGTCTTGAGAAACTGACAACTGGAACCGTGATGGTGGGGTGATGTTAGTGACGGTTGTGATGGCGGTGATGACAGCGATGTGGTGGTGGTGGTGGTGGTAATGATTGTGATGGTTTTCCTGGTGGTGATGGACTGGGTGGTGGCACCCCTGTGTGTGATATTAAGGAAAGTGATCGCACGTGAACAGATAACAAGAAGGTTGCTTTTAGAATGGTGTTGTAGTAAAATGCGTTTTTATCTCTAGCCATTTCCCACTGAAAATATGTGCATATTCAAATACACTACAATAATTACAGAAGATCTATATCAAATTAAGAAAGATAAATTACAATAGCACATTAACCGATAAAGACATCAAAGTAAAACAAAACTACTTTTGTAGTATTGGAAAGGGGAGAGAGAGAGAGAGAGAGAGAGAGAGAGAGAGAGAGAGAGAGAGAGAGAGAGAGAGAGAGAGAGAAGAGAGAGAGAGAAGACAGACAGACAGACAGACAGACAGACAAGACAGAGACAGAGACAGAGAGACATTGAGAGAGAGATAGAGAAAGAGAGACAGAGACACAGAGACATTGAGAGAGAGATAGAGAAAGAGAGGCAGAGACAGAGACAGAGACAGACACACAGAGAGAAACAGAGACAGAGAGACAAAGGAACAAACAGAGAGGCAAAGAGAGAGAGAGAGAGAGAGAGGAGAGAGAGGAGAGAGAGAGGAGAGAGAGAGGAGAGAGCCGTCATCGTTACAATGATGATACTTCTGTTTTAAATACTGGGATGGCTTTCATGTAAGTACAAATATTGCCGCTTGCACGCACGCACGCACGCACGACACACACACACACCACACACACACACACACACACTCACACACGCGCGCACGCACGCACGCACGCACACACACACACACACACACACACACACACACACACACACACACACACACACACGCTCTTTCCATATTTCACGCTCTTTCCATATTTTGCCCAAGCGGCATAGTGTTGCTGTTACCTTTCCAATCCGTCATTTCAGGTCGTGGTGAAGGTCACTGGTCTTGCAGATACAACTTCCGAGGTACTAAACGTGCTCTGCCCACACAGCCTTCTTGTTAATGAAAACAAATGTTGGCACCTGGTGTTCCCGGTGAAACATATTCTTGACCATTTTGGCACTGATGATAAGGCCAACGTTTCCTGCATAGCTGTTGATGTCAGCTATAAGCAATCAATGAGCGTGAGTGGGACTTGTCTAAGCAGCTACGTCGTAGGCAAAATCTAAATGAGAAAGGTTGTTTTATTCAGTCCACATCATTCTTTTCCCTTGACTGGTGTTCTTCAGCATTTAGTCAGTGGGAATTTCGAAGAAGAGAGGCTGGAGAATATACCTTTGTCTGACCCCATATTAGATTTAAAACCACTCGTTGTAGCTAACTTCTGTCTTGATCCCACACTTTGGGGTGGTACAGATGTTCTCGTTAGCTGATATAACCTTTTTGGAATGTGCAAGATTTCAGGATCATGTAGTGGTCTTTGGTCGATGTCAAGAGCTTTGACGAAGTTCATGAAGCTAATGTTAAACAGAGTCTGGTATTTTGAACATTTCTCAGTGAGCTATCCAATGATGAAGATCAGCTTTAAGCAGACTCATTTAGGACTAACACACGCTTCTTCCTCTCGTGTTCATTATCTATTACGCTTGTGGTGGCTGATTTCATCCCTTGTTGTACTAAAAACTTGTGCGAAATCGCACTGAGAAGTGTTGAAAATACTAGACTATATTGATATCGGGAGAGAGAAACACAGCGGAAGTACCACACGGACTGTACAGCTGCTTACTATAATCACAAATACGGACTCTCTTGGCTTTGTCCACGAAGAACCGAATACACAATGCCATAGGAAAGAACTGTGGCATTTCTAACACACGCGATCACATCAATGTTGGTTTTACAACCTCAACCGTATAGGACACTATGTTCCTCAACATGACCAAAAAAGTCACCAGGAAAGGCCATCTGAAAACTGCCCATACGTCCGTCCCATTGATCAAAGACAACATCCCGATTACGACAGACACCTGACGTTCCTGGTCTGTATGGTACTGATTACCACGTACTGGACTGTCTTCTACAAAACCATCATACAAATGAAACTACACCTTCTCCCCTTATTGTATGGCCCTAGTAGTCAGCTGGGCTATAAGCAATATGAACTTGAACTTCTCTCCTCTCTTCATGTAGTTTGGCCGCCAAAAAACGAGAAAACGGATGAATATAGCCAGATGTTTTGTGCTAACACAACTTTCTGAGCTGTGACAACCACGAATGACATACAACGTGGAACTCAGTAACGGGAACTAGAAACAAGACTACTGACATCCCGAACATACACCACCAGATGAACACACACCGCTTGAAGGAAAAATGAAACCGGATGTAACCCTACGTATTTACAAAAGGGGTCCACCTGAAGCAGACTCATCCAATCAGCAGGTAGAGACTGACCGTCCAGAAAATCGTCAAAACGAAACGATACGCAAAAAAAACTCGGACATAGCTGAAATAGATGACCTCACTTATGCTGAGGCCTTGAAGAGAACCCCCCACCCCCACCCCCAATCGAAATGCATAATTGTCTGCTGACACTCAAACAGGCACGCAAGCGACTTAGCTGACCCCCCCACCCACCCACCAGTGGTACTTCCATATCAAGAGAAAAGAAGAAATCAACAAGCGACTTGCACACAACATGCATCAGGTTCCAGACAGATTGCAGTACCAGAAAAGTAAGTTTACAAACAGCCTGGCACACACCTCAGAACAAAACCAAAAAAAAAATGATAACATATAGGCCAAAGTCATCAGTAAAATATTAATAACCATTATTCCGTCAATCGTTATTTTTTTTCTAAACACTACCAAAAATCAAAATTCCATCTTTTAATATTGAAAGTTTGGTGACAAAACTGTCTGTGTAGAACCTACTTTGCTGCCCTACATCTCAATGAGACAACGGGCTGTTGGTAAATAAACACCTCGAAAGCAAAAGGCTATAAAAAGTCTTTACCCGAAATTGGTTTCTATCCTAAAACACTCCTACCCCCTATAGACATTTAGGGGTGGTCTAGGTTGGTGCCGATCTTTTAGGATTGACGAATAGAAGCAGAGTTACCAAATGATGCTCACTCTTAGTTCGTGTAAAGGAACCCACGGCAGAATATGGGCTGTTTGAGGTATAACTGTTAGGAAGAAACAATTCTCGTGAGTACACAGATCAAAACAAAACACTACTCAAAAGTAATACCAAAAAAATATGTGACTATGATCGAGAGAACCCACATTTTACAAGTTTAACGCGTTGTGACAAGGGGAAAAAAAGAAGAAAAATAAGCTTACGTCTTTGAAGAGCTCAAAGTATCTTTAATTCCATTTTAGTATTCATAAACATGATCATTACTGGCGCGACTTTGAGCTGAGATACGGGATTACCTGGATTATGGTGACTGATCGCTTTAAGCTAGCTTATGACTCGGTGTGAGTCATCTCTTGTTTTCACTTTCTCTTTCGTCGCCCGCCTAGAATTCATCTTCCATCTATCCATCTCCCTTCTTTCTTTCTGTCTTTATTGCGTTTGCTCTTCTTGCACTTCTCCCGTCTCAAGTTTTTGTTGCTGTTGTTTTGT
>CM060310.1:60224846-60232346 GCA_030674185.1 Monoplex corrugatus
TTAATGCATGACTTACCCAGTAAAGTATCTAAGCATGTAGTTTTAGCTCAATATGCTGACGATTTATGCATGTGGATGCAGGTAAATATGAAAAAGAAAACTCCTTTGCGCTGTATCAATTATACACGCAAATGCTACCAATTAGAACTTGATAAAATAGCGCTATACATGGTAGAAAATGGGTTACATCTATCCCTGGAAAAAACAAAAATAGTTTTATTTAATAATGGAGCTAACCCAGTAAATATTCCCACTTTCAAACTGGGAGATACTATTCTTCAGTTTAACGAGTCGATTAAATTCTTAGGAGTTTTCCTTACAGCAAAATTATCTTGGAATCAGCATATTGAATACTTATTAACCAAAGCTCAAAAAATTTAAATTTCTTTAAAATAGTTTCGCAAACAGCACATTGGGGTCAAGATTCATCAACACTTGTTCATCTTTGTAAATCGCTTGTTAGATCTAAATTAACCTATGCTCAGAATCTTCTTCAGTGCACCGAAACACTTACTAAAAAAACTGCAGAGCATAGATTGTAAAGTTTCAAACTTGCACTGGGTCTTCCAATACATGTGTCCGTGTCTTCGGACATATAATGAAATCAAACATTGCCACTTGATGAGCAAAGGAAAGTCGCTTGCTACTAAATTTGTTGTTAAGAACACCACCGTAGGAAAACATCTCAGAAATGAAATTAAACTGAGATCAGATACCGACTTTCCAAAACGAGCTAAATCAATATCTTCACAGGTCACACTTGCAACATACACTCTGACGTCATGAAGGTTCAGGAATTGATCTAGACGTAATCCTGTATCTATACGACCTTCCTTTCGCCATACCCAGTTGGAACTCCAAAGAGCACGATTTGACGTACACCACACTAATTTAAAAAAAGGATGACAATATAAACTTATTGGCAAGTCAGGTTAAATGTCATATAGACGACGTATATTTCTGATCATTTGAAAATTTACACTGATGGATCAGTAATTGAAAGAAAAGCAGGCTCAGGTTTTAATACCTGCTCTCAAAATTGAAAATCTTTCTACATAGGACTTGATAAATCTATCTTTAACAGCTGGACTCTTTGCATATTAATGGCTTTTAAACTTTCTGTAAGTCTTCCTTGGACAATTTTTCAGATACTTCTTTGTGTGTGTGTGTGTGTGTGTGTGTGGTGTGTGTGTGTGTGTGTGTGTGTGTGTGTGTGTGTGTGTGTGCGCGCGCGTGCGCGGACGTGCGTGCGTCTTGTATGTGTCCTTCGTGACCCGCATTTGAAGTCAGTTCTGTCATCGCGTTTTGTTTTCCAGATGGTCCTCACGCGAAAAGAGGGAAGAGACACAGCCTGAGGCAATATGTGAGTTTATGTTATTTTTGTGTAGTATGTATGTATGAGTATGTATGTATGTATGTTTGTTTGTTTGTTTGTTTGTTTGTATTGTTTTCTTGTTTTTTTTTCTTTTTTTATATATCGCTGTGTCTATCTCTGTCTCTTCTTTGTCTCTCTGTTTGTCTGTGTGTCTTTGTCTCGTCTGTTTCTGTCTGTCTGTCTGCTGTGTATCTATATGTCTCCTCGTGTCTCTCTTTGTGTCTCTGCGTCTCCCTCCCTGTCTATGTCTGTCTGTCTGTATCTGTCTGTTTATTCTGTCTGTCTGTCTGTCTGTCTAATCTCTCTCTTCTCTCTCTCTCTCCTCTCTCTCTCTCTCTCTCTCTCTCTCTCTCCCCTCTCTCTCTCTCCTCTGTGTGTGTCATTCTTTTTTCTATACTACAAGTTTACATGTATATGTACTAGTGCTGTATACGTCTCTCATTCTGATCACGCTTATTGTAAGTGATTTTGTGGAGTTGATATCATCACTTTGTTGTTGGTGTTTTCAACACATGTTAAGAAATTATAGCATAACTGTTCTTTTCAGTGTGAGAGATATGTTCTTATGTCTCCATGGTGGTATAATTACTTATTTGTACATCTTTGTTTCTCTGTCTGTACATATATATGTATCTGTCTGTATCATCCTTGACTTAAACAGACATGATTTGCTTTTCCACCTGCCAGGCAAATCTGCTTTCCATACTCCTTTTCGTAGCATTGTTTTCGGTAAAAGGAAAGACTTTCAAAATCCGTTAGCCTTTACTGCCTATTCGTAACAAATATATAACAAACGTGCCTACAAATGTACAAATGCACGGCCAACGAAAAACGAACAAGCCCCTCAGCTGACCAGAAAACAATGCTGCAAGTGAAAAATTGGGCAAACAAATTAGTGAATGACCATGCCGACAAACAAATAAAGGACACGCTAATGTGTACCTTAGCAAGAATCAAATCAAACAGTGGAAAAAAAAAAATATGGAGAAAATCTTCTCAAGTGATCAAGCACGCAGGCCAACAACGCAAATACCTGATAATCAGGTAAAGCAAGGAAGAAATCTGCAAGAACAAACAAGACAAAAAATAGCAACAAGTAAACATAGCGAGCAAAATAATACACAGATAAGGAAGATAGCAAACAAGCCAGTGAATAGCTGTAAAGCCAACAAGAGGACAAGTAAGCCGAGAAGGCAGTGAAAACAAGAAGGCCAACAAGCGAACGAGTAGGCAGGAAGAGAGTCAGACAGACAAGCAGACATGTATTTCCTGGGCGGCAGCAGGAAGGGTAATGGCTACAAGGCACGCACCCTGTCTGATAGTCTGCCTCCTTGCCTAACACACCCCACCAGCACAGGGGGACACCTCGTAACAATCACTGTCACAGAAGCTGGGATTTTACCGCCTTCAGACTTATTTCTTTAGACAAGCCCTGTGGGATCTGATGCTACTGTCCTTGAGTAATAAATTATTTGATGTGGACTGAATCGAATTGGATTCTCGCTCTTGCCTTCTTTTTTTCTTTTTTTTTTTTTTAGTTCTAGTTTTTTTTTTAAATACCATTCTTTTGTTCTTTCTTTATGTCTTCTTTCTTTACACCATACCCACCTCCTTGCTTCTTCTCCCCCCCCCCCTTTGTTTTTTTTGTTTTTTTTTTTTTGTCTTCTACTTTTATGTTGCTTCTGACATATCCAAGAATAACTTTTATACAGGCCATAACATATTTTTTGCATGTTTTTCTTTGGTTGTTGATATTTTCACTCATATTACTTGTTTGTTGTCCTTGTTCTGCTTGTTATTTCTTCCATTATTTGTGTCTTTTTCTATTTCATATACATTTAGAGCCACATTTCATTAAAAAAATCCCTATTTTACACTTATTTGAGGGTGATCTATTAGAACTTGGATGATATAAAAGAGAAACTCAGGCTCATCAATCTTGCAACCTTATTCCATCTCCAAGCCTTCTCTGACAGCCACTTTCTACACAGTCTTAAATTTGTCATGACTGTCTGCCTGTCTGCCTGTCTGTTAAGTCTATGTGTTTGACAGTCTGTCAGGATGTATCTTTCCTTGATAGAAAACAACATCATCTATGTGTTTGACAGTCTGTCAGGATGTATCTTTCCTTGATAGAAAACAACATCAAGGATTTATCAACTATTCATAGATGAAAGTTTCTAAAGTTTAGACAGCGGTGAAGATCCAGCTTCAAATGTATAATGTTTGCTTATGTCATAACTGTAGGGAGAAACGCAACGAAAGCAAACAAGCGTCTTCGCAAAGAAAAGAGAAACAAATTAGGATTTAATCAACAAATCGGCAACCAGGAAAATAAAATGTGTGTCAGTAAAGACGAACAAACATGCTTGGCATCCTCAGTGAGGAAACAAATGTAAATATTTAATTAGCTAACTCTTTACTTATCTTCACTACTTAACTAAAAATTGAATAGATAAAATTAATGATTAAATCAAGTAAGATTATCCAGATACAGCATGGATGCAGATATAATCAAACACACAGGAAACAAAATTGAGTCAAACAAACAAATGAGTAGGGAGGAAGAAAGCCAGACAGACAAGTAGTCATGTATTTCCTGGATGGCAGAAAGAACGGTGATGGCTGTGTGGCACGCGCCCCGTCTGATTGTCGCCCCTTTGCCTCATACATCCCACCCCACCCCATCCCACTAATACTTGTGACCCCTTACAGTAATCATTGTCACACAAGACGGGGTCGTTTTGTTTTTGTTTTCTTCTTTCCTATTTTTGTTGTTGTTGTCCTTTTGCCTATCTTCTTCTCCTTGAGAATCGTTTTGCTTTTTTTTTTATTCTCTTCTCCTTTTGCCTCATTCTCTTGTGTTTTTGTTCTTTTATTCTTCTTCTTAGAGGGCACGAAAGCACGTGCGACATCCCGCACTAATCATCGTCATACTAGCTGTGATTATTTCTTCATCTTCATTTTTCTTTCTTGTTTTCGTCCTAGTTCTCATTCCTTGCTGAAATGTGTCTTGTACGATGCCAAGTCTTATTGCAACACGCGTTTTGGTGGTGTCAGCTTAACGTTTCCTGGGTCAACTGGTTCCGTCCTTCCCCTTCCCCCAGCTCCACCATCCCCACCCCCATTTGAAAATCTTTGGCAATGCACACATTTTGTGAAGGCTCAAGAAGTGTGACAGTTAATACTGTTACTGGCAGATCTGGGTACAGCGCATTATAAAATTGTCCAAATCTGATGAATCCCCCCAAAATAAATTGCAAACTCCAATTTCTGAACTGTCTTCCCTTGCTGTTAATGTTTCTATTATTATCATGCTTGTCGCTGTTGTTGTTGCTATTGTTGTTATTGTTGTTGTTGTTGATGATGATGCGGTTGTCCTTGTTGTTGATGTCTTTTTCTTCCTTGTTTTATTTCCATTAACCTTTCCTTTCAATTTGTTCTCATTATTTGTTGTTATCATCATTGCCGTTGTTTTTACGTTGTCTTCTCCTTATTGTTCTTTTATGATGATTTCCATCATAGTAATCTCATAACCAGACACTCAGGCAAAGAAGGAGACAAACAAGCAAATAAGGATAGAAGAAGAGCATAGACAGACCAGCAGTCACGCATTTCCTTAGGTGGCAGAGAGAAGAGAAATGGCTGTGAGGTACGCACCGTGTCTGATAGTCTACTTCCTTGCCTCACAGATATACTTCTTCTTCTTCTTCTTCTTCTTCTTCTTCTTCTTCTTCTTCTTCTTCTTCTTCTTCTTCTTCTTCTTCTTCTTCTTCTTCTTCTTCTTCTTCTTCTTCTTCTTCTTCTTCTTCTTCTTCTTCTTCTTCTTCTTCTTCTTCTTCTTCTTCTTCTTCTTCTTCTTCTTCTTCTTCTTCTTCTTCTTCTTCTTCTTTCTTCTTCTTCTTCTTCTTCGCATTCTTCTTCTTCTTCTTCTTCTTCGCATTCTTCTTCTTCGCATTCTTCGCATTCTTCGCATTCTTTCTTCTTCGCATTCTTCGCATTCTTCTTCTTCTTCTTTTTCTTCTTCGCATTCTTCGCATTCTTCGCATTCTTTCGCATTCTTCGCATTCTTCGCATTCTTCGCATTCTTCTTCTTCGCATTCTTCGCATTCTTCGCATTCTTCGCATTCTTCTTCTTCGCATTCTTCTTCTTCGCATTCTTCGCATTCTTCTTCTTCGCATTCTTCTTCTTCTTCTTCTTCTTCTTCTTCTTCTTCTTCTTCTTCTTCTTCTTCTTCTTCTTCTTCTTCTTCTTCTTCTTCTTCTTCTTCTTCTTCTTCTTCTTCTTCTTCTTCTTCTTCTTCTTCTTCGCATTCTTCTTCTTCTTCTTCTTCTTCTTCTTCTTCTTCGCATTCTTCTTCTTCTTCTTCTTCGCATTCTTCTTCGCATTCTTCTTCGCATTCTTCTTCGCATTCTTCTTCTTCTTCTTCGCATTCTTCTTCTTCGCATTCTTCTTCTTCGCATTCTTCTTCTTCGCATTCTTCTTCTTCTTCTCTTCTTCTTCTTCTTCTTCTTCTTCTTCTTCTTCTTCTTCTTCTTCTTCTTCTTCTTCGCATTCTTCTTCTTCGCATTCTTCTTCTTCGCATTCTTCTTCGCATTCTTCTTCTTCGCATTCTTCTTCGCATTCTTCTTCTTCTTCGCATTCTTCTTCTTCTTCGCATTCTTCTTCTTCTTCTTCTTCTTCTCCTTCTCATAATACACAGATCTAAGAGAGATATTTTTGGAGCAATCATTGTCACGAGCATTTTTCTTTTCTTTTTTGTTTTGTTTTTCTTTTTGCTAATTTTCTGTTCCTTGTTCTCATTATGCCGTCATGTTGAAATTTGTCGCGTGTGTTGTCCTGCTTATTGCAGCAATTATTGTAATTATGGTTGTGTACCAACTGTTTCACAGGTTCAAATCCCATCTCCATCTGCCCTCTGTCTCTCTGTCTCTCTGTCTCTCTCTCTCTCTCTCTCTCTCTCTCTGTGTCTGTGTCTCTGTCTGTCTGTCGATCTGTCTGTCTGTCTGTCTCTTTCTCTCTCTCTCTTTCTCTCTCTCTCTCTCTCTCTCTCTCTCTCCCTCCTTCCCTCTGTCTGTCTGTGTGTCTGTCGAACTGTCTGTCTGTCTGTCTGTCTCTTTCTCTCTCTCTCTTTCTCTCTCTCTCTCTCTCTCTCTCTCTCTCTCTCTCTCCCTCCTTCCCTCTGTCTGTCTGTGTGTCTGTCGAACTGTCTGTCTGTCTGTCTGTCTCTTTCTCTCTCTCTCTTTCACTCTCTCTCTCTCCCTCCCTCTGTCTCTGTCTGTCTGTCTGTTTGTCTCTCTGTCTGTCTGTCTCTCTATCTTTCTCTCTATATCTCTCTCTCTCTCTTTCTTTCTTTCTTTCTTTCTTTATTCTATCTCTCCCTCCCCATTTCAAATCCTTGCCAATGCATAGAGTTTCAAGCAGTTTGAAGGCGGTTGACAGATAATTGCTGGAAAATCTGGATAGAGCGCATGATGGAATTATGTACATTGAATCCCATTTAAACAAATTGCAAACGCCAAGTTCCGAACTGATTGTCCTTCCTGTCCTTCGAGTTCTTTTTGTCTGTTTTTTTTTGTTAAAGAGAGATTGCTTCATATTGACAAGCGAAGAAGGTGTGTCTTTCTGTTTGTCTATGTGTATTTTTTTTTATTCAATGGACAGGTGAAGGCATTGTACCTGTGTCAATTTAAAAACGTGTATATTTTCTTAGCTGTTTAAGGTTATGTTTTTAATGTCTTCTTTCAATCGTTTCATGTTGCTCTATACATCAACAAGCAGACATCAACAAGCAGTGTGGCAACACACGACGATGTCAGTTCCTATAAGTAGAAAGAAGCTAATGCTAACATATACACTTGTGACATATATAAACATATTGTGGATGGCTGGTCAGAAAAGTGCACTTGCTTTCTATGTTTCTTTTTAAATACTCCAATCTGACAAGTAACACTCCATAAATAATATTATAAACAATAGAAGTTTTACTTTGAACATGAGGACTAAGTACATGTCACGACGGTAGATCTCTTTAAATAGTTGTTCCTCTGAGTCTTAGATATGGGTGAGTCAAAGTTTGATTTAAATGTCATACTGTACACTTTTGCATGTCAGATTTCGTATC
>CM060310.1:60244846-60254846 GCA_030674185.1 Monoplex corrugatus
TTTTTTTCTTTTGTTATGGTCTGGCTTTTGTTCATTATATTATGAACCCCATTTCTTTTTCTTCATCATAATCCTCGTTGATGGCGCCTTAAGAATCCGCTTCTTTTGAATTTTGTTTCTGAAATTGTATGTTTTATAGTTATTGTTACCTTTTTTGTTATTGTAGTCGTAGTCGTAGTAATAATAGTATAGTAGTATAGTAGTAGTAGTAAGTAGTAGTAGTAAGTAGCAGTAGTAGCAGTAGTTATAGCAGTAGCATCAGTGATAGCAACAATAAAAAATGAAGTAGGAGTGATAGAGATATAAGTACTATTGAGTCACACACTTGTTTATTATTATTATTATCATTATTATTATTATATTTTATTATTATTTATTATTATTATTATTATTATTATATCATTATTATTTCTCTTATCATTCTTCTTCCTCTTCTTCTTCTTCTTCTTCTTCTTCTTTTTCTTCTTCTTGTTATCATTGTTGTTGTTCTTCTTCCATGTTATATTTATGACCATTTTATTATTTTCTTCCTTCTTGTTGCTTTTTCCTCTTTTTCCCTACTCTTGGTTCCACACTTCTTTTTCTTTGTCTCTCTCCTGTCTGTTCATTATTGACATTGTGTTATTTCATTCAGTGATCGGCTTTCCATTTAAATGATAGTTGACCATAGTATCAGTGCTGAACAAAAAAACAGTCATGCTTCTTAGAATAACATTTTCGTCATTGATTGTGGGAGTATAGTGCATCTTTCTATATAAAAAAAAAAGGTAAAAGAAAGCCTTTCACGTTTCAGTTTAATGTTTGAAATTATTACTTTTACAGGTCACGGGTTTCCACACCATTAGAATTTAACAAAACTGGTGAAAATTGTTCAATATGTATATGTATATATAAAATAATATATATATAATATATTAACATATATCAAATTCGGAGACAACCATTTAACCCCCCCCCCCCCACCCCACAGCCCAGAGAAAAAAGTCTAAATAATGACAAAAAGGAGCAAACATGTTATGTACCTTTATTTAAGGAATTAGGAAACACACGCGCGCGCGCGTACACACACACACACACACACACACACACACACACACACACACACACACACACACACACACACACACACACACACACACACACACACATACAAACTGAAAAAAATGTCTAAGTATGACAAAAAAGAACTATATGTTTTTTTGCGAATTACAAAACACACACCACGACACACACACACACACACACACACACACACACACACACACACACACACACAACACACACACACACAACAGCAACAAACAACTGTACAATACAACACACACACACACACACACACCACTGACACACAACACACACACACAAAAAAAACCACACACACACACGAACACACACACAAAACACACACACACACCACACACACACACACACACACACACACACACACACACACACAACAACACACACACACACACACGTCTAATATCACTTATAGTGAACAGACGTTAAATAAAAGAACGAACGAACGAACGAACTGAAAAAATAAAATCCACTGTCTGTCATAGACAACAAGTTGCACTTAACACAAGGCGAAGGGTCGTGGCAGAAAGCGATACCAAATGGACATTATTCCCATTATGTGAGGAAGCAAAGAGTGTAGTGAGACAAAGCGTGGATGAGGAGGCACGATAGGGAGCGACTGTAGGGAGAGTCTGGAGTGATTGGAACGGAAATAGATGGTGAGACAAAGACCCCGCTGCGTTGCCATTGGAGGCAAAATGCACCCAGTTGACCTCACAGAACCATTAGGGTACATTCCATTCTATATATAATATATATATATGTGTGTGTGTGTGTGTGTGTGTGGGGGGGGTGTCAGTGTGTGTGTCAATGTGTGTATGTTTGTTTGTGTATGTGTGTGAGAGAGAAAAAGAAAGAGGGAGTGCGTGTATGTCCTCTCTCTCTCTCTCTCGTCTGTCTGTCTGTCTGTCTGTCTCTGTCTGTCTCTCTCTGTCTGTCTGTCTCTGTCTCTCTCTCTGTCTGTCTCTCTCTGTCTCTCTCTCTGTCTTTCTCTCTGTCTGTCTGTCTGTCTTCCGTCTGTCTGTCCGTCTGTCTGTCTCTCTCACTCTCTCTCTCTCTCTTTATTCTCTCTCACACACACACACTCACACTCACACACACACACACACACACACACACACACACACATGCACACGCACTCGCTTGAGTGTATTATATGTGTGTGTGTGTGTATGTGGTGTGTGTGTGGTGTGTGTGTGTGTTGTGTGTGTGTGAATGTGAGTGTATGTGCATGTATATGTATGTGTATATCTATGCATGCATATGCTCTGTATATCTTTGATTGTATGTGCCTGTGTCTATGTAATTCACTTGTTTTATTATGCACAATTATCATAACGAGCACGGTAGCAGCAGTTGTACTTTTTTTTTCATTTTAGAGAGAATGCATTACTTTAAAGTTAAACTGAATTAACCTGATTTTATAAACAGTTTTCTTTTCTTTTCAAAAGTTTACGAAAATCTAGAATTTGATACCTTCTAAATATTTTAAAGGTGATTATAAAAAAAGTACAACAAAAATATTGACGTCATGAAGCACAGGTTACCTGGTGCATTTTCTTTCAAGGTTGTGAAAAGTTATTTTAAGTGGATTCTGTACATCTGTTATAATTTTTTTTTTTTTTTAAATAAAGAAAAAAGCACATTGACTTGCAGCAATTTATTTATATAACGTTCTTAATGCTAGAGCAATGTTGACCATTTAACTAATTCATTTTACATCTCTGCCTTCCTCGCAATATCTCAGATGGCTTTTGTTAAAGACTCAGAGACAACATTCGCGGGTGGAGAATATGAGTTGGCAATTAAATTGTCATTCATCATTTACTTGAGGGATTGGTTAATGGATATCAAGTCAAGTTCAATAAATGCTTTTTTTTCAGTGAAAACCAGTGGTTAGTTGTTTACAGATGCGTTGAAAATAAATAAATACATGGAAAGAATGAACAAATACATTCAAATGCAGATAAATAAATAATCGATGAGTTCTGAAATACAACTTCAATGCCAGCCCTGGAATTAGCTAGTATTTTACTCGCCATGGCGAATGGAAGAAATATCTGGCGAGTAAGAAGATAACTTCATTCGCGAATGGCGAGTACGCAATAACAGTTTTAACCTGTCTGCACATAGCGATTTTTCTTACATCGTTTCGTTAGTTTTCGATTCAAGTCAATCAGCTTTACCAGTTACTGGTAAACAGCAACCCTGCACATCATGTCGTAAAAACATGTGCCACTGCAATGAAGCCATCAAATCTTCACCTCTGGGTAAGACACTTCAACTGGGAAGAAAAGCAAGTCAAATGGCGGAGTTTACGTGGGTGGTCTATCATAGATAGGCTACTAAGTGCTGATGGCATATATGATCCGCGCGAGAGATCCAGTCACTAAACATGGAAGCTCTAATAAACTGAAAGGCAAGACAGCCTGGATTCGATTATTAATGAAAACAAAAAATAAGCAGAATCTGCCAGAGTCAGAAACTGAGAAACAGTCTTGTGTTTTGCTTTGTTATTTCTTGTATTTTCATTATAACTCTTTTTTTTTTTCATCTGAATAAAAAAAAAGATAAAGAAATCCAGTGCTGACCTTTGTTATCCCCCGCTCCACCTTAGCATTTAATCAAACTACACAAGAAAATCCCATAGCAGTACTTTACTATTGTGTGGCTGGACTTATACTTTGGGTGGTGTTTTTTTATTCAGTGGTTGGTTAAACACTTAAGTACCCGTCAAAGGCTAGTAGGCAAAATTACCGACTTCCAGGACTGAAGAGCAAAATGTGTTGACATAAATTGGTAACCGTTAATTAACAACATCCATAAGTGTTACCCTTTCAAACTGTACAATTTGTATGATTATGATTCTAACATAGGCACGCTTAAAGACAACAGACAGACAACACACAACACACACCACACACACACACACACACACACACACATACCCCACCCACACATGCACGCACACGGTCTTTCTCTCTCTGTGTCTCTCTGTCTCTGTCTCATCTCGTCTCTGTCTCTGTCTCAGTCTCTCTGTCTGTGTTGTCTGTCTGTCTTCTTCCTACTCTCCTCTCTCGTTCTCTCTCTCTCTCCTCATCACACACACACACACACACACACACACACACACCCCACCTCTCTTCTCACCACTCACAATCACACACACACACACACACACACACACACACACACACACACACACACACACACACACACACACAATCACACACACAATGCACACACACACACACGCACACACACACACACACACACACACACACACACACACACACACACCCGCCACCACACACATACACCCACACACCCACACACGCACGCAACAAAAAAAAAAAATCAACCAATCAAACAAACGCACATTAAAGGACTGATGGAACTAATTCTGTACCATTTTTACAATCACCCAGTCGGCGTTTTGTTTTCTTTTTGTATGGTTCCATTTTGTTTGACTTATTTCCGGCAGCGAGGTCTTTGTCTCGCCAATACCTTTCTGTGCCAATACTGCCCCCCACCTCCCCTACACTACTTCTCCCAATCCTCCTCTGCTTAACCCTTTGACTCCAGCACCCTATCCACCAAATGCAAAAAAAAAAAAAAAAAAAAACCTTTAACTCTTTCATTCCATCCACCAGCTTCCTTCCAGAAACTGGTGGATAGGGTGAGGATATCAAAGGTTAAGTTGTTGTTTTTTCTTTTTTGGTGGATGGGGTGAGGGGATCAAAGGTTAAGGATTTTTTTTTTTTTGTTAGTATGGCTGGCAATGAGGAAGCTGGAGGACAGGTCGCGAAAGTCAGAGGGTTAACCATATACACCACTGCCCCATTCCTTGGACACAGTGCGTTTCTTGGTCGCTTCGTACCACTGTAGTGTATGGTATGTGAAATGTTAGGTTTTCCAGTGGCAGTGGAAACGCCACACAACCATTCGTTGAAGAAGTTACTATTGTATCTAATTACTGTGATTATCTTTTGATGATGATGACAATAATCATTCAATGATGATGATAGGGAATGATAAGGATGATGATAATAACAAACACCAGTATGATCATGATCATGATTAGGACCACGATGATGATGAAGATCATCACACACAATCATCATATCATCATCATCATCATCATCTCATCATCATCATCATCATCATCATCATCGTCGTCGTCGTCGTCGTCGTCGGTCGTCGTCGTCGCTCGTCGTCGTCGTCATCATCATCATCATCATCGTCGTCATCGTCGTCGTCGTCTCGTCATCATCATCATCATCATCATCATCATCATCATCACATCATCATCACCACCACCCCCACCACCACTACCACCACCCCACCACCACTACTATCAGCATCATTGAAGCAAATATTGAGTATAAAGTCTTTGATGCCAGTGGCATGTACCATGAGGGTTACGGGATCCTAGCCAGAAAGTCATGTTGTGGATCTGTCATAGTTTTGATTTCATGGAATGGTGCAAGGCGATTCACTCACAGGTGGCAGTGGAAAAAAAAAAACTTTTATACTTGGCAAATACAGATTATGAAAAAAAAAGATGGAGTGCAAAACTGTAATGTTTAACAGCAGAAATACGAGCAGAATTTTAAGTGCCGTGTTAAGGCAGAGGCTGGAAAAGACAGAAATGTCCAACTGGAAATTTATATATTGATCAAATTTAAACGCTTCAGCAACTTTGATCGATCAGCTGAACCATTTTATAACTCTGCCATCATCAGAATGGCTCAGACGGCTGCGCTAAATGGGCAACAAACCATGCAAGCGCCACTTACGAGCTGGCGATTTTTTTTTCTTTTTTGTCATTGAATGATAGATAGAGTGGTGCTAGCTGGAAGTGCACTTGAATAAGAAGCAGGAAGCCCTGCGTTTGGTTCCTGGACTGGGCAAGTTAGGAGAAGGTAGTGTACGTGTTTCTTCACTTTGACATTGAAGTTAAGCTTTTGTTCAAGATCAGGTCAGAAAGGGCATGTACCCCTCTTGGTAGAATTGCAATATTTTCGTCCCTTACACTTTCAAGATTTGTATACATATGGATTGTTTTGTTAAATCCTCTAGTCACAGAGATGAAACAACTGCAGAGAATATGTCATAAACCTTTTTTTTTTTTTTGTTGCTTTTTCTTTAGGCGATTGAGCAGAAAAGATTCAAAGAGAAAATTCAAGTCAAATATCCAAAATGGAAACTAGGAATTCCAGATACCAAAAGCTCTTAGACATTTCAAATTAACATAGATAGCAAGGATATACAGTGTCTTCCAAATGAAATCAAATACTACAGATAATTTGTTATGATACAGACATAAACGATCTACATAACCCTCATACATTTATAGAAAACAGGTTCCACCATCAGTGGAAGGGTGTCTTTTCTGCCTAAGGAAAATGTAACAAATAGTATTAAGACAGAAGAGGTACTAACAAAATATATTTTTCATAGGAACATTTTTATAGAGCTAACAAAACTTTTGTTTCAAAAACTGGAAGAGATATGAGAAGATTTTTTTTTGCAGTTGGAAATGCCACTGATGAAAATGGAAATTTCTTTACATAAACGATTTTCTCAAAACGATATAATGAAAATGAAGTATGAAAATTTAGTGAGTTCCATACATGCGTTTTATGAAGAAAGAAAATATCAAGACATAACTAACAAACAACTGCCTTGCAGATCAAATATGGAATGAAGAAAGACTCAAGGGTGTATTATAACATAAGTTTTGGGAAAAAAATGAAATTCAAAATTAACTCGTTCGTAGCATCGGAAAAAAACAAAACAAAAAAAAACAGGGTACGTAGGTGGACCGGGAAATAGATCAGGAAAATTAAAGAAATAAAACTTAAAAAATTAGTTTCACGTTTAGATTTGCCACAGAAATAGTTATATCAAAATTTGGGAGAAAAAAGAACGTTACGAATAACGGTGAATATACTTTTGCCAATGACAAATAAGATACTGTGCAAAATTACTTGTAGTATTGCCAATATTCTCAGAATTTCCAGAGGGAACTTGAATTATTTTTAAAAGAAAAATGCTGCAGTTCTACAAGAATGTATCTTTATCACAGAATCAGTATTGTTTGTTACCGCGCTAAAAACAAACAAACAAAGAAAAAACGCACCAGGGAAAAAGAAATAGGAAACAGGTGAAGTACTCGAGCAGGTTTTCTTATATGCAATGTAGCCTATTTTGTTATTCATACATGAGAAAGAAACACAGTCAAATCCAAATCTATTTTCAAGAGATTTAACAAACCAGCCATAACATAAAAATAAATATGTAGCCCTTTGAAACGAGGTATACACAGTTTATTCATAAATGATATCCATATTAAAATGGCTTTGAAATAGAGCCATCAAACATTACAGGGTTTCTCTTGTTGTTGTTGTTGCTGCTGTTGTTGTTGTTGCTGCTGATGTTTTGTTTTTGCTGTTGTTGTTGTTGTTGTTGTTGTCGTTGTCGTTGTTGTTATTGTTGTTGTTTTTGTAGATAGGTTGAAAATGTATTTGAAACTAAAATGCAGGTCAACGCAATAGATTGATCAATCTACGGATTTATGAATATTTCCTTTTTCGTATTCCTTATCTTAAGTGTTAACCATGAAATATGTCCATCTGTGTAATCATTTCTTCGTTCCATCAGTTGTTTGTTTTTTTCTGAATCATTTCCATCGTTCTTTTTCCTTATTTATTAATTCATTTATCAGTTTTCTTTTTTTTTTTTCAGCTTCTACTGTAACATTAGAACCGGGCAAAACGTATCACAAGATCGTTAGCCCCACATCACATGCATCGATCGCAGTCGCGCAGACACACCAGCAAGGCATAGTACTATTTCTGAGCCATTGTGGCAGTACAACAACGTTTTATAATGGCAAATATCGACACAGATCCACGTGTTCTTGATTCCTGGGAGCGTGGGTCGTATGACCTGACACTGGTCGATACGTGTTCCTCAATAAACGGCAAACGTATTATTGATATGTTCGTTCTGCTTGCCTAGGGACGAAACGAACACACAATCAAACAGACATCGAGAAACTAACAAACAAACAAAAAATGCTTGATCAAAATAAAGTAAAGTAGGTTAATAAGGTAACGAGGGGAAAAAATGAGGGAGCGAGAGGGAGAGAGAGAAACAAAAAGAGAGCGAGAGAGAGAGAGAGAGAGAGAGAGAGAGAGAGAGAGAGAGAGAGAGAGAGAGAGAGAGAGGACTGATTCATGTGGAAGGCCATGATCGCCAGCGTTATGCGTCAGGGCAATCTTTATAGGTACATAGATATATGCATAGATACATACATGTCTATAGATAGATACGTAGACAAGGAGATGTATACGTGCGCATACGTGCACACATCACATACATACATACATACATACATACATACATACATACATACATACATACATACATACATGCATACACACATACATCCAGCATACATACATACATACACTCGTGCATACATACATACATATATACATACATACATATGCATACACACATACATCCAGCATACATACATAATACATGCATACATACATACATACACACGTGCATACATACATACATACATACATACATACACACGTGCATACATACATACATCATACATACATACATACATATCATACATACATACATACATGCATACATACATACATACATACATACATACATGCATACATACATGCATACATACATATATACATACATACATACATACACAGATGCAAAGATAGATACATAGATACAGATAGATACAAGGATATATACATACATCGATACATAGTTAGATAGATGATTTATAAGCAATCCTGGAGCACTGAGGTCATATGGAAATGGAGTCAAAGAGGTCACAGATTATTTCCAGGGCCAAACCTAATCGCTTCTCTCGCGGAATTAACAGGGTCAACGTAACCATTTACACTAATCTAGATGGTCTAGAAGTCCTACGCACACAGGATTGTTCTCGTGAGTCAGACCCAAACTCGTGCAGGATGACTGGAATGTGGAAGCTCAATTCTACATCTACACGGTCAGACATGATTATTAGTACGGTAGCAATACAGAATTAGTTTGGTGGGATTCCACATATTTCGATAGTAATACAAAATCACTGCTACACCCCCCCCCCCCCCCCCCCCCCCCATCAGCCATATTCCTGCGAAGCCCTTTAGTCCGCGAGAAGCTATCGAGGATCCAAATCGATCGCAAGAATTGCGTCCCTTGCCAGTTTTGTTGTTCTCCTTTCGTATCAGCGTTCCTAAGGCTTGAAGATAAGGCACGGTCTCCAGGCGACAAATGAAAAATGTGGGGAGAGAGAGAGAGAGAGAGAGAGAGAGAGAGAGAGAGAGAGAGAGAGAGAGAGAAGACAGACAGACAGACAGACAGACAGACAAGAGAGAGAGACAGAGACAGAGACAGACAGACAGAGAAAGAGAGAGAGGGAGAGAGAGACAGAGACACAGATAGAGACAAAGACAGACAGCAGAGACAGAGACAAAGACAGAGACATAGACAGACAAGCAGAGACAGACAGAGAGATAGACAGAGAGAAACAGACTGAGACAGACAGACAGACAGAGACAGGCAGACAGGCAGACAGACACATAGACAGACAGAGAGAAGCAGACAGACAAACAGACAGACAGACGAACGGACAGACAGAGAGGCAATGAAAGAGGCAGAGAGACAGACACATAGACAGACAGAGACAGAGACAGACAAGCAGACAGCGACAAACACAGTAACAGTATCCTGAGGACAAACATGAACAGTAAACGTTCGACATTGTGTGTGTGTGTGTGTGTGTGTGTGTGTGTGTGTGTGTGTGTGTGTGTGTGTGTGTGTGTGTGTGTGTGTGTGTGTTGTGTGTGTGTGTGTGTGTGTGTGT
>CM060310.1:60277346-60282346 GCA_030674185.1 Monoplex corrugatus
ATGTTGTTTCCTTTGTGTCAATGTATTTGATAATATAATTACTGCTTTATCTTGCCTGTTTTTGTGTGAGTGTATTTGATTACATTGTTTATCATCTTATGTTGTCAGCTTTTTGTATCAGTGCCTGTGATGGTATTGCTGTTGTTTTATCTGGTCTGCTTTTATGTCAGTGTCTTGTGACAGGAATGCCATTTTATTTTCTATGCTTTAGTGTTAGCGTATTTGATAGGGTTTTTATCATTGTATCTTGTCAGTGTCTTTGATAATGTTATATTATTTCATATTTTTTTGCTTTAATACATCAGTGATTTTGATAACGCTGCTATTGTTCTATCTTGTATATTTTAGTGCCAGTGTGTTTAATAACATCGTATACGAATTTATCTTGTCTGCCTTTGTGCCTGTATAATTGATAGTGTTGTTATTGTATTATATCGCCTGCTTCTGTGTCAGTGTCTTTGATAGTGAAGTTATTGTTTTATTTTGTCTATTTTTTTTGTTGTATCAATGAATGCTTTGATGATGGTGTAATTGTTTTACCCTGCCTACTTTTGTATCAGTGTCTTTAATAAGGTTGTTATCATTTTGTCTTGTCTGTTGTTGTAACAGTGTCTTCGAGGAAGAGTTATTGTTTTATTCTGTCTGTTGTTGTTTCAGTGTCTTTGAGGAAGAGTTATTGTTTTTCGTGTCTATTGTTGTATCAGTGTCTTTGAGGAAGAGTTATTGTTTTATTCTGTCTGTTGTTGTTTCAGTGTCTTTGAGGAAGAGTTATTGTTTTATCGTGTCTATTGTTGTATCAGTGTCTTTGAGGAAGAGTTATTGTTTTATTCTGTCTGTTGTTGTATCAGTGTCTTTGAGGAAGAGTTATTGTTTTATCGTGTCTATTGTTGTATCATGTCTTTGAGGAAGAGTTATTGTTTTATTCTGTCTGTTGTTGTATCAGTGTCTTTGAGGAAGAGTTATTGTTTTATTTTGTCTGTTGTTGTATCAGTGTCTTTGAGGAAGAGTTATTGTTTTATTCTGTCTGTTGTTGTATCAGTGTCTTTGAGGAAGAGTTATTGTTTTATTTGTCTGTTGTGTATCAGTGTTTTTGAGGAAGAGTTATTGTTTATCGTGTCTATTGTTGTATCAGTGTCTTTGAGGAAGAGGAAGATTATTGTTTTTCTCGTCTGTTGTTGTATCAGTGTCTTTGAGGAAGAGTTATTGTTTATTTGTCTGTTGTTGTATCAGTGTCTTTGAGAAGAGTTTTTGTTTATCGTGTCTTTTGTGTATAAGTGTCTTTGAGGAAGAGGAAGAGTTATTTTTTTTCTCTCGTCTGTTGTTGTATCAGTGTCTTTGAGGAAGAGTTTTTGTTTTATTTTGTCTGTTGTTGTATAAGTGTCTTTGAGGAAGAGTTATTGTTCTATCGTGTCTATTGTTGTATAAGTGACTCTGAAAGAATTGTCATTGTTTTGTCTTGTCTGCTTTTGTGTCGGGGTATTTGATAGCGTTGTTATAATGTTTTAGCTTGTCTGTTCTGTATCAGTGTTTTTAGTAGTGTCGTTATTGTTCTATTTCATCCGGTTTTTTTTGTATTATTGTGGTCGTTGATAATATTGTTATTGCTTTATCTTGCTTGCTTTTATATCATATTCTTTGATAATGTTGTTATTATTGTACATGTTTCTTATCTGCTTTTTTTTTATCAGTGTCTTCGATAAAGCTGCTATTGTTTTATCTTGTCTCTTGTTGTTTAATATGTCTAATAAATTGTTATTGTTTTTCTTGTCTGCTTTGTGTCCAGTGTCTTCAGTGGGTTATTATTCTTTTATTTTGTCTGTTTTTTTATGTCAGTGTCTTCAATATGTCATGATAGATGGTGATAATGATGATGATGGTGATGGTGTTGATAATGGTGTTGATGATTGATGATGATTTGATGATGATTGTGTGTGTGATGATGATATCATCTTCATCATCATCATCATATATCATCATCATATCATCATCATCATCATCATCATCATTATATCGTCATCATATATATCATTATCATCGATCATCATCATCATCATCATCATCATCATCATCATCATCATCATCATCATCATGTGTTCAATAGTGTTGTCATTACTTTATCTAGTCTGTTTCCGTATTAATGTTTTCAGTAGTGTTGCTATCAATTTATCTTGTCTTCTTTTGTGTCAATCTCTTCGATTGTGTTCTTATTGTGCTACTTGTCAGTTTCTGTGGCTTTGTTTTTGAAAGTGTCTTTGTTAATGCATCTTGTCTACTTCAGTATCCGTTCAGTGCCTTTATAATGTGGTTAGTGTATTCATTATCATTAGGTGCCTTGCCATATGGGGTTGGCGATTAATGACTTCCATCTGTCTCTATCTCTTGTTGCCTCAACCATCTCTTCCACCCTCCTTGTCCCCAGCCACTCTGCAAATCCATCTAGCATCTTCTCCCTGGGTCTACTCGGTGCTCTCTTTCCCTCCAGCTTCCCCTTGTGACCAGGTGTTCCAATTCCTCTTTCCTCATAAAATAGCCTATAAATGGTTCCTGTCTTTTCCTAATCTTCCTTATGAATGATGTACTTGTGTCTGCCTCCATCAAGACTGTCTCGTTTGTTTTCTTTGCTGTCCATGGAACTCTCAACATCCTTCTTAGAAACCACATCTCGGCTGCCTCAATCTTGTTCTGGCTTTGCTTGTTGACTGTCCACGCCTCGCAACACCGTACACCAGTATTGGTTCTATGTAACATTCAAGAACTTTCTTCCTGATGTTAATTGATAGGTATTTGTTGGTATGAATGCTCTCCATCTTTTTGAATGTTGTTTTGGCTTGGCCGATTCTGCTGGCTATTTCTGATATGCATCTGCCGTCTGATGAAATGATCGTTCTCAGGTATTTAAACTTATCAACCTCAACCAAGGTTGTGCCGTTTGCTGTTATTTTGCATGAGGGGATTTCATGTTTTTTACTGATCACCATCACTTCAGTCTTCCTGCTGTTTAGTTCCAACCCCTTACCTTTGCTTTCTATTTCAAGTATATTCACAAGGTTCTGTAGGTCCCTTTCACTTTCTGCAATTAGCACGGTGTCATCTGCATATCGAATGTTGTTTATCATTTTTCCTCCAACCTTTAATCCAGTGTCTTCCTCTAGGTTCTCATGATGTTTTCGCTGTAAAGTGAAAACAGATCTGGTGACAAAATACAACCCTGTCTGACTCCTCTTTTTGACGTTTTGGAAAGAGCTTATATTGTTTTTGTTTTTTATTCTTATTGCAGCTGTTTGTTCCCAATACATATTTCTGATTATTCGTAGATCTTTTCCATTAATATTGAGTGTTTCTAGTTGGTTGATCAATTTTTCATGTCTTAACAGATCGAAAGCCTTGGTGTAATCAACAAAGCATAAATATAGATCCTTGTTCATCTCGATTGACCTCTCTATGATAGTTCTTAGGATGTATATGGCATTAATAGTTCCTTTCCCTTCCACAAATCCACACTGTTCATCTGCTATTTCTCTTTTGATTCTATTCCATGCACTCATCATGATTATTCTTAATAGTATCTTGGTTACATAACTCATCAAACTGATTGTGCGATGGAGTTCGCATTCTATTATTACTATATTATCCTGTCTATTTTTTCATCATTTCAGCGTGTCTTCGATACTTTTGTTATTGTTTTGTTTTGTCTGCTTTTGAGTCAGTGTCTCGTGGTTTCATTAGTTTATTTACCGTCAAACTTCCTTGATAATAACCAGATGGGAAGGGGGGGGGGTGAATTACAGTGGTTGTCTCACATAATGACCGAACCAGGCCACATCGAAACATTTTCCAGAAACATACAAACAATATATTCACGTAAATTTAGCACAAAGTTGTATTTTATCATGTGTTCATTTGTGACGGGCAAGAAGGTCACCATACCATAAAAGCGGAGAAAGTTTTACGCATTATTTGTGGTTATTCTGACATCAAGTTGCTTCTACACGAATCTAATGTGTGTGTGTGTGTGTGTGTGTGTGTGTGTGTGTGTGTGTGTGTGTGTGTGTGTGTGTGTGTGTTGTGTGTGTGTGTGTGTGTGTGTGTGTGTGTTGTGTGTGTGTGTGTGTTGTGTGTGTGTGTGTGTGTGCTTGTTGTGTGTGCTGTGCCGTGTGTGCTGTGTGCTGTGTTGTGGTGTGCTGTGCTGTGCTTGTGTGTGCTGTGTTGTGGTGTGTAGTGCGTGTGCTGTGTGTGGTGTGCTGTGCGTGCGTGTCGTGTGTGGTGTGTGATGTGTGTGTGCGCATACGTGCGTGCATATGTGTGTATGTGTGTGTGTGTGTTGGTGTCTGTGTGTGTGTTGTGTGTGTGTGTGTCTGTGTGGGTTTGTTGTGTGTGTGTGTGTGTGTGTCTGTGTTGTGTTCTGTGTGTGTTTGCGACCGTTCTGTCATTTTCTTCTGAATTACCTGATGATTTGTTTGTTTGTTTGTTTTCCCCAGGATCCTATCGAAAACGTTTGGCGTCAAACGACGAAGAGAAGAACAAGGGTGGCTTTGAATATAACTCCAAGACAACTTCGACAAACGACAAAAATGAGTAAGTGTATTGTTGTCATGTTTAGAACTGAGCAGCGAAGTTAATAATGAACACTTAATCTCCGAAACACGTTTGAGTACGAGAGAAAGCTTTGGAAATGTTAGTTAAGATCATCGCACTCAGCACTTTGCGCTCACTTTATATTTTTCGTTCCATTTTCTACGCCACTTTAATGGCCACAGAAGCTGGCATAGTTTTTACAATGTGATGATGATGATGATGATGATGATGATGATGATGATGATGATGATGATGATGATGTCGATGAGGATGATAATCATGATGCTATGGGGTTCCATCTAGGATTGGGACTGCGTGACAGGACTGTACTCTACGCTTACTGTCATAATATATCCTGGCGTGAACAGGCCCAAAAGATACAGACACCTGCGGTGCTGGTCAGAAGATTTGAGCAACACCCTCAA
>CM060310.1:60289846-60294846 GCA_030674185.1 Monoplex corrugatus
CTTTTCTTTTCTTCTTCTTCTTCTCTTCTTCTTCATTCTTCTTTCTTCTTCTTCTTCTTCTTCGCATTCTTCTTCTTCTTCTTCGCATTCTTTCTTCTTCTTCTTCTTCTTCTTCTTCTTCTTCTTCTTCTTCTCTTCTTCTTCTTCTTCTTCTTCTTCTTCTTCTTCTTCTTCTTCTTCTTCTTCTTCTTCTTCTTCTTCTTTCGCATTTCTCTTCCATCTTCTTCTTCCTTCTTCTTCGCATTCTTTTTCTTCTTCTTCTTCTTCTCTTCTTCTTTCTTCTTCTTCTTCTTCTTCTTTCTTCTTCGTTCTTCTTCTTCTTCTTCTTCTTCTTCTTCTTCTTCTTCTCTTCTTCTTCTTCCTCTCTTCTCTTCTTCTTCTTCTTCTTCTTTTCCCTTCTTCGCATTTCTTCTTCTTCTTCTTCTTCGCATTCTTCTTCTTGCATTCTTCTTCGCATTCTTCTTTTCCGCATTCTTCTTCTCGCATTCTTTCTTTCTTCTTCCCTTCTTCTCTTTCTTCTTCTTCGCATTCTTCTTCTTCTTTCGCATTCTTCTTCCTTCTTTCGCATTCTTCTTCGCATTCTTCTTCTTCTTCTTCGTTCTTCTTCGCATTCTTTCTTCGCATTCTTCTTCTTCCTTCATTCTTCTCTTCTTCTTCTTCTTCTTCGCATTCTTCTTCTTTCCTTCTTCTTTCGCATTCTTCGCATTCTCTTCGCATTCTTCGCATTTCTTCGCATCTCTTCTCGCATTCTTCTTCTTTCTTCTTCGCATTCTTCCTTCTTTCGCATTCTTCGATTTTCGCATTTTCTTCATTTTTTTCTTCTTCTTTCTTCTTCTTCTTCTGCATTCTTCTTCGCATTCTTCTCTTCTTGCAGTCTTCTTCGCATTCTTCTTCTTCTTCTTCTTCTCTCTTCTTCTTCTTTTTTCTTCTTCTTTCTTCTTCGCATTCTTCTTCTTCGCATTCTTCGCATTCTTCTTCGCATTCTTCGCATTCTTCGCAATTCTTCTTCTTCTTCTTCCCCTTTGGCTTGAGTGAAAATCAATACATAGTCTTCAAAGTCAAATCTTTCTATGTGGTTGCCATTCTCTCCTTTGTTTTCTTTTATCCTGTCTCTCGTCTCTTGTCTCCTTCTCCTGCTGTCTCCTCTCTGTCTTCTCTCTGTCTGTCTCTTTCTTGTCTGTCTGTCTGTCTGTCTGTCTGACTGTCTCTCTTATGTTGTTGCTTTCATATGGAAATCTGCGTTTATTTGGGGCTGAATTTTTTATATAAAAGTACCTCCGGTGGATCCTGATATGATTTTGTATGTGAACAATTTTTGTTGACAGCAAATGTCTCTTTCAATTGTATGATACTTATTTAGTTGTAATCTTGTTCGTATAAATAGGATGCATTGTTGGGATAATGTGCTGATGGCGCGTTTGCAAATTTTGTGTTTAGAATTCCAAAACATTTGCATGTAGTAGGAATAATGCAGAAAACATGGACGTGGAAGAATGTTTGCTCATACATAAGCTCAGGCAAGGTTGTATACTATTTTTTCAGGAACAATATTTTTCCATGTTGATATCTTTTTTTTTTTTTTTTTTTGTAATCAGTCAGTCCGAAATAGTATTCAGTTTAATATATGTCGGTGTACGTCTTGTACCGGTTAATATGTCGTGTACGTCTTGTACCGGTTAATGCGTAAGACAGTTGTCAGAGGGAGACAGACAAACAAACAGAGACTGAGAGAGATTTAAAAAAAATAAATTTTTCAGGAGGTATCATCAGCGGTATCTAATTTTGAGGAAAACAAAGACACAGAGAGCCATAGTACACACACACACACACACACACACACACACACACACACACACACACACACACACACACCACACACCACACACACACACACATACACATACACAACACACACACACACACGACACATACACAACACACACACACACATACACACACACACGCACACGCACACACACACACACACACCCACACATCACACACACACACACAGCACACATTACACAACCACACACACACACACACACACACACTGGTGTCTTTCCCAACCGCCACTTGCCTTACCTACCCCAGATATGTTAATAAATAAGGTACCTCATCTATAACACACATAGAATAAGCAGTCCCAACCAAACCAATACCTCACACAAATATACACAATGAAACTGTACAGCTGTATCCTTTTACATCCCAGAAACCCATCAATGACTGTGGCAGCCCTGTAAGACCTATGGTTCCTATGTTCCTCTGGTTCCTCTGGCTCCATCAAACGTATTCAGTCAGCGCCACTGACAGGGTGTCAGCCAGAATAGAAACGAGAGAGACGGAGAGAGAGAGAGAGAGAGAGAGAGAGAGAGAGAGAGAGAGAGGAGAGAGAGAGAGAATAGGAGGGAGGGAAGGAGAGGGAGGGAGGAGATTGAGGGGATAGAGAGAGGGCGAGAGAGACAGATAAACAGACAGACAGAGAGAGAGAGAGAGAGAGAGAGAGAGAGAGAGAGATAGACAGACAGACGGAAAGACAGACAGATAGATAGATAGATAGATAGATAGATAGAGAGAGAGAGAAGAGAGATATACAGATGGATGGATAGATGGGTAGATAGATAGATATATAGATAGATAGACAGATAGATAGATAGATAGATAGATAGATAGATAGATAGATAGAGACAGACAGACAGACAGACAGACAGACAGTCAGACTGACAGACAAACAGATAGAAAGACAGAGTGAGAGACAGCGAGAGAGAGAGAGAGGGAGAGAGAGACAGAGACACAGACAGAGGGAGACAGAAACAGAGACAAAAGACAAAAACAAAGCTTTAGTCTCAAGCCCTTATAATCAATACGTAGGCTGTAGATATTCCCCCACGCCTGTTATTGACGTACGATTTCAAAAGCCTTTCCCAGGTTAATGACTCTGTAGTAGCCTTGGCCGGAACAATAGAAACCCATCATCATCACACTTTTCTCCCCATCGCTTCTTTTGCTTTTGTATTGGCGTCCTTCCCATGAGCTAGAAGGAGAAGCAGAATCATGATGAAAAGTGGCCGAGGATTGAAAGCATTGAAAAGTTTTTTTTGTGATAAAGCCCATACTTCTGATTTATTTTTTTCTTCTAAGGATGATATTTTCGTGAAAGACATTGTTTTGATCGGTTCATATTTTACGGTATATATTGTTGTTGTTGTTGTTGTTGTTGTTTTCTGTTTGTCTTATGTTCTATTCTTTCTGTTTGTTTGTCTTATTGTCTATATTTGTTTTGTTTTTTTTCTGTTTGTCTTATTGTCTGTCCCTATACCTGCCTGTATGACTGTCGGTTATATTCTCCCTTTTAAGTTGGGAAATATCAGTTTGAATACACGAAAAAGTCTTTCAACCCCACTCCAACATATTAACAAAGAAGCTTTTCTTTCTTCTTTTCTATCCAAACAAGGGAACGAAGTGTTTTTGTATTCAAATTTCCTCTGAAGTTTTGAGACCTATTTACTCTTACTGGCATGATGCCAGAAGAACCATGGAGATAAAACAACGCAGTGACATCTCTGCGACAAGTCCATCCCCACCCTCTTCTTCTTTTTTAAACTTCACGTTATTCTATAACGTATCTGCATTGGAATATTGTGTTTTTAAAACATCGTCTTATCTGTCTGGAAGTGGATAGTTTAGGCGTTAGATAAATGTGATTTATAAAACTATACAGACAGCTGTAAGTGTACACGAAGTACGTGCTTCATTTCACGAGTATGTTATGAAAGGAACAGCCACATTGAGAGGATCTTTTTGAGAAGTTAGTCCCATCCTTTGTTAGAAAATCCAAGCAGTCCGGATGTGAGGATGATGATGATGATGATGATGATGATGATGATGATGATGATGATGATGATGATGATGATGATGATGATGATGATGATGATGATGATGATGATGATGATGATGATGATGATGATGATGATAACGATGACGATGACGACGGCGATGATGACGATGATGATAACGACGATGATGGTATGGTGATGATGACGACGACAACGACGACGACGATGATGATGATGATGATAATGATGATGATGACGACGAAGACGACGATGACGACGATGATAATAGTGGTGGTGGTGTGGATTTTCTCTTCGATCCAAGTAATACTGATCTTTACTGTTTTTGTGACAGTCCTCATGTGTGATACAAAACTAACCCAGAGGCACAGGGTTTTCCACAGGCACTGCATGGTGATGAGTCTTGTAGCTTGATAATCTCATTATGCTGGTCCCTCTTCTGGCATATACAAAATGTTATGTGTTCAAACACGTCTTCATCACTATCTCCCTACCTCCCTTGCCCCTCTCCCTGTCAATCTCTGTCTGTCTGTCTGTCTGTCTGTCTGTCTGTTTCTGTCTCTGTCTCTTTCTCTCTTTTGTCTCTCTCTGTCTTTCTCACTGTTTCTATGTGTCTTCTCTCTTCTCGCTGTTTCTCGCTGTCTATGTGTGTGTGTGTGTCTCTCTCTCTGTCTTTGTCTCTCTCTCTCTCTCTGCCTCTGTCTCTCTGTATCTGTCTGTCTGTCTGTCTCTCTCCCTTTCTCCCCTCTCTCTTTCTCTCTCTCTCTCTCTCTCTCTCTCTCTCTCTTTCCCCCCCTCTCTCTCTCCGTCTCTAGCTCTGTCCTCCCCTCTCTCTCTCCCCCTGATCTGTTTTTTTGTGTGTGTTCTGTCTGTGTTCTATTTTTGTTTAAATAAGAAAATGATACCTCATTTTGCAAACATAATGGGGCTTTTTAACAATAGACAATTCACTTTGCTTCTTTCAACGAAAAAAAAGAAAAAGAAAAAAAAAAAGAAAATATATGTAAAAATCTGAAAATTACAAAATATCCTTCGTAGGTATGCAAGTGTTTTTTTGTTTTGTTTTGTTTTGTTTTGTTTATTTGTTTGTTTGTTCGTTTGTTTGTTTGGTTGGTTGGTTGGTTGGTTTTCATCACTTGTTGA
>CM060310.1:60304846-60312346 GCA_030674185.1 Monoplex corrugatus
CTCTTTGTCTTTCTGTCTGTCTATCTGTCTGTCTGTCTCTCTTTCTCTCTCTCTCTCTCTCTCTCTCTCTCTCTCTCTCTCTCTATCTCCCTCTCTCTCTCTCACACACACATATTTCGTTTCATGAACAAAAATTGTCTGACATTTTGCAATACTTGTACAATAAGAGCTAGATCAGGTATATCGTTTTTACTGGCAAACTTTCTCTTTGCACGGAAAGAGTAGAATCATGGATCTGACTTAAAGTCGTGTATTTTCCTTTTTTTCCATATATTTTGATGTTTAATATATTTTAATGTTATATTTTTTCCTGTGATGTTAATGTATTTTTTAAACCATCGACGTACATTTGCAATTTTTTTTTCGTGACTTTGAAACAATTATGTTTGAATATGTTGTAAGTTAAGTAGATGGAAATATGGACTGGAAACGTAAACAAACAGATAGCCAGAGACAAGATAGACGAAAAGAGACAGAGATGATTAGGAAAACAGAACAAAAAATGAGAGAGCGATGGAAAGAAAGATAGAAAGAGGGAGAGAGAGAGGAGAGAGAGAGAGAGAGAGAGAGAGAGAGAGAGAGAGAGAGAGAGAGAGAGAGAGAGAAGAGATGAAAGAGAGCGAGAGGAGAGAAAAAGAAAGAGGGGGATAGAAAAGAAAGAACGAGAGGAGAGAGAGAGAGAGAGAGAGATGAAGAGAGAGAATGAGATGAAGAGAGAGCGAGAGGGAGAGAGAGAAGATAAAGACGGGGGAAGAGAAAGAAAGAAACAGAGAGAGAGAAAGAGAGAGAGAGAGATGAAGAGAGAGGGAGAAAAAGAAGAGAAAGATGGGTGAAGAGACAGACAGAAACAGAGAGAGAGAAGACAGACAAACAGACAGAGAGACAGACAGACAGACAGACAGAATAAGAGAGAGAGAAAGAGAGGAGAGAGAAAGAGAGAGAGAGACAAGAGAGAGACAGACAGAGAGAGAGAGAGAGTTTGAACAAAAGCAAAGGCAGAGCATCAGATTGTTGTGATCATCACCGGGCGTCTTTATATCGTAAAGACAAATATCAATGACAGCAGTAATCAAAGGAGGAAAGGTTTTTGATATTTCTCTGACATTTACAAGGTTCCTGTATGGACACAAAACATACACGAGACTGTTACAAACAAGGGGAGCAGCAGCACAAGTTGTTTTCAGCAATACACGAAGTATTGACCAGTCAGCGTGAGCAAGTGGTTACGCAAACGGACTACAGATTGGACGATGTTAGGGTTCGGATCCCCATCCGTCGAAAACACAAGTACTGAGTTATATTTCGGCCCTGGCAGGCTGGTATCCAGAGTTGAGCGTGCTATGCTCCACACAGTCGAGAGTCATCCTTGATGGAAATGCGTCATTGTGAGTGTTGCTCTGCTTTCCTGAATAGCAATGCAGGAGCCTTTGTCTATCAGACCTGAATCAGGCCAGGGTATATTATGAAAGAAAATGTAAGATACAGCCCTGTCACCCAGTCTTAGTCGTAGATAGGACTTCAAAGCATCATAATCATCATCCTCATTATCACGGAATCAACAATTCTTATCGCATCTTTGAACATTAATCTAACTTCTATGGCTTTTCCTTACACACCTCATGTAGTCGTATAATGTTGAGTTCCTCTGCTGCTACCACGTTATGTTGTGTATTCAAGTTATGGTCTCTATACTTTTCATTGCTTTTATTCTTTCTCCCCATTTATAGCCATTGTGTGTGTGTGTGTGTGTGTGTGTGTGTGTGTGTGTGTGTGTGTGGTGTGTGTGTGTGTGCGTGTGTGTGTGTGTGTGTGTGTGGTGTGTGTGCGTGTGTGTGTGTGTGTGTGTTTGTGTGTGCGTGTGTGTGGTGTGTGTGTGTTGTTGGCGTGTGTGTGCGTGCATGTGTGTGCGTGCGTGTGTGTCTGTTCAGCGCTTAGATTTGATTTTATCAAGATTTTGCGCTATATAAGTATTGTAATTATTATTATTATTATTATGGTCTGTGTTATCAGTGGTTTTGTGGGGCGGTCGTTCAAGAGCCGTGGTGGTGGGTTTTCCTCACCAAACGGGTCTTATCAATCGCAGTTTATAATCATTTGACTCCGTCATCCTATCCATTAACTGCAAAAATTAATCCTTTGACTCCCTCACCCTACCCACCAGCTTCCTACAGGAAGCTGATGGATAGGATGAGGGAGTCAAAGAATTAAATGTTTGCGTTGCTAGCATGGTTGACAATGCAGGATGCTGGTGGACAGGGTGCGGGAGTCAAAGAGATAACTCATCCCGCCCTGCGCCCGACAAACTTTCGGGCGCGATTGATCACCTCAGCTCCTGTGCCCGGCAATTTGTCGGGCGCACACACCCACTCATTTTCGGTTTCATCTGTATGAATATTCATTAAGGAAGGGACATTACTCTGTCACTCCTCCTTTCTGATAGACTTCGAAGATTTCTTTGCGTCAACTTGAAGCATTATTACGCAGTGTTGTTGTTGATTGTTGTTTGTGTTGTGTTTGTTAGTTTTTTTACGTCCAGACGAATAAACGAGCTCGCTACACAGTGCAACAAATTTTGGATGAAATCTTCGTCGATGGTGATTATGATTTTGAGCCGAAACAGAAGAAACGACCTCTGAAGCGAGTGTATCTTCGTTGATCGGCGTTACCAAAAACAAACGTTAAAAATATTAAAATAAAAAACAAAAAAAGAGCAATTGATTCATGGTATCACTATACTAGAGAGCAATTGATTCATGGTATCACTATACTAGATTCCTATTCTACTCTGCACAGAATTATTATGTTTATTTGGTCGAGTAATAGGTACAATTTTTCGTCAGTCAGTCCGCTAGTTAGGTAGCTGATAGTTTGTCAGTTACTTCTCTTTGTTACACTATCTCCCGAGTGTGAAGTTTGCCAATTTGTCTGTATAAATAATTCACTGATTTTATGTCTTGGCTTTTTGTTTGTTTGTTTTAAAGTTTTTAAGCACTGGAGAAAATTGTTGATTTTTTTAGTTATGGGACTCCATTTTCAAGACTGTTTATTTTTATGTACTTCTAAAGTGTACAAAAAGAATGATGTTCAGAAGGAGAAAAACAGACGGACAGACGGAGAGACCAGCTGGCAGACAGTTAGACAATGACGATGACAACAACAATGAAGCTGTATATTTCAGCATTCAAAATTATTGATTAAGAGCCATTTTACACACTTGACGTTGCTAATGTGCGTACATCTGCTTGAAATTACAAATACAAAAGTCACAAGATACGAGAGAGAGAGAGAGAGAGAGAGAGAGAGAGAGAGAGAGAGAGAGAGAGAGAGAAAGAAAGAGAGAGAGAGGGGAGGGGAAGAAAAACAGACAAATGGACAGACAGACAGACAGACAGACAGAAATTGGCAGATTAACTTTCACATTTTCTTTATCCGGTATTGACAAGATACAGAGAACAAATACAAGAACAGATATAGAAACGCAGTTACCATTTCATCAGACGGCGGATGCACATCGGAGGTGGCCGGCGGAGTCGGCCAAGCCAAAACAGCAGTCAAGAGGATGACAGGCATTCTTGCCGGCAGATGCCTATCAATTAACATCAGAAAGAGAGTTCTTGAATGTTATATAGAACCAATGCTGTTGTACGGATGTGAGGCGTGGACAGTCAGCAAGCAAAACCAGAACAAGATTGAGGCAGCCGAAATGTGGTTTCTAGGAAGAATGTTGAGAGTTCCATGGACAGCAAAGAAAACAAACAAGACAGTCTTCATGGAGGCAGACACAAGTAGATCACTCATAAGGAAGATTGGGAAAAGACAGGCAACATTTATAGGCCATTTTATGAGGAAGGGGGACTTGGAGCGCCTGGTCACAACGGGAAAGCTGGAGGGAAAGAGAGCACAGGTAGACCCGGGAGAAAATGCTGACGGACTTGCAGAGTGGCTGGGGACGGAGATGGTGGGGGGGGGGGTGCTAGGGGCAACGAGAGATAGAGACAGATGGAAGTCCATGATCGCCAACGCCATGCGGCAGGGCACCTGATGATGATGATGAGTTACCATACCAGTGAGAGGGTTAAACAATATTCACATACAGACAGCTAAACAATAATAACATAGACGCAATCCGTCTACCAAACTATCCTGTGCCCTGCATGCCTGCATAAAACATTACAAATTGAAAGCAGAAAAAAATGTATTAATACACACGGGTACTTTCTTAGTTGTTATCATGCTTGCCAACATTCTTTGTTACGAATGTGTTTCTTTCTTTTTGCTGTTTTTGCCTTTGTTCGCATACACATTTTGTGATTTCTTTGTTTTTTTGTTTTAGCGATTTGTTTTCATGTCGCGTTTTATTATAACTTTTTTTTTTCTTTTTTTTTTTCGTTCTGTTACATGATGTCCATTAGCCCCAAGTTTCAATTTTCACAAGAACGCTTGAAATACTGCTTTTCTGAATAGCATTTTCTATAATGTTTTCTTTGAAACTTGGAGGGAAAGGGAGGGGAAGATAGAGAGAAAGATACATATATATTATATATATATATATAGAGAGAGAGAGAGAGAGAGAGAGAGAGAGAGAGAGAGAGAGAGAGAGAGAGAGGGAGAGAGAGGGAGACAGAGAGAGAGAGAGAGTGTGTGTGTATGTGTGTGTGTGTGTGTGATTAATATATATGTGTGTGTGTGTGTGTGTGTGTGTGTGTGTGTGTGTGTGGTGTGTGTGTGTGTGTGTGTGTGTGAAACCTTCAGCTAACATGAAGGATAGCTTTGCTTTAAGTAGCGACAGCGTTCTGGTTGGCTGGATGTCTATGTGTCTGTCTGTGTGTCTGTGTGTGTCTCTCTCTATTTCTCTCTCTGTCTCTCTCTCTGTCTCTCTCTCTGTCTCTGTCTGTCTGTTGTGTCTGTGTGTCTGTGTCTGTGTCTGTGTCTGTCTCTCTCTCTCTCTCTCTCTCTCTCTCTCTCTCTCCGTATGTGTCACTCTCCCTGTTTCTTTTCTATGAAAAGACCGCATGTGTGTATGACAAAGGAGTGACCTATCGAAGACGCACAAGGCCAAAGCTTGGAGCGGTTATCGATCAGAGCAGGGTGTTCTATTCTTTAGGAGGAGGTCATTTCGCACAGCTCTTTTATGCGTCGATTGTACATGTATGAAGAATAAGACGGAGGCCAGTTTGATTCTAGATTTGCTGCCTGTCTCTCTTCAGAAATGATTCTATGTGTTTTTTTGGCCTTAACGTTCTATCGCTCTCTCCATCACTACTTTTTGCGTGTATTTTACTCAGTTTCAGTTTCAGTTTCAGTTTCTTAAACTATTGTCTCCTCATTCGAAACAAATTACATAAGCACTGTGCACATAACAAAATCGTTTGCCCCGGCGCTATATATGCCATGTGATAGATAACATTCAAAATGATCATAACCGAAAGCCTCAGCACAAAGCTCTCTATACACTGAAACTTAAGTGTGGCGCGCATGTGGCATATGGCATATAATCTCACCGGAGATTCGAACCCGACATCTAGCTAACTCCAAGCCAGAATCATACCATTTGGCTTGGTTACATCATTCAGTCTGTTTGATGTGTATAGTGCATGTCTCTTTTCCTCCCTGACTCTGTCCTTGTCACTGTCTGTCGGTCTGTCTGTCTGTTTGTCTGTCTGTCTGTCTGTCTGTCTGTCTCTCTCTCTCTCTCTCTCTCTCTCTCTCTCTGTGTTTCTGTCTCTGTCTGTGTGTATGTAAGTATGTCTCTCTCTCTCACCCTCTCTCTCTCCCTTCCTCTCTCTCTCTCTCACTCTCTCTCTCTCACTCTTTCTTACTCTCGCTGTGTCTCTCTCTCTCTCTCCCTCTCTCTCTCTCTCTTTCTGTCTGTCTGTCTCTGTCTCTGTCTCTCTCTCTTTCTTTCTGTCTGTCTGTCTGTATGTATGTCTCTCTCTCATCCTCTCTCTCTCCCTCCCTCTCTCTCCCTCCCTCCCTCTCTCTCCCTCTCTCCCTCTCTCTTACTCTCTCTGTGTCTCATCTCTCTTTTTCTTTCTCTCTCTGTGTCTCTGTTTCTGTCTGTCTGTCTGTCTGTATGTCTCTCTCTCACCCTCTCTCTCTCCCTCCCTCTCTCTCTCTCTTCACTCTCTCTCCCTCTCTCTTACTCTCTCTGTGTCTCATCTCTCTCTCTCTCTGTCTGTCTGCCTGTCTGTCTGTATGTATGTCTGTCTCTCTCTCTCTTTCACTCCCCCTCTCTCTCCCTCTCCTCTCTCTCCCTCTCTCTTACTCTCTCTCTCTCCCTCTATCTCTCTCTCACTCTCTCTCCCTCCCTCTTACTCTATCTCTCCCTCTCTGTCTGTCTCCCTCCCTCTCTCTCTCTCTCTTTCTCCCTGCCTCTGTCTCTCCCTCCCTCTTTCCCCCCTCTCTCTACCTTTCTCTCACCTCCCTCCCTCTCTCTCCTTCCCTCCCTCTCTCCCTCCCTCTGTCTCTCACTCTATCTCTCTCCATCCTTCTTTCTCTCTCCCCTCTCTCTCTCTACCTCTCTCTCTCTCTCTCTCTTTTTCTCTTTTCCTCGCTTTCTCCTATCTGTGATTTTAAATTGGCAAATTGGCTATTGACAAATGTTCATTCCATCCCCATCTTAGCGGTATTACTGCATATCTGTGCCAAAACGAATGTTTTTATTTTCTGTTTAACTCACTTTTCAAATGTATACATTTGCTTTCAGCTAAATCTGTCTCAGCAATCAGGCACACTTTCATAAAGCACAGGCAGGAATATTAAGCGTTAAAATAATGTTTGTAAGCTTTTCATTTTTTTTTTCTACATTCAATCACATTATTGAAATTATGAACGCAAATTTTAATACCTTTTTTTTTTTCCAATGGAATTTTTTTTTACCCATGTGAAACGGAGGTGATGCCTAAATTGATGAGGCACTTTCATGGAGACATGGATTGCATATTTAATACTGACAACCAGACGCCACATGTATAAAAGATGAATTTTGTGGACACCCATTGATTTCTTGTTCCTGTCGTGATAGTATTCTCAATACACACATAAAGAAACAAATAAATAAATAAATAAATAATGAATAAATGAATAAATGAATAAATGAATATGAATAAATAAATAAAGAAAGAAAGAAAGAAAGAAAGAAAGAAATAAAGAAATAAATGAATGAATGAATGAATAAATAAATATATATACCCAACTTAATGTAATCTGATAAATCGTCTTGCATATAATTCATTATATTAATAATATTTAGATAACCAGAGAGACAGACAGACAGGCCAAAGGACAGACAGACAGACAGACATAGATAGATAGACAGATAGATAGATAGATAGATATATAGATAGATAGATAGATAGATAGATAGATAAATAGATAGATAGATAGATAAATAGATAGATAGTTAGATATATAGATAGATAGATAGATAGGTAGATAGATAGATAGATATATAGATAGATAGATAGATAGATAGATAAATAGATAGATAGATAGATAAAT
>CM060310.1:60324846-60339846 GCA_030674185.1 Monoplex corrugatus
AAAGGTTTTTGTGTGATTGTGGTGTATATATGTATGTTGTGTGTATATTGTATGTATGTATTTGTGTGTGTGTGTGTGTGTTTGTGTGTGTGTGTGTGTGTGTGTGTGTGTGTGTGTGTGTGTGTGTGTTTGTGTGTGTGTGTGTGTGTGTGTGTGTGTGTGTGTGTGTGTGTGTGTGTGTGTGTGTGTGTGTGTGTGTGTGTGTGTTTTGTGTGCCAGTCTGTGTAAACATAAGTGATATGGCCTTTAATGTTTGATTGAAGTGCAACATCTGCTGGTTGTGTTTGTCCTTTTCATTTCCACCCACCCCTTTGCACTTTTCGTCAATATATTTTTTTTTTCACAGCTGAAGAAGTTTTTTGTTTTTGTTTTGCTTATTTCTTTCATTTTTGTTTTCTTTTTTGTTTCGCTTTGTTTTTCAATGACTTACTTCTTTGACCATTTCTGTGTTTTCTTATGTTGGTAGGACAATTGATCTTTGAACAGATGATCCCATCACCACATCTGTCCTTTTGTTTTCCTTTTCCATACTGGCACACACCGTCCAGAGAGTAATGTTATTTCATACTCTTGACGAATTAATGTTCCTGGCATTTCGTAGAAATGCTGGTCTTCCACAGATTCATATTACCGCAAGCTGTAATTCAGTCCTTGCAACTTCTACGAGTGTCGATGTGTCTCTCTTTTCATCTAACGTCTATCTGTTTTGTCTGTCTGTCTGTCCGTCCGTCTGTCTGTCTGTCTGTCTTGAAGCAGAAAAACAAAACAAGGAAACAAGAATAAGAACTCATGTTTAATACAACCAGGCAAGACAGACACAATTTTCGGCCAACTGGCCTTTAGCTTTGTCAAGCGTAAGACTACAAACAAACACCAAATACACAAATTAGGAGAAAAAGACTAACTTCCCTGCTGCTTCGTGTCCAGTGTGAGAACAGGACTGAACTGACTAAAATGACATCATAATGTGTTTGTGAGTAAATATGATGTCACTTGCGCTCTGTCTATCTGTCTACTTATTGGCATCGTTACATAGTTTCGTATCGAATAATTAGTAACGTTCAAAACTATTGGAGGCCTGCAAAAAAGCATCAATCAATCAATCAATCAATCATGATTAATAATTATAAATATAATATATATATATATATATATAATATATATCAAATCTAATCACAGAAAATAAATAATTTCATTTCAGCTTCTCAAGAAAAGTGTAATGACACACGCCTCGAGACTGCGCATGAGCCCCATAAACTGGAAAGTTCTTTAAATCCATCCTAGCAATATGTTTTTGTATGAACAAAAATGGAAACAACAAAAGGAAACAAAACCACACAAAAAACAAAAAAAAAACAACAAACAAACAAAACCAAAAAAGCAAAATGCCAACAAAACTGACTTGAAATTATCTTTGCAACTATGTTCAACTCAAAAGACACACCGATCTGCAGAACAAGTGCCGTCAAGCTTATTGGAATCGAACTATTGTTGAGTTAATGGCATTTGGTCACTCTAAATGAGACTCAGTGATATGCACGCTTGACGTTTTAACCCTTTGACTCCGGAACTCTGTCCACCAGCAGCCTGCATAGCCAACCATGCTCATCATCATCATTATCAGGTGCCTTGCCGCATGGCGTTGGCGACCATGGACTTCAAACCATCTCTATCTCTCGTTGCCCCCAGCATCTCCCCCACCCTCCTCATCCCCAGCCACTCTGCAAGTCCGTCCAGCATTCTCTCTCTGAGTCTACCCGGTGCTCTCTTTCCCTCCAGCTTTCCCGTTGTGACCAGGTGCTCCAAATCCCCCTTCCTCATAAAATGGCCTATAAATGTTGCCTGTCTTTTCCTAATCTTCCTTATGAGTGATCTACTTGTGTCTGCCTCCATCAAGACTGTCTCGTTTGTTTTCTTTGCTGTCCATGGAACTCTCAACATTCTTCTGAGAAACCATATCTCGGCTGCCTCGATCCTGCTCTGGCTTTGCTTGCTGATTGTCCACGCCTTCTTGTAGTAAGCTGGTGGACAGGGTGAAGGAGTCAAAAGAGTTCAGCTTTATTTTAGTTGATGGATAGCGTGCGGGAGTCAAAGAGCTAAACGTCTGTGACCACAGGATTCAAAATCAATCCGAGACATCACCTGTGTCCGTCATTCCACAGCTGGTGTCAGACGTCATGAATATTCATCAGGGTTACAGAGGCAAGGTACGCTGTTCACGTGCGTGCAATTAATATCCCCCAACGGCCCCGAGAGTCAGAGAAGGGCAGAGTAGTTATGGCTTCCCATCGGTGGCAAATGGGAGGTTTTTCTTTTGTTTTTGTTTTTGTTTCTGTTTTTTCCTGAGAAAAGCATGTTTTCGCTTTAGCAGTTGTTGATAATGTTGCTTATTTTTGAAAACAAGGGTGCAGAAACTAAACGGTGAAAATATTTAACTGTACTCCTGTATTATTTATTATTATTATTATTATTATTATTATATATTATTATTATTTATTATTATTATTATTATTATTATTATTATTATTATTATTATTATTATTATTATTATTATTATTATTTTATATTATTATTATTTTTTATTATTATTATTGTTATTATTATATATTATTATTGTTCTATTATTATTATTATTATATTATTATTATTATTATCATTATTATTATTGCTCTTGTATGTTGCTATTGTTTTGCTGTTGTTCTTATTGTTGTTCTCTTTGATTTTCTTTACAATCAGTGCTGAAAGTTTAGTCAGTGTCACTGTTGTTGTCGTTGTCATAAACGCGCCATTGTGCGCGCGCGCGCGAGCGTGTGTGTGTGTGAGTAAAAGAGAGAAAGAGAGAGAGAAAGAAAGAGAGAGAGAGAGAGAGGAGAGTGAAAGACGGACAGACAGACAGACAGACAGACAGACAGAGAAAGAGACAGAGACAGAGTGTGTGTCTGTGAGTCTGTGTATGTAGCGAGAATGACACATCTTTCTGTTTCTAACTGCAGATACCTGATTTTGTTTCTTTTCCCTAACCGACATCCCCCTCCCTTGCTGGTTCACACTATGCTGTTTTATGAAGGATGTAGTCAGATAGGTAAGCTGATCCAGTTTCTGGGCAACGCCAACCCACTCTCCCACCGCGTTTTTATTGGCAGATCTTCGAAGGTGTAAAGTAGTTTAATGAACTGTGAATACTGAATCTACGAACGTACTTTCGTACGTATGTCATGCAGGAAATGCCAAGGGTTATCTGCTGGTTTCTCGTTTCAACGTGTCTTTCTCTCTCTCTCTCTCTCTCTCTCTCTCTCTCTCTCTTCTCTCTCTCTCTCTCTCTCCTCTCTCTCTCTCTCTCTCTCTCTGTCTCTCTCTCTCTCTCTTGTCTCTCTCTCTCTCTCCTCTGTCTCTCCCTCTCTCTCTCTCTCTCTCTCTCTCTCTCTCTCTCTCTCTCTTCTCTTTCTTGAACTGGCGTATCTGTCTTATGAAATCCATAAAAGTGTCACTGCCCGCGTTCAAGCAAATAGGAACAAGAAAAAAACAAAAGAAAAAAAAAACACGAAAAAAAGATAAGAACGCGCGTTCAATACAAGACAAGACAGGCGCAAATTTTTGGCCAACTGGCCTTTGTCAGGTGTAAGATCACAAACAAACAAACACCAGGTACAAAATTAGGAGAAGGAGACTGAAACTTCCCTGCTGCTCCTTCAAGTGTTTGAGAAAACGAATGCTTTTAAAGGAGTGGATGAACAGAACCTAAACAACACTAACACCACCAGAATGATACGGGGCATAAGAGTGCATACGAACAGGCACTTTTCTCATTGGTGTGGCCCGGAAACTGGATCAGGTTATCTATCTTACTTTTCTCACACTGGAAGGAGCAGCAGGGAAGTTTCAGGTTTTTTTCTCCTAATCTTTGTACCTGGTGTTTGTTTGTTTGTGATCTTACGCTTGACAAAGGCCAGTTGGCCGAAAATTTGCGCCTGTCGTGTCTTGTATTAAATACGCGTTTTTGTTTGTTTGTTTTGTTTTGGGTTTTTTTTTCTTTCCTGGTATCAGTCTAACATTTTATATACGAAGTCTTGCTGCAGACTAGTAGCTGTGTTAAAAGAACCATGTACTCTGTGTGTGTTTCTGATGTCGTGAGTTCACTCACAGCTTGTGCTTAAAGAAAAGTGCATGTTCGTTTGCACTTTTATGCCGCGTATTATTCTGGTTGTGTAAGTGTTGCCTAGGTCCTGTTTCCTCCATTTCACTCCTTTAAAAAAACTTCAAGACTTTGCCAGTGCACAAGACTGTGGGCAGACTCAAAAGTCAGCCAGGTAATCACCATTAAATTTGAGTGGAATGGGTCTGGAATTGTCAGATTGCGACGAATCTCCCTCGAACAAACTGTCAGTTTTTGACGAGTTGCTTTGTATTTTGTAGTTTTCTCTATTTTGAGGTGATTTACTTGTTTATTTGTTTGCTTGTTTTCCGTTTCTTCTTTTGCAGAATCTGCGCCATTCCTTTATATTATTGTGTTTTGCTGTTCTGTAACAAATCACATGTATAACGTAAAGGGAAAATGAAAGGAGACGTTTGAGACAATGATTTAGAAAAAAAATGAAAGATAGTATAGTGTATGTTGTCTACGTCAATTTATCAAAGTAGAGACCTTGACACAATAATTTTAAAAAAGAGAGCGCAGTGTGTGTTGTCTGCGTCAAGTTATCTTTTGAAATAAAAACATTTTGTTTAATCCTAGCTTCGACGAAGGCGTTAAATCTGTTCTAGACCTGACTGAAATGTAGGCGTCTCTTCAAACTGTGTGTAGTCATGTTGCGTGCGTAAGGTTTCGTTTGCGTTGGTGAATTATTCTATCTTTGCTTGTTTGTTTGTTTTTAGTTGTTTGTTTGTTTGTTTGTTTGTTTGTTTGTTTGTTTGTTTGTTTGGTTGGTTGGTTGGTTGGTTGGTTGACTGGTTGGTTGGTTGGTTGGTTGGTTGGTTGGTTGGGTGGTTGGTTGGTTGGTTGGATGGTTGGTGGGTGGTTGGGTGGGTGGGTGGTTGGGTGGGTGGGTGGTTGGTTGCTGTCTGTTTGTATGTTCATGCATTTGTTTATTTTTTATTCCTCTGTCTGACGTGTATGGTGTTGTTGTATTCGCATGGTGTATGTTTTGTCAATAGATTTTTTGTTTGTTTTGAAAATGAACAATATTATTCATAATATAACGTTACACACATTTCAATAGAAGAACAAAACAAAACAACGAAAGTCCAAAATCTGCAATAGAAGGAATAAAGAAGGCAAAATGAAAGAAATGGAGATAAAAAAAATACAGAACTATTGGCCAGTTATAACATTACTGAAGATAAAGAAAACCAAAAGAAAGAAAAAATGAATGAAAAAATACAGAAGAACTGGTCAATTATAACATTACTAAGTTCGAGTGAAACACACAATACAAAAAGAGACTTTACACAATTATGAGAAATGACACACTGTATACACCTAGTCTGGGATCCTATTATGAAGTTGGAAATATTGGACGTGTTTCTGTCAAGGCTCTTCTCTCGCAACAGATTGTCACGACAACAGACAAGAAATATGGTTTCCTCTTTTATTTAAAAAAATCATCTATTTGGGAATGGATGGGTCATCGAAATAAACGTCTGATGCCCCCCCCCCCCCCCCAAAAAAAAAAGAAACCAAAAATAACAAACACCACACACACACACACACAACACAACACAACACACACACAACAACACAACACACACAACACACACACACACCAACAACAAAAACAACAACAACATACAAAAACACATACACACACACACACACACACACTACACACACACACACACACACACACACACACACACACACACACACACACACACACACACACACACACATACACACACACAAACCACGAAATACACACACCATATACGAGCGTAAATCTCAATCTCAAAGCCACTTTGTCACAATACACAGGCACCAAAACTAGTTCACAAGCGGATAATCAAAATTATCCATACATCACAAAAAACAACAACAACCTTTTCTTCAACATCCTGTTTCAATTATCTCAAATCTCTTCTGGTCGCAACTTCAGTATCAAAAATGTTTCGAAGTCAATGTTTGTTTTACAAAACGTCTGCTAGTCAATATCCTCTTTGAAGAGAGCGTATTATAGGCTATGTAATCTGATATGATGTTTTACACTTTAAAATGGATACACGATCCATTAACAGTGCACTACTTATAAGAATCGAACAAAACAGTCAACTACGAACACGTCCTGCCTTCTCAATATCATTTAGCCTTCTGACTTTTAAGTTCAGGAAAACGTCAGCATATCTGAATGTCTTATTTTCCCTATCTTTGTGAATCTCTTTGTGTGTTTCTGTTTGTCTGTCCGCCATTTTATTTATCTTTGTTTCTCTTTCTGTCTGGCTCTGTCTGTGTCTGTCTATCTGTCTATCTGTCTGTCTGTCTGTCTCTCTGTCTCTGTCTCTCTGTCTGTCTGTCTTTTCTTTCTCTGTCTCTGTCTGTCTCTCTCTCTTTCTCTGTGTCTGTCTCTGTCTATCTGTCTGTCTCTCTATCTCTCTCTGTCTCTTTTTCTGTGTCTGTCTCTGTCTGTCTCTGTCTGTCTTGTCTGTCTGTGTCTCTGTCTTTCTGTCTCTCTCTCTCTCTGTCTCTCTCTCTGTCTCTCTCTCTCTCTCTGTCTCTCTCTCTCTCTTTCTCAATCTCTCAGCCTCTCTACCCTTACTGATTCCACCCGCATTTTCACAAAAAGATGTTGTTTTGTAAGCCACCTGATCAGGTAATGTCACCTGATAGAGTCATCAACTTTCTTCCATGTTATTACTGACAAGTTTTCTTAAAAGTACGCTGGTGGGTTGAAGTTTTCTGGTGGCCACTTCCGTGTTGGCAATGTGCAATGCATGTAAGAAACGCAGAGAGTCTTCCGCTGGTTTTCCGTTTCTTCCCATTTGTATTCTACTCTCAGCAACAATTGGTAACATTAGTGTCTCATATCCATACCGGGGTACACCGGGTGATGGCATTTGTTTTATTGTGCACTGGAGGGAGATGATGTTTGTGCCTCCAGAGGGGACGGATATATATATATATATTTTTTGTTTATAGCACTTTTAGCCAGCAAGATTGGCTGAGACAGATATCGAATGAGGGATGTTGGTGATTGTCTTGGTCTTTGTCCTAGGTTACATGCATTTTCTCTGTCTGTCTGTCTGTCTGTATATATGTCTGTTTATCTGTCTGTCTGTTTGTCTCCCTCTGTCTGTCTGTCTCTTTGTCTCCCTCTGTCTGTCTGTCTCTGTCTGTCTGTCTCTGTCTGTCTGTCTGTCTCTGTCTCTGTCTCTCAGTCTCTGTCTCTCTGTCTCTCTGTCTCTGTCCTTGTCTGTCTGTCTGTCTGTCTGTCTCTCCTCTCTCTCTCTCTCTCTCTCTCTCTCTCTCTCTCTCTCTCTCTCTCTCTCTCTCTCTCTTCTCTCTCTCTCTCCCCCTCTCATAATGCCCAGTTTTGTCAAGGACTGAGCTGGTAAAATCTTCTAAAGAGATTTAGACACCAGCTTGCACACTGATAATGTGTTCTCCTTAGCTGTCTTCAATTAAAGCAAGTGGCGCGTGTACTGGGTCTGTACACGTTACTGCATTCCCTAATCCTCTGATCCATTATCATCTTAAACTTCACAGGTATACAATATTGTCTCGGTCTTTTAGAACTGAGTAAAACTCCAACACTGACTTGCACAGCTTTTGCAGATATCTCGATATCTCATATAATTTGTTTAGTATATCTTTTATATTTTCTTAGTTTTAGATTAACATTCTTCGAAAAAGCCATCCACCCACCCTCTCTTCCTTTAATTAATCCTTTGATTCCCGCAACCTATCCACCAGCATCCGGCTTTGCCAACCATGCTAGCAAAGCAAAAAACTTAACCCTTCGACTCCCGCACCCTACCCACCAGCTTCCTACAGGAAGCTGGTGGATAGGGTAAAGGGAGTCAAAGGGTTATTTTTTTTCCAGTGGGTGAATAGGGTGCGGGAGTCAAAAGGTTAATACCAGAAGTGGCGATACTGGCTAGCCATCCTATTCATCTCCATCCTCCCAGATCCAACGGGATGCAGATGTGAATGGGCAAGCATAGGAAACGGGGTCGATAAAGTCAACATCAGTATTGACAAGGGCGTGCTGTCAAGATTAGGCACACCAGCACCGTGCAGCAGGAACTCTGTTATGGTCTATTGTGCAGAATGCATCGAGTGTGCTTCCTGCCAGAATGACGTATCTCAAAAAGGAACAAAAAAAAAGATATATAAATAGAAAAAAAAAAAAGGCAAGTCCACCGTTCATGGTTGCAGATCCTCGATGCATAGACAATAGCGTTGTACGTGATGATCTTTAACTAAATTAACCAACATATGTATATGTATTTATTTATTTATTTAATTTATTTATTTATTTATTTATTTATTATTTATTTATTTATTTATTTTATTTTATTTATTATTATTTGTATCTTAGTTTTATTTATATGTTTATTATTTATTTTGTTTGTTTATTATTATTGTATATTATTTATCTGTATGTATGTATGTATGTATGTATGTATGTATGTATGTATGTATATGATATGTATGTATGTATATATGTATGTATATGTATGTATATGTATGTATGTATGTATGTATGTATGCATGTATGTATGATGTATGTATGATGTATGTATGTATGTAAATGCATGTATGTATGTATTGTATGTATGTAAATGCATGTTATGTATGTATGCATGTATGCTATGTTGATGTATGTATGTATGTATGTATGTATGAAGTATGTATGTATATGTATCTTATTTATGTATGTAGTATGTATGTATGTATGTATGTATGTATGTATGTATGTACATGTATGTGTAATAATTTATTTATTATATTTATTGAGACACAGCGGATAGAGTACACATTTATTTATTCATTTGTTTGTTTATTTAATCACAGCAGATAGAGTGCACGCTTTGCAATAATTCATCAACTTGAAATCAAGACCCATCTGACCCAAGATGATAGCGGTATTCTTCTTCTGTACAATCTCTCTTTTGATTACAATTGGGTGTCAACGCTTCGACCAATGCAGCCAACATCTGACAATCAGTCTGAAAATATTGATCGTGTGTTGCAGAATGATTTCCCAAAATGACTAGTATTCAGACACAATGCCACTGTCAGACAGCACACAGAAAATGCTAAGAAAAAAAAAAAAAAAAGAAGAAAAAACTGACGGCAAGCAGGATAGCAGAAACATATTGAGGTGTATATACTGTTTCCAAATGTCCGACAGAAACGAAATATTTTTATTCTTCAGAATTACCACTCAGTCTCTGGTGTTACCTTCCATTACCTCTACTGGTGAGCAAATGCCTTTGGGCACAAAAGAATGGATACTGATTCTTATCTGAGACAATACCCAAGACTGCAGTTATACCGTCTATTTGTATCCCTCTTTTCATTGATTGCTTTCATTTAATATAGTAAATAAATAAATAAATGAATAAATAAATAAAAAAATAAACGAATAAATTAATGAATAATAAATACATAAATAAGCAAATAAATAAGTAAAAAAGTAAACAAATACACAAACAGAAAAATAACAAGTCAATAAATAAACAAATGAGTAACAACAAACAAATGAAGAGGTATATAAATACATGCTTAAATCACTAACTGAATAAACAACTAACCAACTAACTAAATAAATAACTGAATAAAAAAAATAATAAATGAATAAGTAAACAAATAGATAAATGAATAAGTAAACAAATAGATAAGTAAATAATAAATAAATAAATAAATAAATAAAATAAATAATAAATAAGACATAATACATAAATAAATATATAAATAAAAAATAAATAAATAAATAGATAAATAAATAAATGAATGAATAAATACATAGATACATAAATACTTAAATAAATTGCAAGGGGACTTCATTTTAACTAGGATGAGTTGTAATACAATCCAAAAGGATCCAAAGCTACTATCCTTGAGTAAAAGAAAATGTTCCGAAGTTCCAAGTTGCCAAGTCTTGTTTCAATGCCCGCCACAGGTACTTCTTTTTCACTCAGTTGTGGAGGCAGCCTTGGAGGTTGTGATAGACATATTGGCAGATGTAATAAGAGGCTACATGGTTGCTAAGATAGAAGTTTTGAGAGTGCATTAAAAAAAGCAATGTGATTCGTGTATATGTACACTGCTCATGTGTGTGTGTGTGTGTGTGTGTGTGTGTGTGTGTGTGTGTGTGTGTGTGTGTAGTGTTGTGTGTGTGTGTGTCTGTGTCTGTGTCTGTGTTGTGTGTGGGTGTGTGTGGTGTGTGGTGTGTGTGTGTGTGTGTGTGTGTGGTGTGTTTCTGTTTCAAGTTTTTGTTCACTGCAGTTTCATCTTTCAATTTGTTTTTATAGTATCATGACATCGCTCGGCATCAAACAATGGTTGATGCTTTATAATATTAATAAAACGATGATAATAACAACTGCAACAAACAACAAGAACACCAGAAGCAACAACAAGAACCAAAAAGAACGAAGAAAAAAGAAAAAAAGAGAAAAAAAGAGAAGAAAGAAAAGAAGAAGAAGAAGAAGAAGAAGAAGAAGAAGAAGAAGAAGAAGAAGAAGAAGGAAGAAGAAGAAGAAGAAGAAGAAGAAGAAGAAGAAGAAAGAAGAAGAAGAAAAGAAGAAGAGAAGAAGAAGAAGAAGAAGAAAGAAGAAGAAGAAGAAGAAGAAGAAGAAGAAGAAGAAGAAGAAGAAGAAGAGAAGAAGAAGAAGAAGAAGAAGAAGAAGAAGAAGAAGAAGAAGAAGAAGAAGAAGAAGAAGAAGAAGAAGAAGAAGAAGAAGAAGAAGAGAAGAAGAAGAAGAAGAAGAAGAAGAAGAAGAAGAAGAAGAAGAAGAAGAAGAAGAAGAAGAAAGAAGAAGAAGAAGAAAAGAAGAAGAAGAAGAAGAAGAAGAAGAAGAAGAAGAAGAAGAAGAAAGAAGAAAGAAGAAAGAAGAAGAAGAAGAAGAAGAGAAGAAGAAAGAAGAAGAAGAAGAAGAAGAAGAAGAAGAAGAAGAAGAAGAAGAAGAAGAAGAAGAAGAAGAAGAAGAAGAAGAAGAAGAAGAAGAAGAAGAAGAGAAGAAGAGAGAGGAGGAGGAAGAAGAAAAGAAAGAAGAAGAAGAAGAAGAAAAGAAGAAGAAGAAGAAGAAGAAGAAGAAAAGAAGATTGATAATAATAATAATAATAATAATTTTCTTCTTCCTCTTCTTCTTCTTCTTGTACTTGTTATTATTGTTATTATTATTAATGTTATTATCATTATCATTATTACTATTATTATAGACAGAAACAGAGACAGAGAGACAGACAGAGACAGACAGACGAGAGACAGACAGACAAACAGACAGACAGGCAGGCAGGCAAACAGACAGGCAAGCAGAGAGAAGAGAGAGAGAGAGAGAGAGAGAGAGAGAGAGAGAGAGAGAGAGAGAGAGAGACAGGCAGAGGGACAGACGGACAGACAGACAAAAAGACATACAGACCGACAAACAGACAGATAGGCAGGCAGACAGGCAACAGGCAGACAGACAGACAGTCAGGGAGACATACAGAGCCAGAGAGGCGCGTGTGTCTAAAATTGTGTTGCTGCAAAAGGGCGATTTTTTTCCTTGCCGCCAAGGGAGCGATCACGTTAGGTTCTGGTGTCAGACGTTTTTCTGTTCCTCTGAGCTGAAAGAGGTCAAGGTGTGGAAAATGTCTCTGATGGTATGGTGTGTGTGTGTTTTGTTGTGTGTGTGTGTGTGTGTGTGTGTGGGTGTGTGTGTGTTGTGTGTGTGTGTGTTTGTTGTGTGTGTGTGTGTGTGTGTTGTTGTGTGTGTGTTTGTATGTGTGTTTGTGTGTTTGTGTTTGTATGTGTGTGTTGTGTGTTTGTGTGTTGTTGTGTGTGTGTAGTGTGTGTATGTTGTGTGTATGTGTGTGTTGTGTGTTGTGTGTATGTGTGTGTATGTTTGTATGTGTGTGTTGTGTTGTCTGTGTGTTGTGTGTGTATGTTGTAGTGTGTGTGTTGTGTTTGTTGTGTGTTGTGGTGTGTGGTGTGTGTTTGTTTGTTTGTGTGTGTGGTGTGTGTTGTTGTTGTGTGTGTGTGTGTGTGGTGTGTGTGTATGGTTGTGTGTGTATAGTGTGTGTATGTTTGTGTATGTGTGTGTGTATGTTGTGTGTTGTGTGTGTGTGTGTGTGTGTGTGTGTGTGTGTATGTGTATCTGTGTGCGTATGTGCCTGTGTGTATGTGTATGTGTGTGCGTATGTTTATGTGTTTGTGTATGTGTCTGTGTGTGTGTGTGTTTGTGTTTGTGTGTGTGTGTCTTTATTAATTTAATATATGTTCACGTCAACTCTTTTAGAAAAGAAAAAAAAAAGGAGTGGGGGGGGGGGGAGGGAGAAATTGAACAAGTGTAGAGAAAAGGCCGTAGGATCCTTGGACACGTGTACATAATCAATCTTGAGGGGAAAAAAAAACCGGTAAATGTCAGCTGAAAGAGGGCAATAGAAAACTAGACGAATACTACTCGGAACTTCGTGTGTAAGCAATGAAGTGGCTTACGTTATAAGGAGTTATAAACACAATTTAACAATGAGACTCTTTGACTGCTGTGCGTGTGCGTGTGCTGGCGTGTGCGTGTGCATGTGGTTGCAGCGTACATGCGTGCGCACGTGTGTGTTTGTGTGTGTGTGTGTATGTGTGTGTGTGTATATATATATATATATATATAAATATAATATATATTATATATTATATGTATATGTGTGTTGTGTGCGTGTGTGTATGCCCGCGTGTGTACATGTGTGAGTGTGTGTGTGTGTGTGTGTGTGTGTGTGTGTGTGTGTGTGTGTGTGTGTGTGTGTGTGTGTGTGTGTGCGTGTGTGTATACCAGCGTGTGTACATATGTGTGTGCGTGTGTGTCTATGTATGCACATGCATCTGTGTGCGTGCGTGCGTGTCTAAGAATTGACATTTTTCTGCATTACAGGAATGGTCTGGATCTTCTTCCAGCTTCTCATTTTACCACCTATTTTCTGCTGCCCAGAGCAGCTTATAGAGTCTGTCTCATGTTCATACTTCCACACATGGATGTTCTTATGCTATTGAATTAACCAAGCCCTTGTACTGAAGCAAAGTATTATAACACCAGTGTGATCAACCCTTTGAACTCCCGCACACTGTCCACCAGCATCCCGCATTGCCAACCATGCTAGCAAAGCAAAAACTTAACTCTTTGACTTCATCTCCCTATTCACCAGCTTCTCGTGAGAAACCGATGAATAGCGTGAGGGAATCAAAGGGTTTTTTTGTTTTGTTTTGTTTTTGTTTTTGTTTTGTTTTTTTAATGGTGGACAGGGCGCTGGAGTCAAAGGGTTAGTAAGTCTTCCGATGACAGTTATCATTATGACTGAGATCTTCTGATGATAATTTTCAGTATGGTTTCGATTCTTCCTTGATAATTACCATTGTGATAGGAGTTAATGTTCTGTGATATCTTACGGACAATTGAAGGTTATATATTTGGAGAAAAAGATACATTGGTACTTAATCTTTTTTAATGTTTCTTTTTATTATATTGATTGATTAGTTTACTTAGTTTACTTATTTGGATTGCTCAATTCAAACCGATTCATGAATTCACTGATCTGAATCGCTCAGTTCAAGACCAGCCAATTTTGACAAGGAACCAAGGATACCAAGCAATCATTTGGCTGGATGAAAACACATGTCTGTAATCTGGAAGGAAAATACCAGACAAGACACTTGCAATTCAACTCCTACACTACCCCCAACCCCACCCCCATCCTCGATGGTACTCTAGGCAGCAGAACGAGTGCAGTCAAGCTTGTTGAAATCGAGTTGTCAGTCGGGTAAATGAGACGCCAGCATTTGGAAATTGAGTCTGAGAGACGCTCCCCTGGCGTTAAACGCCAATAGTCGAATAACTGAAATCAATCTGGAACACCATCAGCGTCTGTCATTCAACCTCTGGTGTCAGGCATCGTGAATATTCATGAGGGTTACAGAACCCAGCTCAACTCTCTGCGTGCAATGAATATCCCCATGGATCCATAATCTTCAGAGATCGGCATAGGGGTTGCTGTCGTTATGGCTTCCTGTTGGTGTCTCAACCCGAGCGTTTTTGTTATAGCGACAGTGAATGTAGTTTTGGTCGAATGATGTTCTTGAGTTTTAAAGTGTGTTTGCGACCGAGAATGCGTACGTGTGTGTGTTTGTGTGTGTGTGTTTGTGTGTGTGTGTGTGTGTGTGTGTGTGTGTGTGTGTGTGTGTGTGTACGTGTGTGTGTGTGTGTGTGTGTGTGTGTGTGTGTGTGTGTGTGTGTGTGTGATGTGTGCGTGTGTGTGTGTATGTGTGTGTGTGCGTGTATGTGTGTGTGTATGTGTGCGTGTGTGTGTGTGTGTGTGTGTTTGTGCGTGGAGAGAGAGAGAAAGAGAGAGAGAGAGAGACTCGCTTTTGTGCCTGCTTTTTCCACATTTATTTTTTTGTTAGTTACTCAATCTGAATACAGGCACCTATCACTTTGTCACTCTCGTTTGACTCTTGTCACATGAAATGCATTTTCTTGACTTTGTGTCTTTAATTTTTACACTGAGACAACCCTCCTTAAAATAAAGAATAAGTTTTCAAAATTGCAATTTTTGCAGTATCAGCGTAATGAATTTATCGTCAATAGATTCAAAGTTTTGTTACCGTTGTTCCATATACTTAAAACGATTGATCAAATAATAATATACAGTATTAAAATGATTTCTGGTTTGGATCCTAAAACATCGGGCTATTATAAGACTGCCATAAAACTACACCTACCCAGTCTGTTACATCCTGCGAACCCCATGTCTTTATATCCTCCTGTGAGGATGTCAGGGCTCCTTCAATATGAATAGTATCCCACCTTCTGGAAATT
>CM060310.1:60367346-60372346 GCA_030674185.1 Monoplex corrugatus
TGTGTGAGTGAGTGTGTATGTATGTGTGGAGTGTGTGTGTGTGTGTGTGTGTATGTATGTGTATGTATGTGTGTGTGTGTGTGTGTGTGTGTGTGTGTGTGTGTGTGTGTGTGTGTGTGTGTGTGTGTGTGGTGTATTTGTGGAGAGAGCGAGGGAGAGAGAGAGAGAGAGAGAGAATATGTGTGTGCATGTGTGTATGTATGTGTGTGTGTATGTGTGTGTGAGTGTGTGTGTGTGTGTATGTGTGTGTATGTGTGTGTGTGTGTGTGTGTGTGTTTAACCGTACATTGTAATTATTCCCATGTATAAAACTTCAACTGGAACCAGCGATTTGTCAATCGTCACACTGGATCAACACTTGAACCCAACGATCAACCACATCATCAGTTTTCTCGTCAAGGAGAAGCAGAGAACTTCAAAGATCTCTTCCCGACGTTTGGACAAGGTATCAGATTTTGTACCGGGTTTCGCGATGTGCGAACAGTCTTTTTGAACTGTGTTCGTTGTCGTCGAAACCTGCCCTGAATTCTGATGAAGTCAGCAAATCATCAAGTCCAGCCTTCACCATCCAGCTCACCATCTTGGGCACCAATTGCGCAGTTCATTATTTCAGCCTTGTGATTTTCCAAGCTTGTCCTACCTAGATTACAGCTTTTCATCCTAATGTTTTCATGGCCAGTTTGATTCATTGTATTCATTCAGCCTATTCTGTTGAAGATGGTGGTGGATGTTCCCATCGATCTTATGGGTGAGTGGACATGCCAATCTTTCATCGTCTGACGTGGATCTTCATGTAAAATTCCACACAGATTCTGGAGGTGCATGTTTTTTCGCAGGACCTGTATGGGAACATGTCTGCGACCTTGGATTCTACGTCTGGTAGTCTTGTTTGTGGTGGATAGCAGTTGTTATGCGCTGTTTCACTATGATTTGCCCTGCATGCACTTCTGTTTCCAGTTTATTCTGTTGTGGCCAATGTATAGTTGATGGTGCAGATGACACAGCTGATGTTGCCTGTCCTCGTCACCACTTCTCCATAGCTGGTAAGAAAGGGCCTCGTATTTCTAGTTTGCCTGTATGCCTGGATCTGCTTAAATGTCGTTTAAATATTATGTAATTGTTTGATCGTACCAGTCTAATTTTGATCAGTCAGGTCGTGTTGACAATGCTGAATGTACTGTGTCCCCTATGATTATTTTACACTCAACTGCAGTTCAGTTCTGCCTGGTCACATCTAGAGCTGCATAGTCCAGAATAATCTTCTTTCAGAATGTGTCTATTCTGGTGCTCTGTGATTTTATTCTTCACCATTCCATGTCTTCACCACAACGGGACACAATGTCTTGGACATGTTTTCATTACTCTGTGATACTGCATGACAATGGGGATGATAACTGTGATGCTATGGAATGAAGTTACATGACACGGTTGTATTGTACGATTTCTTATATAGTATATCCTGTGTCAAACAGGCCCAAAGGATACATGTACGGACTTAATCTTGAAATTTGAACAACGAAGCATTCACAATGAAGCAACTGTCTGTCTGTCTGTCTGTATGTCTGTCTGTCTGTCTCTCTCTCTCTCTCTATACATACATATATATATATATATACATGAAATATATATATATATATATATATATATACATGTATATATATATATATATATATATATATATATATATATATATGAGAGAGAGAGAGAGAGAGAGAGAGAGAGAGAGGAGAGAGAGAGAGATACCAACACAGCTACAGATATAGGTATCAATTCAAATGGAATGAATATATACTTAATGTCAGAAAATTCTGAGCTCCTACAATACGAATCCTGTTTCCGGGATTGCGCAATGCAGTTTTTCCTAATTAGTTGTAATCAAAGCCATTGTGCTGGTTGTCCTGTAATATCAAAAACCAACACGCACTTTCTGCGCCTGACACGTTTTCTCAATTGCGCACAAAAATTAACCTATTGTGATGAACAAATGTCAAATCAATAGCTGTTAACAAAGCCGGAAGATGCGATAAACGCCCACGATTTCAGAACGGAACGAGAGGAAATATGAAAGTACTTGTGCATGCCCTCAATCATTGAACTTGTGCAGGTAGGCAGCAGTATAAAACTAAAAAGAAAACGTGTAACCAATGCTTGCTAAGAGAGTCATAAAGTGTAATAAGCTCGTAGCGTATTAAAGCTAACTAAGTGAAGTCTGAAAGTGCTGATGTATGAAATTCAAATTTGTTATTGAACACGAACGTAAGCAGAAGATTGAACAGATTCGTACGTGGGGGGGGGGGGGGGGGGGGGGGGGGGGGGGGGGGGGGGGATCAGGTTTGTGATGTAATTTAGATTCAGTGGTTTGTATAGTACTTCGATTTCATTTATTATTCTCCCCCTCCTCTCTCTCTCTCTCTCTGTGTATGTTGTGTGTGTGTGTGTGTGTGTGTGTGTGTGTGTGTGTGTGTGTGTGTGTGTGTACGTCTGTGTGTCTGTGTGTGTGTGTGCCTGTGTGTATCAGTGTGACATGGATATAGATATAGATATAGATATATATATAGAGAGAGATATATCGGTATAGATATAGATATAGATATAGACATGGAATGAATACAGACTTTTTTGTCAGAAAGATTCTGAGCTCCTACACTACTTGTCCTGTATGTGTTTCCTGGATTGCGCAATGCAGTTTCACATAATTACTTGTAATTAAAGCCATTGTGCTGGTTGTCCTGTAATATCAAAGACCACCGCGCACTTTCTGCGCCTGACACGTTTTCTCAATTGCTCACAAAAATTAGCCTATTGTGATGAACAAATGTCAAATCAATAGCTGTTAACAAAGCCGGAAGATGCGTTAAACGCCCACGATTTCAGAATGGAACGAGAGGAAATCTGAAAGTACGTGTGCATGCCCTCAATCATTGAACTTGTGCGTAGGCAGCGGTATAAAACTACGAAGAAAACGTGTAATCAATGCTTGCTAAGAGAGACATAAAGTGTAATAAGCTCCCAGCGTTTTGAAAGTGAACTAAATAAAGCCTGACAGTGCTGGTGTATGAAACTGAAATATGTTGTTGAACATGAGCATAAGGAGAGGATTGAACAGCTTTGGAAACGGGGAAAAAAACAGGTTAATGGTGTAATTTAGATTCAATAGTGTGTACAGTGCTTCGATTTACTTATTATTCTCCCTCTCTCTCTCTCTCTCTCTCTCTCTCTCTCTCTCTCTCTCTCTCTCTCTCTCTCTCTCTCTCTCTCTCTCTCCCTCTCTCTCTATCTTTTTCTTTCTCTTTCTTCTCTCTCTTTCTCTCTCTCTCTCTCTCTCTCTCTCTCCTCTCTCTCTCTCTCTCTCTCTCTGAGTTAAGACCACATATAATGTTCATCTTTTCAGCAAGGGTCTTGACTCTAACATTCAGAGAGACATCAAAACATTCCTATGTTTGGACTGCAACAAGTTTACTACCTATGCAAAAGTAATGACATATACTCCCTATGAAAACATAACTTCATCAGCGTCTCGAGTCACTGCCTGCCAAAGCCAGTCACTGCTAAACGTAAGCCTCCATCCCTCCAAAGAAACATGAAACACTCCAACCCTCACCCTGCTCCATAAAATTAACATGTCTCTTGGACTAGACGATATTTTGGCCACATACACACTCATAGCAGTACAAGCAAGCATAAAATCAATCGCTTTGACGAGAAATTTTCTTTGAGAGGAGCCTTCATCGACCAACATCATGTCAAACAGAAATAGTGACAACAATCAGGTGGTTCAAATGATATGAACAACTACATTCTTTGGGAGCGGGGGGGGGGGAGCCACCTCCATTTTTAACAGGCTGTTATCATATTCCATCATCCTATGTTCTTATCCCCCCATGTTTTCTCTATAATTTCCCAAATCCCATGTATTTTACTTACATACAATCTCATCAGCAAAATGCACTTTCCCAAACCTGTGGAATTCCACGTCTCCAATACTCAGGTCACTTCTCCAGTTTGAAGAGAAAAAAAAACCTTGTTAATCAGACAAATAATTTGAGAGGGTTGTTTTCGATTTTTCTGCACCCTCCCCCCCCCACCCCCCTTTTTTTTCCATCAGAGTAGTGTCTCCCTTAAATATTACTGTTTATTTGTGCTATTTCAGACCATATAGTTATTTCTGTCCTGGAACAGATTTTGTTTGTTTGTTTTCCTCTTTGTTTTGACATTCCAAGGAAGACAACTCAGTGTTACCTGTCTTTGAGTTGAGGACATGTGCCTGTGTTTCTTCTCCTTGGCGTTCTTGTGCTCGCTTTTATATGTTTAAAAGAAAAGCTACGCTTACATAATTTTGGCAATGGTTTGAGCTGTTTATGTATTTTCTTTGAAATAAAATCTAATTTTAAAAATGAAAATACAGATGCTTTCATATAACATCTAAAACTATTTTGTTGATGCCAGGTAGAGAGGCCAGAGTTCTTTTTGCTCTCTCTTGCTCTCTCCCTCCTCTCTCTCTCTCTCTCTCTCTGTCTCTCTCTCTCTCTCTCTCTCTCTCTCTTTCTTTCTCTGTCTGTCTCTGTCTCTCACTCTCTTTCTCTATCTTCTCTTCTGTCTCTGTTTCTGTCTGTCCGTCTGTCTCTCTTTCTCTCTCTCTTTTCTCTCTCTCTCTCTCTCTCTCTCTCTCTCTCTCTCCCCCTTCCTATTTATCTATCTATCTATATATCTATTTATCTATCTATCTTTCTATTTATCTATCTATCTATCTATTTCTCTCGCTTGACACATTTCAAACTGGGATGTGTGCATTAGAATGCCTAAAGGTACATATTGTAAACCGAATTATTGGAACTAATTTTAGATTGTGGAACAGTACTTGTAAACAATTTTTGTTGTAACTATTGTTTGCAAACGAAATATTTACATATGTACCAGTTCGGTGGAATGGCAGACGCATTCGTGAAATCAGAATGTAGTATTCATGCAGATATTAGATTGATTGAAAATATGACATCATC
>CM060310.1:60382346-60384846 GCA_030674185.1 Monoplex corrugatus
CCCTTGAAAAATGAAGCACAGCCACACATGCTCTTAAAATCTTGGGTGCGTATTGGCATCTTCAGTCACACTGAAAATATACATACAAATGCTCACACGGAAACACATATACAAGCATGCACGCACAGACACGAACACCTACGTACCTACACGTGAATTCATATGGGCAATTGAATATACACTGACACAAGACTGCAAAACAGATCGAGGAAACATAAACAAATTCAACATTTTGTTTTCACACAAAGAAAAAGACGAGTACGATTTCGCAAGTGTGATTTTTAATATGCTTTCAAATAAGAAAGCACTTTTCCCTCCTCAAATTGCTCAGCTTAAAAAAACATAAATTGCTGTGTGGAATTATTCAACTTCTTGATCCATATAATCACCGTGATTGAGCTGCCCATGGCACTGAATAAAATATCCACACGTCTAACGTGCTTGATTAATCGTGAGTTGAATGCGTTTGCGTTTCAATGCATTTCTAATCAATGCTTTCTGACAAAAACGAATGACATGTTGGAGACACTCTGATCTGTCTCATGATAAAATGAGTTCAACTGCACCTATACTTTTAAATTCCTTTTTAAACCGTAAAAAGTGTCCAACAATTTTAAAAAGAAGTGGAAAATATGACTATGCCATGTTTTCTCTGTCTTCTGTGCATCTATATCCTTCTGTCCATGTCTCATCTGTAATCTCTCTCTTTCTTTCTTTGTCCGCTTATCTCATCAGTGTGAGTATGTCTGTGTGTATGTGTGTGTGTGTGCGTGTGTGTGTGTGTGTGTGTGTGTGTGTGTGTGTGTGGTGTGTGTGTGTGTGGTGTGTGAGTGTGTGTGTGTGTGTGTGTATTTGTGTGTTTGTGTATGTGTGTGTGTGTGTGCGTGCGTGTCCCTGTATACAAGTGCGTGTGTATGAGTTCGTTCATTATTTCTTTTAATGTCTGTTCACATATGTGCTTTTAGACGAATGTGTAGAGTGTGTGCATGTGTGTGTGTGCATGTGAGTGTGTGTGTGTGTGTGTATGTGTGTATATGTGTGCGTGTGTATGTGTGTGTGTGTGAGAGAGAGAGAGAGAAATAAACAGAGAGGGGGAGAGAGAAAAAGGATAGACATAGGGAGAGAGAGGGGAGGGAGGAAGAGAGAGAGAAAGAGTGAGAGACAGACAGACAGACAGACAGACACAGAGAAAGATAGAGACAGACAGACAGAGAGAGTGAAGCGAAGAGAGAGAGGAGAGAGAGAGAAGGAGAGAAGAGAGAGAGAGAGAGAGAGAAGAGAGAGAGAGAGAGAGAGAAGAGAGAGAGAGAGAGAGAGAGGAGAGAGAGAGAGAGAGAGAGAGAGAGAGAGAACACATGCACTCAACTCATGTTTCACGTCAGACCGAATCTTTCTTTGTCTTCATCAAAAGTTTTATTACCAGGAATACGGATCTGTTTCTTTAAACTTGCAGCTGATTGATCGTGTGTACATGTTGTTTGCATTTCAAGACGGCCATTATGTATTCCATGTCAATACGTTTTCCTGTTATTCCCACGGTGAAGCTGCCATTTGATCCTTGCGACATTATTTTCAAGTGTTATTTTCTTTTAGACTTTCAGAAGTTCAATAATCGTGTTCGAGTTTGAGAAGTTGACAGATTGACGCACTACGACAATGGAGTGCACAAGTAGTTCATGATCTCTTATGAGCTAATTTTTTACTCAGAATATTTAATGTAGACTTCGTATTTATTTATTTATTTATATTTATTTATTTATTTATTTATTTATTTATTTATTTATTTATTTATTTATTATTTAATTATTTATTTTTATATTTACTTATTTATTTATCATATATTTATTTATTTATCTATGCATTTATTTATTTGTTTACTTGTTTGTTTATTTATGTATCTATCTATTTGTTTGTTTATTCACTTTCTTTTATATCCTTACTTTTTTTTTTAACCATTTCACTCTGCTAAACCTTGGAAAAACATCATGTTTATGTTATGACTTTTTTCGTTGTAAGCGTCAGTTTTTGATAGTTATTCCATTTCATCGAGCAGCTGATCTGCAAATGGATTATTGTCTTTGCAAAGAAAAAAATTCTTAATCCCAAAGAAGTGCTATTTATCGTTAGTCAAACCACCACGTAGTAAAATATTGATAATCACAATTCAAGTGTAGGTCTAAGTGAAATATTAGCTGGAAAACCAAAACAAAGAAACAGATATGTGCACATACACCAGGAGGTATGACTATAGCACACTTCAAACAAATCCATGTCAAATGTTCCACAAGAAAGATTTATTGGCTTGACTTTTAAATTTGCAAAGATAACAATACCGGGTTTTATATTTTTTTGAGACTCTCACATGAAAACAGATAAATAATAGAACAAATTTGCACACTCTAACGTTTATGTAATATGACTGCACATGCATCATTCCATATTATGCCTTTATGAAATAGTCCCTAGTTTCCTTATCGTTCTTCCTTTCAAGCATTGCTTG
>CM060310.1:60387346-60389846 GCA_030674185.1 Monoplex corrugatus
ATGTGTTTAGACACCGAATTGTTTAGAACAAAGCCAACGGGAATCTGAAAGTGCTTGAGTATTGAATATTTCATTAAGCTTGTGCGTAGGCAACGAGACGAAAGGATCCTTGGTTGATAAACAAGATGAATAATTGCCTTCGATTTTTTTAATCAGTGCTGTGCATGTTGTTTGGTTTCTGATTTGTATCTGTATGACTATCATTCTGTCTGCCTGTCTATCTGTCTGTTTATTTTGTCTGTCTGCCTGTGTCTGTCTTTCTGTTTGCTTGTGTCTCTCTGTCTATCTGTCTCTCTGTGAGTCTGTCTCTGTCTTTTTCTGTCTCTGTCTTTCTGTGTATGCCTGTTTGTCTATCTGTCAATCAGTCGATCTGTCTGTCTGATTCTCTCCCTGTCTCTCTGTATCTGTCTCTGTCTCTGTCTCTGTCTCTGTCTCTGTCTCTACCTCTCTCTCTCTCTCTCTCTCTCTCTCTCTCTCTCTCTCTCTCTCTCTCTCTCTCTCTCTATCAAGATGAACATTTCTTTCGAAATGTTTTTATCAGTGCTGTGCATGTTCATTGGGTGCTGATTTGAATATATATGTCTGGCTTTTATTCTGACTGTCTGTCTGTCTGTCGTCTGTCTGTCTGTCAGTTCTTCTGTATGTCTGTCTGTCAGTTTCTCTGTCTGTCTGTCTGTCTGTGTATCTGCCTGTTTGTCTGTCTGTCTGTCTGTCTCTCCCTCTTTCTCTCTCTGTTTCTCTTTCTCTCTCTCTTTCTCTCGTTCACTTGATACAAGTAATTAATCGTGTACTCAGTTTTCCTGCTGAATTAAACAACAGGTGTAACCGAAAATCAATGCCTGCTAACAAAACAGGGATGTGTCTAGACACCGAATTGTTTAGAACAAAGCCAACGGGAATCTGAAACTGCTTGAGTATTGAATATTTCATTAAGCTTGAGCATAGGCAACGGGACGAAAGGGTGCTAGATTGATAAACAAGATGAACAATTTCTTTCGATTTTTTCAGTCAGTGCTATGCATGTTGTTTGGGTTCTGATTGGTATTTGTCTGTCTTCCATTTTGCCTGTCTGTCTTCTGTCTGTGTCTGTCTTTTTGTTTGCCTGTATCACTCTCTCTGTGTCTCCCTGTGTCTTTGTCTCTTTCTCTGTCTTTCTCTGTCTCTGTCTCGTTCTATCTCTGTCTCTCTGTCTGTCTGCCTCTCTCTCTTTTCTCTCTCTCTCTCTTTCTCCCTCTTCTCTCTGCCTGTCTCTGTTCCTGTCTCTATTTGTCTCTCTGTATGCCTAACTGTCTATCTGTTTACCTCTGTGTGTGTGATGTGTGTGTGTGTGTGTGTGCCTCTCTCTCTCCTCTCTCTCTCTCTCTCTCTCTCTCTCTCTCTCTCTCTCTCTCTCTCCCCTCTCTTGCTTTATAGTGTATACTATGTCATAAAGAATGTCAATAAATTTACTGTTTTATCTACTTCATTTGCTCTATGGTACCTGCAACGTTTTCTTGTTGACCAAGCGTACGTGGTTCCTACATTGTTTGATGATATTTCCTGCAGTCCCTCCTCCCTTTTCTGTATACCTCTGTCTGTCTGTCTGTCCATCTCTCTCTCTCTCTCTCTCTCTCTCTCTCTCTCTCTCTCTCCTCTCTCCTCTCTCTCTCTCTCTCTCTTCTCTCTGACGGAATCATCGATAAATCGCAGACTGAATAGAAGCAGAGATCCTGAAAGGTGATCAGTATTCATCAATAAACAATATATTTTGCAGAATAAGGTTTATAAATAAATCTTCTATCACATATCGTTTATTTATTTTTGTGAAGTATACTTTTTTTTTAAGTTAAGAGTTAATTATGTTAGTGTTTTCTGTTACCTGTGTTTGGTGGCACACTCCTGTAATTCTGATATAAAAAATAAGCCATTAAAGGACCTTAACGTTATTGATTGCACGTCCATTGCCAATTACACCAACATTTGTCTAATTTGCCTAAATAAAGTTTTAGCAAATTTTATCTAGATTCAGACCTATTGCTGAGGATATAATTAACTATATGATTAATTTTAGAGCGTGGTTTGATAAAGCGGCCTGTCCTACATGTACAGATCTTAAAACTACAACATCTCTGTTGATATGTACAGTAGAGAAATAAATTTCATATCATTAAAAATGCTACAGAGACTGTACCTGTTTCTGGTATGTGAAATGAAAACTGTGAAAATGCAGTCTATCTATATTTATGTGAGAACAGGTTACATTTTTTTATGCTTATGCCACTACCTCGTTAATTAGATTATACCCTTAGTCAGAACCGCATAAGACTGCTCCTGAAGATTTCACAAAGTTATGACCTGATAGTTCTTTTCCATATTCTCCCTTTTGCTTTCAGAGGGTGTTCTGTAAGTCTGCTCCTGCTAAAGTTGATATGCTTATTGACGTTTTTGTGCCTGAGGATTTTTTTATGGTGAGAAATTGTCAACCCCTCACCCAGCCCTCCTTCCTTAATATGGTTTTGAT
>CM060310.1:60404846-60414846 GCA_030674185.1 Monoplex corrugatus
AGCAAATGGCACAGCATTGAGACAAGTTGTTAAGTTTAAATATCTGGGAACAGCCATCTCGCTAGACGACAGATGCACATTAAAAATAGCCAGTAGAATCAGCCAAGCTTACACAGCATTCGAGAAAAGGAAAAGCGTTCTTACCAACAAACGCCTATCAATTAGCATTAGGAAAAGAGTTCTTCAGTGTTATATAGAATCAATATTGTTGTTTGGATGTAAAACGTGGACAGTCAGCACTCAAAGTAAGAACAAGATTGAGACAACTGAAATGTGGTTTCTACGAAAAATGTTAAGAGTTCCATGGACAGCAAAGAAAACAAACAAGATAGTCTTGAAGGAGACAGACACAAACAGAACATTAATGATGAAGATTGGGAAAAGGCAATGGACACGTATTGTACATTTTATGACGAATTGGAGAACCTAGTCACAACAGGAAAGCTGGAGGGTAAAAGAGCGCCTGTAGACCCAGGGAAAAACTATTAGACGAGCTTGCGGAGCGGTTGAAGAAAGAGACGGTGGTGGATGTGCAAGTACTTGCAGCAACAATGGATAGATTCGTATGGAGGGCCATGATCGCCAATGCCATGTGACAGGGCATATAATGATGATGAATATTAGTGGGTTTGACTTTTTGAAATCTCATTATATGTAAGGGATGTGTAATCAAACATATTGATATACAATAGCCAGCATGTAATATGATTGTTTGTATAATCAAGATATATTCCTATGTAAAAAAAAGTATTAACTTTCCATTTTACTCTTCCTTACATTCAGTGCTCTCGTTTTGTTTCCTCTTTAGGCATACAAGTGCATGATATCTGATAAAAATGCATGAGCACAACATTAAAAGTAATGGCAGGATTGCTGCAAATATGCGCTTTTCGATTCTTGGAGACAGCATTGGGGCAGGCATATACTTGCATGATCAGAAAGTCAATAATGATGTAAACTTTGTTTATTTAATTTATTTGTTTAGTTTTATTTTATTTTTGTTTTTGTTATCATGTTCTGGCTTGCTTCCTCTTGATCATGCCAAGGATATGTATGACAAAAATGTTGTGTTATTTGATTAGGAAACAGAACCAATCATAGTACTGGTGACACAGAACAAAGACTTACGCACCCAGGTTTATTGGTAGACAAATATTGTTAAGCTCTAACTTGGCTTTTAACTATTTTTCTTCTGTGGCTTTCTACTATCACCCATTTCCCCCCAACCCAACCCTGCCTGTCATTTCTCTTTAATGTTTAATGTCCACTCTTCAATAACAAAAAGGTGGGGGCAGGAGGGGTGGGGTGGGGGTAAACAAACAGCTACAGCACGTGTCCTCGCGAGCTTTTTTGCACGTGCACGTATGTCAGCTTGCCTGGTTTATCGACTCGGTTAACCGTCTTATCATGGTGAATATGAACTGGTTTAAAGGCTGCAGCTGAATGATCGTGTGTTGATATTGGCTGCATTTTGAAGGCGGTCATGAAGTGCTAAATATCAATGTATATTCCTGTTAATCCCTTCAGTGTGATTTCAAAATGTCATTATCTTGTATTGTCTCTAATCCAAAACAAGTGTGACTGCCCACGTTCAAGCAACCAGGAACCAGGGGAAAAAAAAACACGAAAAAAGAATCACAACTTGTGTTAAATATGCGTTCTGATTCTTTTTCCCATGCTTTTCCTGGTTCTTGTATTGTCCCTGTTTTGTAATACAAAGGACATGAAAAAATACGGCGTTTCAGGACTATATTCACCAATACAGTACAACCATAAACTGATCCATCCTTAATGACTCCAATGACTCATATCACTCGCTAAAGGCTTCTAGTTTGAACAGTTACTATTTGCACTACAGTTATTTATTTAGTTATTTTAAAAAAATTAAACACACACACACACACACACACACACGCACACACACACACATATATATATATATATATATATATATATATATATATATATATATATATATATATATAAACACATATTGATTCATTGTTTATTCTTTTTTTTCTACCTTTGTTTTTGTCATTGTTTGTGAAACCATGTGTATGTCATATAATATATGGACAATGTCAATAAATGTTTTAACCTACTTCATTTGCTGTGATATACCTATAAGATTTTTTTTTAATCTGGCGTGTTTGTTAGCTACAATGATTGATGATTATTCTTTCCCCACCTGTCCCTTCGTCTTCTTCTTCTTCTTCTTCTTCTTCTTCTTCTTCTTCTTCTTCTTCTTCTTCTTCTTCTTCTTCTTCTTCTTCTTCTTCTTCTTCTTCTTCTTCTTTTTGTTTTCTTCTCCTTTTTCTTGTTCTTCTTGTGTCTCTGTCTGTCTGTCTGTATTTCTGTTTGTCTGTCTGTCTGTCTCTCTCTCTCTGTCTATCTGTCTCTCTCTCTCTGCGTCTCTCTTTATCCATCTCTCTCTATCTCTCTCCTCTCTCTCTCTCTCTGTTTCTTTTCCTCCCCCTCTCTCAGAATGAAGGAAAGTATATTTGCTTCATTCTTATGAAATCACTGTTAGATCGCACAGACTGAATTCCATTCGAGACCCAAAAAGATGATCAGTTCTCAGACACTAAGAAAAAAAGATTTTGCAATAATGTGTGCGTAGATGTCCTTACTGTCATATGTCCTTTTTAAGTTTTGAGAAAAATAAATTATATTCTCAGAAAAGACTGTGACAGTATTTTTCTTTTCCTGTTTTCATACCACAATTACTCAGTTTCGATATTAGAAGGTGAGTCGTCTGAATATACACCAACGTTGACTGAATGCAAAACGATTGCAAACTATACTGTTTTATGTAACTATAATGTTTAGGCAAATTTCAGTTAGATTGAGACGTGTTGCTAAGGTTTGAATTAGGTATGTGATAAACAAAAAATGAGGCGTGTTTCTTCGTCTAATTTGTACACTAGAGAAATTAAACTGATATCACTATACGCTATAGGGTCTGTACCTCTTTCTGGTAAGATGAAAAATGTGAAAAATGCAACATGCCTGTGGTTTTTTGGCACGCACACACACACATAGATGCAAACGCCTACACAGGGGTTCATTCTGGAGAATGCTCATGCTAAAACAAGGACAGATGAATAAAAAGTACACGAATAAACAACGTCTCATACAAATAATATCAAAAGGTACGGAAGCGTGTGCCCCTTCTGAAATTGTTCCATTAAAAAAAAAAAAAAGAAACTAAATAGTTAAATTGCAGGGAATAACTATCCAATATCATGATCCATAATCACTCTGACTGAGCTGTCGCTAGCACTATATGAAATATCGAGCGTGCGTGACATGCTTCATTCATTGTGAGCTGAACTTCTTTTGAGCTTCAATGCATTTCTGATCAATGAATTCCAACAAAAATAAATGACACGCCAGAAAGACTGAACTGTCATACGAGAAAAGGAGATATAAGCGCATTTGCAAGTCTTGGTGTTGTTGCAGTTGTTGTTGTTGTTGTTGTTGTTGTTGTTGTTGTTGTTGTTGTTATTGTTGTTATGATCCCCTTGTAAACTGTGAGAATTTTTGAATAATCAACAAAACTGTAATTAGAAAACATGCCATACTCTGTTCGTTTCCCTCTGCCTCCGTGTCTTTCTGTTTGTGCCTTTTCGTTACTCCTCTCTCTCTCTCTCTCTCTCTTCTCCTCTCTCTCTCTCTCTCTCTCTCTCTCTCTCTCTCTCTCTCTCCCCCCCTCTCTCTCTCTCTCTCTCTCTCTCTCTCTCTGTGTGTGTGTGTGTGTGTGTGTGTGTGTGTGTGTGTGTGTGTGTGTGTGGGTCTTTGTCTGTTTATCTGTCTCCCTGTATATGTATATATTTGTGTGAGAGAGGCGCAGTGCAAAAGAGAAAGAGAGGAGAGCGCGAGAGAGAGTGGAGACGAGGAGAGACAGAAATAGCAGCTCCAGATAGATAGAAACAGAGCGTGAAAGAGAGAGAGAGAGAGAGAGAGAGAGAGAGAGAGAGAGAGAGAAAGAGAGAGAGTTAGAGAGAGAAAGAGAGAGAGTTAGAGAGAGAGCATCGAACTTGTGATGCTTGTCAAACGGAATCTTTGATCCTCTTCATCAAACGTTTTACTACCAAGAGAATATAGATATGCTTGTTTAAGCTTGCAGCTGATTGATCGTGTGTAGATGCTGTTTGCGTTTGAAGACCGTCCTGATATATTGGATGTCAACATGTTTTCCTGTTATTCTCAAGTGGAAACTGCCGTTTGATCCTTGCAATATGTGTTGGTTTCTTTTATATCTGGTAAAGTTTGTATTTCTTGAAACGAAGTATAGAAATATACAACAACAACAAAATAATAATGATAATAATAATAATAATGGCTGATTAATACACTACAACAATAAACTGTACACCCAATTTATGATCTATTCAGATTCAACTTTACTCAGAATACTGACTGTGGGATTCTGGTTTCTTTCTTTCTTTCTTTGTTTTTTTTTCTTTCTTTCATTCGTTCGTTCGTTCGTTTGTTCGTTCGTTCGTTTGTTCTTTCCTTCTTGCTTCCTTCCTTCCTTCCTTTCTTTCTTTCTTTCTCTCTCTTTTTCTTTCTTTCTTTCTTTCTTCGTTTATTTAACTTCTTTGCTTACCATATCGCAGTGCTAAATTATAAAAGAAATGTCATGCTCACAGCAGGACATCTGTTTCATTCTAGTCCTGGTTTTTGATAGTTATCTCAGTACATTTTGCAGCTGTTCTACAAATGGATGCTCATATTTGATAAGAAAAGATTGACTGATCCAGTAGAAATGTCGTTTATCTGTAACTATGCTATATATTATAATGCAGTATTGATGAACTCTACTGAAGTATAGGTCTGAAAGAGATATGAGTGGGATACCCAGGCTTTCAGCCTGCCAATGAAAACACTAACAAACAAACACGTTGTGCAAAAACACAAACAGTTTCAGTATAACATGTTTTCACATAAATCCATATACAACTTTAGAGAAAAGGTTTTATTATTGTGACTTTTATAACATAACTGGGACTGGCATTTGATTTATCTCATAATGTATAATGGATGTATAATCAAATATGCTGGCACAAAATATCGTGTTTTTAATATGACTGCATTCGCATAATTAACGTGCATTCCTATGTAAAAAAAATCACAATTTTCCATTATGCTCTTTCTTGTATTCATCGTTTGTATTTTCTTTGTTTCTTTATAGATACAGACGCATAATAGTTCAGTCAAAGAATACACAGGCACAAAAATGAAAGCTAACAATTGGGGGATTGCACACACACACACACACACACACACACACACACACACACACACACACACACACACACACACACACACATACACACACACACACACACACGCATATACATACAAACATATATATAATATATCTATATATCTATATATATGCATATATATATATATATATATATATATACATATATATATATATGTGTGTGTGTGTGTATGTATGTATGTATGTATGTATCTATATATATATATATATATATATATATGTATATGTATGTACGTACGTATGTATGTATGTATGCATTTAATTATGTGTGTATGTATGTATGTATGTATGTATGTATGTATGTAGTGTGTATACTTTTAAATTTTTAGAGACAGTAATGAAGCAAACGCGTGCTTACTTAATCAGAAACTCACAGTATCAGAGCCCAATAATTTTCTGACCAGAAAGACACTTCTTCCATAGATTTCTTTTTTTTACAGAAATTGTGTCTGTAGTTTGACATCATGTTTTGGCTTACTCACTGTCCATCACGCCAATTGTGTGAAGGGCAGCAAATCATTATTTCAGTACAGTAGGAAAAAACTGGTAATCATACCAACCGTAACACGCTCAGACAGTTTCTTGGCAGATGAACACTGTAAATCAGTCACTCTGGCCTTTCAAACGTGCTACCACCTTCTTCTTTCTCGCTTCTTCCTCCCTTCCCTCCTTCCACCACCCCCCCCCCCCCCCTTTTCTTTTTTTTTTTTTTTTTTTCTTTTACTTTCCCAGCTCTCCTTTTTCGTTGATTTTTTTGTTCTGTTAAAGAAGGAAGAGAACATGATGTAGCGATTAAATAAACACGAGAGAACGAAACAGGGTCAGACAGACAGACACTTAGAGCACGTGCGCTCGTGAGCTTTCCTGCACGTGCACGTCTGTCAGCCTGTCCTTTTCCTCCACGTCATCAACCGACTTATCATGGTGAATATAAACCTGTTTAAACTGATGGAGGCTGACACAAGTAGATCACCCATAAAGAAGATTAGGAAAAGACAGGCAACATGTATAGGCCATTTTATGAGGAAGGGGGATTTGGAGCACCTGGAAAGCTGGAGGGAAGGAGAGCACCAGATAGACCCAGGAGAGAAAATGCTGGACGGACTTGCAGAGTGGCTGGGGACGAGGAGGGTGGAGGAGATGCTGGGGGCAACGAGAGATAGAGACAGATGGAAGTCCATGATCGCCAACGCCATGCGGCAGGGCACCTGATGATGATGATGAAATATTGCCATTGATTGAACGTGTGTTAATTGTGGTTGCATTTTGAAGTATTGAATATCAGTACGCGTTCCTGTTATTCTCAGGTAAAAGCTGTCACCATATCCCTGTGGTGTGAATTCAAAATGTGTGTGTGTGTGTGTGTGTGTGTATGTGTGTGTGTGTGTGTGTGTGTGTATGTGTGTGTGTGTGTGTGTGTGTGTGTGCGCGCGCGCGCATTGGGGGACTGCATATATGCACACACACACACACACACACACACACACACACACACACACACACACACACACACACACACACACACAGATATTGTATATATATGTGTGTGTGTGTGTGTGTGTGTGTGTGTGTGTGTGTGTGTGTGTGTGTGTGTGTGTGCGTGTGCATGTATGTATGTATGTAGGACTGTATGTATTTATGTATGTATGTTTGTATATATGTATGTATGTATGTATGTATGTATGTATGTATGTATGTATGTATGTGTGGGGCCCCTAAGGCGGTTGGATGGCAAACTTTGTCACTTTCCGGCAGCTCCTGCGGCCGCGTTGGCACCAAAACGTAACAGCCCTGCTGTTCCTTTGGATCTGTCATCGAGGTGGAGAGGGGGGGACAAGTTGCATGGGCAACAGCCTGTCTTCCATATTACACTGCCCAGGCTTACATTCGTCCATTCATCCACAAACACTCTGCACCTACGACCTGGATAGGACACTCCAGCCTCGCTACTAACACTAGTGTCGGCACAACACGGGAAGCAACAGATACCTGTGATAAGTCATTGCTCAACTGGCGTAGAGCTGACGCCAGGGGTTGCTTTTGACGGTGGGAGAGACCTTCGTGTCTTACTGGACAGCTACCGCCCACCTAAGCTGGGCAGCCCCCAGCCAGTGGGTGCATGAAGATTAGGAGAAAATCTGACAAGCAGGTCGTTAATTACCGCACCAAACAAAAAGAAAAATTCAAATTCAAGAAACGGATCAGGAAAAGGATCAGCAGTGAAACTGGGCTGTTGGAATGTCCGAACAATGATGCCTGGGCTCTCCCAAGATCTGCAAGACATCAGCGACGCCAGATAAACCGCCGTCATAAACAGCGAACTAAAGAGGCTCAATGTGGACATTGCCACTCTGCAGGAAACACGGCTGGCTGACTCAGGAACACTAAAGGAAAGGGACTACACCTTCTTCTGGCAAGGAAAGAGTTCTGATGCTCCAAGAGAGCACGGAGTAGGCTTTGCAGTAAGGAACAGCCTGCTGAACATGATTGAACCAGGCAGCGGCTGTTCAGAACGACTCTTGACTCTCCGCCTCAACACCACCGAAGGCTATGTCACTCTCATCAGCGTTTATGCCCCAACTCTGTCCGCCTCTCCAGACACCAAGGATGAGTTCTACGAAAATCTTGCATCAACCATACGGAACATCCCCAGGACAGAACAACTTGTTCTCCTGGGCGACTTCAACGCCAGAGTGGGTGCAGACAATGACTCATGGCCCTTCTGCCTCCGTTCCTTTGGAGTGGGGAAAATGAATGAGAATGGACAGCGACTGCTTGAGTTTTGTGCCTGCCATGAACTGTGCATCGCCAACTCCTTCTTCAAGACGAAGCGTCAGCACAAAGTCTCCTGGAGGCATCCCCGCTCAAAACATTGGCACCAACTGGATTTGATCCTAGTAAGACGTGCCGCTATCAAAAATGTTCTCCACACTCGCTCTTATCACAGCGCAGACTGCGACACAGACCACTCTCTGGTATGTTGCAAGATCAGGCTACAACCAAAGAAGTTCCACTGCTCAAAGAAACAAGGGAACCCTCGCATTGACGTCACCAAGATGTCTCAGCCAGATCTTGTAGAACAGTTCGCAGAGGCCTTTCAGAGAGAATACGATGCATTGCAGCCCAGAGACTCTGCCACTGAGAGATGGGAAACGCTACGAGACACCATGCACCGCATTGCTATGGCCACCTTTGGGAAGAAAACTGTGAAGTCCCACGACTGGTTTGAGGCCAAATCATCAGAGATGACTCCCACTGTTGAGGCCAAGCATGCCGCACTCACCAAGTATAAGCGGTCAACCAGTGAGAAGAACCTGCAAATCCTCAGGCTGCCAGAAGTAAGGTTCAGCTTAACGCCAGGCGCTGCGCAAACGAGTACTGGACAGAGCTCAGCGAAGAGATACAGAGTGCTGCTGAAAGAGGCAACATCCGAGGAATGTATGATGGCATCAAGAGGGCACTGGGACCAACACAGAGCAAGATCGCCTCCCTCAAATCCTCCACTGGGGAAGTAATCAGCAATCCTAGCCAACAGATGGAAAGATGGGCGGAACACTACTCCGACCTCTACTCCACACAGAACATGGTGTCCCCCTTAGCCCTCGATGCCATCAAGTGCATGCCGGTAATGGAAGAACTTGACGCAGAGCCAACTGCGGACGAACTCAGCAAGGCCATTGATAGCCTGGCATCAGGGAAGGCACCTGGCAACGACGGAATTCCCCCAGACCTCATCAAGCACTGCAAGACTTCTCTTCTGCACCCTTTGCACGCAGTTCTCTGTCAGTGTTGGAATGAGGGAGCTGTACCACAGGACTTGAGGGACGTCAAGATCGTCACCCTGTACAAAAACAAGGGCGAAAGGAACGACTGCAACAACTACAGAGGTATCTCGCTCCTCAGCATTGTTGGCAAAGTCTATGCTCGGGTCCTCCTAATCCGCCTGCAGAAACTGGCTGAACGCGTCTACCCGGAATCACAGTGTGGTTTTCGAGCAGAGAGATCCACGGTAGACATGGTCTTCTCACTTCGCCAAATCCAGGAGAAGTGCAGAGAGCAGCGGATGCCCCTGTATGTGGCATTCATTGACCTCACCAAGGCCTTTGACCTAGTCAGCAGAGATGGCCTTTTCAGGGCTCTCCGAAAAATCGGCTGCCCCCCCAAACTGCACAGCTTAATTGAGTCCTTCCACTCAAACATGAAAGGGATGGTGCAGTTCAACGGAAACCTCTCCAAGCCCTTCGAACGCAGCGGTGTGAAACAAGGCTGTGTCCTGGCCCCAACCCTCTTTGGAATCTTCTTCGCTCTCCTCCTGAGGCATGCGTTCAGCACAGCTCAAGAAGGGATCCACCTGCAGACCAGATCAGATGGCAGGCTCTTCAACCTCGCCCGCCTCAGAGCAAGGACAAAGGTCCGTGAAGCCCTCATCAGAGACATGCTATTTGCCGACGATGCCGCAGTTGTGACCCATACTCAGCGGGACTTGCAGTCACTAATGGACCGCTTCTCCCAGGCCTGCAAAGATTTTGGTCTGACCATCAGTCTTAAGAAGACAAACGTCCTGGGCCAAGACATGCCATCTACACCAGCCATCACCATTGATGACTACGAGCTTGAAGCCATCCATCAATTCACATATCTTGGGTCCACCATCACCGATAACCTCTCCCTTGACACAGAGGTCGACAAGAGGATCGGGAAGGCAGC
>CM060310.1:60419846-60422346 GCA_030674185.1 Monoplex corrugatus
TCTTGTCATCAATTGCTAATTTATGCATCTTTAGTAGCTCTTGGGTGAAGGTTTCAAGATTGTATATCCAGATGACAGATGGTATTTGATCGATAAAAAGTGATCTTGATGAAATAGTTCTAAGCTGCGTCAGTCTTCCATTCGTTTTTGATCAGTAAATCTTCAAGTTAGATGGATGTTTTGCCAGGAACAAATTTACTGCTCCACACACAGCCATAAAAACACTCACCCATCAAAAACACTGACAGTCTGACAATATCCCTCTGTCTGTGTCTCTATCTGTTTATCTATGTCTTTCTGTCTGTCTGTCTCTCCATCTCTGTCTCTCCATCTCTCCAACGCTCCCTCTCTCTCTCTCTCTCTCTCTCTCTCTCTCTCTCTCTCATCTCTCATCTCTCTCTCTCCCTATCCGCATGTCTGTCTCTGTCTCTGTCTGTCTGTCTGTCCGTTTTTCTCTCTCTTCCCCCCTCACACACACACACACACACACACATACACACACACACACACACACACACACACACACACACACACACACACACACACACACACACACACACACACACACACATACTTTGATTTTTGATTCGGCCTATCGTTTTGTCACATTTCATACAGTTGCAAATGAAATAAAACACAGTTTATCAATGTCATGAAAATAGAGATAATTATTCGAGTTTCTATACAAAATGCCAAACCTTCACCATTCAATTATCTCTCTCGGTGTAAAACCAATTCCAGTTCTACTCAGCATCAATGCCCAGTTGTGCCTCTTTCGAACTATCATGACAAAAATAACACAGAGAAAAATCAATACAATGTTCTAGTTTGCTTCTTTATAACCCCCTTTAATAAAAAAAAAACTGGGTTTTTTTTTTCCTTAAGCACAAAAATGTGCTCAGACCAAAAATCGTTTGTTTGTTTTTTCCTGGTGTCTCCGAGATACAGTGTGCAAATTACCAATTTTAAATGTCTTACTCCCCTCCCCATTTCCCCAATTCAGAACGCTAGAGATTGATGTCTTTATAAAACTGAATTATTGATGGCTATACATAGGCTGTAATTTGCTATATTAGACTCTCATCGTTTGCTTTCTCTCTCCCTTTCTCTCTGTCTCTCTGTCTCTCTGTCTCTCCTCTCCTCTCTCTCTCTCTCTCTCTCTCTCTCTCTCTCTCTCTCTCTCTCTCTTCTCCCCTCTCTCTTTCTCGTTCTGTCTTTCTGCCCATCTGTCATTATATCTGTCTCTGTCTTTCTGCCTGTCTACCTGTCTACCTGTCTGTACTTCTGTCTGTCTGTTTCTCTGTCTCTGTCTGTCTATCTATCTGTCTGACTGACTGTCTGCCTGTCTATCTCTGTCTGTCTGTCTTCCTGTCTACATTTCTGTCTGTCTGTCTATCTCTGTCTATTTCTCCCTCTCCCCCCCCCCTCTCTCTCTCTCTCTGAACCTCTCTCTGTCCGATTCGCTTGTGTGGAAACGCATACATACAGATTGGAAGAAGAATGTTCTACCTTTGCCCCAACCAAGCCGAAAGAGACAGGGAGAAAGAAACAAAGAGCGCTAAAGAGAAAGGCACACACACACATACACACACACACACACACACACACACACATACACACACACACACACACACACACACACATACACACACACACACACACACTCACACACACACATACACGCGCGCGCGCGCGCGTGCACAAACACACACACACACACACACACAAACAGAGAGAGAGCGAAAGAGAGAAAGAGAGAGAGAGAGAGAATGAGAGAGAGAATGAGAGATAGTGAGAGAGAGAAAGAGAGAGAGAGAGAGAGACAGAGAGAGAGAGACAGAGAGAGAGAGAGAGAGACAGAGAGAGAGAGATCAATACATATTTCAATGTACATGTAACATGAAAGGGTTTTACTTTTGAAACAAAATTTAGACTTGCCCAAGGATTCATCGAGTGCCTTACTTTTACTGACTGCTTAAATTGTGTTTAGTTATGATAAAGAAGTTACGCAGTTACCCACCTTAGCACATGATTTGAACATAATCCCAGACAAATCAACTACCTTGTTGGACCTGTTTGTCGTCAAAAGATTATAAGAGACAATATAGAGACACGTTTAAGGGTCAGAAACAGCAAATATATCCAATTAATCATCATCCATACACAGGAACTGGTGGGGCGCTATCCATATACAGGAAGAAGTATTATGAAGGGAGGTAACTCAGATGAAAAGATTAGTTATCAAACCTGAGTCTGCTTTTGGCTGTGTGTCAGTATATGTACGTGTTTGCGTATTCGTTTGCATGTACGTGTGCATACGACCTAATGAAGCAAATGCATAGAATCATAGGAAAACTAATGATAAATTGCTTTTATTGTGTACAGCTTAAAGTTCGGCAATAACAATCAAACAGACGTAATGTTTATGGCATAAAGGTCATATGAGTAAATCTCCATATTTTTAGTAGATACACATTTCGTATTTAGTCAGTTTTGGTTC
>CM060310.1:60437346-60439846 GCA_030674185.1 Monoplex corrugatus
AATCCATTTAATACCCAATAAACAATTTGCACATCTCCTACTCTAGACATATTGAAAGAAAAAAAGGTTGATTCTGGTAGCTGGCCTAGTTTCAGTCTCATGTTAGTAATGGCCAGGCAGATGTACCTTCAAACTCCGTGAGCCATGTCTACTTGCTGTCAGAGGAGACATGAAGCCCAATATTTAAGAGTTCTTAAACTGTTGCAACCACTTCTTTGGAATCATCGATCTGTTTCTGGAGCCAACGCCACGAGACAGACAGTCTGCTTGAGAGATCAGCTCAGTGTGTCGGTGAAATGATGTATTATGACACTAGAAATCACTCTCTCTGTCTTGTTTGTTTCTGTCTCTTTCTCTAACTGACGATCTGTCTGTCTCTGTTGTCTCTGTCTGTCTCTGTCTGTCTGTCTCTGTCTGTCTGCTTGTCTCTGTCTCTCTGTCCCTTTCTTTCTGTCTGTGTCTCTCTCTGTTCGTCTGTTCATCTATCCGTCTGTCTGCCTGTCTGTCTCTCTCTATGTCTCTTTTTCTCTCTGTCTCAGTCCCTGTCTGTCTGCCTGTCTGTCTGTCTGTTTCTCTCTCTCTCTCTCTCTTCTCTCTCTCTCTCTCTCTCTCCTCTCTCTCCGCCCCCCTCTCTCCCCTTCCACTCCCTCTCTCTTTCTCTCCTTCCCTCCCTCCCATCATCATCTCAGGCTTCTGACATTTCACCACTTCTGTTTGTTACCAATAACCAGATGATAGAGAAAAATGCTGTAAACGGATTCTATTACGTGGGCAGCACAATGAGCAGCAATGGATCCCTTGATACTGAGGTGGTGCTGCACACCTCCAAGGCTACCACTGCCTTTGGAAGGCGGACCAAGAGGTTGTGGCAAGACAATGGCATCAGGCTCACCGCAAAAACTGATGCGTACAGAGCAGTAATCTTGAGCTCCCTACTGTACTGCTGCGAGATCTGGAACTGTTTACTGAAGCCACATTTAAACCCCTGGACCCGTGTCACAAACACTTGTCTGTGCATGATCTGCAACATCAAGTAGCAAGATTGACTTCTGAAGAGAAGTGTGGCTTCCCAAGTGTAGATTTTATTTCAGTCAAACGCCAGTTTGTCCGTTTTTAGGAGACAGCTGCGTTCCAAAAGACGTTTCTGCAAAGAAAGCTGAAGTAAAGATACTGTGATCAGACAGACCACTACAACGATTCAAGAATGCTCTGAAGGCCAACAATATCGGCTGTGGCATTAACAGGATGCTCTGAAGGCCAACAGTATCGGCTGTGGCATTAACAGGATGTTCTGGATGCCAACAGAATCGGCTGTGGCATAAACAAGATGCTCTGAAGGCCAGCAATATCGGCTGTGGCAATAACATAATGCTCTGAAGGCCATCAGTATCGGCTGTGACATTAACATGATGCTCTGAAGGCCAACAGTATCGGCTGTGGCGTTAATTAACAGGATGCTCTGAAGGCCAACAGCATCGGCTGTGGCATTAACAGGATGCTCTGAAGGCCAACAACATCGGCTGTGGCATAAACAGGATGCTCTGAAGGCCAACAGCATCCGCTGTGGTATAAACAGGATGCTCTGAAGGCCAATAGCATCGGCTGTGGCATTAACAGGATGCTCTGAAGGCCAACAGCATCGGCTGTGGCATTAACAGGATGCTCTGAAGGCCAACAGCATCGGCTGTGGCATTGAAGGTCAACAGCATCGGCTGTGGCATTAACAGGATGCTCTGAAGGCCAACAGCATCGGCTGTGGCATTGAAGGTCAACAGCATCGGCTGTGGCATTAACAGGATGCTCTGAAGGCCAACATCATCGGCTGTGGCATTGAATGTCAACAGCATCGGCTGTGGCATTAACAGGATGCTCTGAAGACCAACAGCATCGGCTGTGGCATTAACAGGATGCTCTGAAGGCCAACAGCATCGGCTGTGGCATTGAAGGTCAACAGCATCGGCTGTGGCATTGAAGGTCAACAGCATCGGCTGTGGCATTAACAGGATGCTCTGAAGACCAACAGTATCGGCTGTGGCATTAACACTACATGTACTGTCTGTTATATCACTGCCTATAAGTTGGGAAATCATGGCATGCATAGTACAGTCGCATTTGTACAGTGCAGAGCAGTTTCTATTGAAGAGAAGAGGGACCAGCAGCAGTAGAACTCCGGGCCAAAGTACCTCTTTCCATGAAGAATATGTTGAAAAACAAACATGTATCTACGGGACTAGTCTGTATCTTACATCAAGATCCTCGGTAGACGATAGGAAACAGTGTGCTTGCCTACCTGTCGAATCGATGGAGAGCCTTTTTTTTTTCTTTCCAAATAAGTTGAACAAACATGTACTCAGGCACGAATCATCAAAGGATTAATCGTCTGGCCATTCTTCGTTTTATGGAAACCACAACTTCAGTCCATCCATCAGACATAATGTCGTTTGCAAAGAGAAAAAGAGAAAGAGAGACAAAGAGAGAGAGAGGGGGGGGGGGCAGAAAG
>CM060310.1:60447346-60451770 GCA_030674185.1 Monoplex corrugatus
CATCCCTGGGAGGGGGTGGTTGCTCCTCACTTTGCGATCCAGCTCATCCCAGAGGTTCTCAATCGGGTTGATCGGGACTGCATGCTGGCCACTCCATTCTGTTGACTCCAGACTGCTGCAGGAAGTCGTTGACCACCCTTGCCCTGTGGGGGCGAGCGTTGTCATCCTGGTAGACAGCCGTAGGTCCCATCTGCTGCAGTGTAGGCACAGCCAGCGGTCGAAGGATCTCATCCCGGTATCGGAGGCCAGTCAGGTTACCCTGTACATGATACAAGGGTGTTCTGTGGTGAAGGCTGAAGGCCCCCCAGACCATTACAGAACCTCCACCAAAGGCCACCTTTTTCTTGGACAGTGGTGTCAATAAAGCGTTGCCCTGGGCGCCTCCAGACCCTCAGTCGGCCGTCGTTGTGGTTCATGGTGAAGCGTGATTCATCACTGAACAGGACCTGGGACCATTGCTGACGTGTCCACCTCACGTGACGTCTGCAGAAGGCGCGGCGTGCTGCCCTATGGGCTGGAGTTAAGCGTGGCCGTACAGCTGGGCGACGAGAACGGAGGTTAAACCCATGAAGGCGGTTCCGTATGGTCTGCTGGCTGATGTTGATGTTAGTAGCCACCCTCAACTGCCTTCGAATGATGCTGGAAGAGGCTGTTCTTGTCTGCAGGGCTTGTCGTTCAATGAGACGATCTTCACGTGGGTTTGTCTTCTTCGGTCGACCAGATCTGCGTCTTTCATGGACCCTCCCAGTGGCTGTGAAGCGTTGAATCAGTCTGACAATGACCGAGATGGACACCTGAAGTCGCCTGGACACTTCTCGCTTGGGAACACCATCTTGGAACCATGCAACAGCTCGTCCCCTCTCAAACTCGCTCAATTTTCGTCGTGGAGGCATTGTCAGATCAGGCCTACTACTGGTGGAATGTCTTCTTATAAAGCCAAGCAAGAGACAGCATCTCACACAAACAGCAGTGCTTGCACGTGCATAATGGTTTTTTCCATCTGGCTTGTGCAATGTGTTCAGGCAGAACGGTCCAAAACAAGGTCCTTTTTCGCAAATTTCCGCTTTTCCGTTTTGCGGCCAAGCTCAGTAGTAGAGAATCCCGTGCAATTTTCGCACTAACACAACATCGCCCACTTACAGCTGAACAAGAATTCATAACAATTTGGCTGGACTGAGAAATAAATAACAGTAGCGAACTGAGTTTATTACGCACCTGTTTTCTCATAGTGATCCTTAACTTTTTGTGCGTAGCTTAGAAAGGGGACGTGTTTGTAATTTGGAGACATCCCCAAAATACACAACAAAAGAATGGTCTCAAAATCACTAAGTAAGCTTAAAATATATACCGTTGCGTAAAAAATATAAATTACGTAATTTAAAAGAAAATGTCCCCTAATTACTACATATTTGTAGTAATTTGGGGACGTCCTTGAATTACTACATCCCACTGACCCTGTTCTCACACAGATTGAGTCACACAGCTTTTCAGTCTTAATCCGTTTAAAAGCTATGTCTTTGGCTTCTTTACTGTCTGAGATTGATATATTGTTTTCTTTATGGATTTCTCTCTATTGCTATTGCTGTGTAAGTGCTGATGGTGCTATTGTTGCAATTTTACCACTTTCGTTTTAAAGAAAATAACAGACTTTGTTGTCTGAATAATTTACATTCGTGTTGATTAATTGTATGGTGTTTTATATTGATAGTTTAATACACTTACTTTTTTTTAAATTAAATGCTGTGTGTGTGGCTTGATTTCAATTGTTAATTTATTTATTTATTGTTTTTGTACGTATGTTTGTTTGTTTGTTAGTTTACGTGTTTATGTATTCGTTTATTTGTTTGTTGTATCAATCCGCTAGAATGACGCCATAAGTGCTTCACCAGACGTGTAAATAGCCTCGTGGGACTGTTAAGGGCACTTGAGATATACTGCTCAGAGTTTGGAGTTTGTTTATGAGGGATTCGTTTGCACTCTGACAATCCCTTAAGTGCTCCACCAAATCTGCCCTGTGCTGTCTGTCAGACTATCTAAGCCTGCATAGAACTGTATGCGCTGACAAGGTCTTGGAATGGAGGTGGGTGATGGTGGTGGTGGTGAAGGACAGCACCTATGAGACACTGACTGACATCGTCAGAATGATCTCGAGACATCAGACTTTGAGATCCAGGGTTCAGATTCAACAGTCAGCCAGCCTGCTCAAAAAGAGATAGAAATTGCACCCTAAACTACACTCACACACGCACTCACATACGCACACACACACACACACATACACACGAACGCGCACAACACACACATGCACGCACACACACACGCACAGCACGCACACCAAGAGCACACACGCACGCACGCGCGCACACATGCACACACACACACGCACGCGCACACACACATGCACGCACAGACGCACACACTACGCACGCACGCACGCACACACAAGCGCACACACAAGCACACACACACATGTACGCGCGTACACGCACGCACGCACGCACAACACGCATGGACACACACACACGTACGCACGCACGCAGACACGTACGCACGCACGCACGCACGCACTTGATACCGAATCCTTCACGTACGCAAACCCTGTGTGTGGTAGCAAGATCTTCACAGCAATACCGATGTAAAAGAAACAAAACAACAGAGAAAGAGCCAACATACACGACTTTAAAAGGTCTATTGGTTACCTTCGCGTCCATTTCATAGACAACAAATATGTACATTGGAGGCCAACCCACGGAGATTACAGTGTTTACGTCTCCGAGATGGAGGTAGACTACTATATTGAAATATATTGCTTGCTCCTCCTCACGCTCCTCTGTTCGTTTCAGCAACACCGGGGAAATGGGAGGGACATATGAGGGACGATTCCAATTGCGGGTTTCATTCCACTGATTCCCACCAAAGTTCTCTCCAATTGGTTCCTCCCGAATCCCCCTCCCCTTTATTTCCCGCACCCTGAGTCCACCTCTCTGGTTCTCTCCCAAATCTCCACCCCACCGCCGTTCCCTCTGAAGTTCTTTTCCATTTGTACCCTACCAAACGCTTCCTTCTTTCTCTGAGCGTCCCTCCTCAAATTTCCTCGCAGTGCCTCCACTCCCCAAGATCTAACCCAGAGTTCCCTGTCTTAAGTAAACCCCTCGCCCACCTGACTCCACTTCATTGGTTATCTTCTCCTGAAGTTCCTTTTCCCAAGTTCCCTTGTCTTTAAATTCCTCCAATATTCCCCCGCCCCCCTTGTTCTTCTTACCTGAAGTTTCCTGTCCTTGTCTCTTTTTGAACTTCCCATCCGCTTGTTTATTCCTCCCAACGAACAGTTTCCTCCAATTTGTCTCTCCCAGAGAGTCTCCTCCCATCCCCAATAACTGTTTTTCTCCCTATTTTCCATTCAACTTGTACACCATCCTTTTACTTAACCCAAAGTTATCTCCAACTTGTATCGCTCCCTCTCTGCCACCTTCCTTTAGGTTCCTTTCCACTACCTTCCCCCTTTCCAAAAGTTCCCACCGAAGTTTTCTTCTTTGTCTCTTTGTCCTGAAGCTTATTTTCCTTGCCCACCCTGCCCTGAAGTTCCCTCCCCTTGTTTCCCCATTCCACCCCATTGTTACCTTCCGTTGTCCATCTGCCAAACTCCCCCCCTGAGAGTTTCCCTCACACTGGGTTTCTGTTCTCCTCCAGTGTTTCCTCTATTACTCCCTCGACAAGTCTTAATTCCCCCCCCTTGCCCTGTAATTCCTTCCCCTTGGTTATCCTTGAAGTTCCTTCCCACTTATCCTCTTTCCACCCCAAAATTACATCCCATTTATCCCCCTATTTCTCTCCCAAATTTCCACCCCATGGTTTCCCCTCCCAAATTCCCCGCACAAACCCCCCACACACTACCCTTGTTTCCGTTCCTCTTAAAATCCTTCCCACTTGGTCCATTTCCTTCCTATATTGTACACCGCCTTTTTCTTCCTTTAGTACCTCCACGTATAGTTCTCTCCCATCGTGTCCTCCACTCTGAATTTCCTGCGTTTTGTTTACCTCACCCAGAATTCCCTTCCTTTGGTGCACTCCGAAGTGTCCACTCCAAAGTTATAGTTTGTCTTTCTGTGTTATTTCCTGAAGTTCCCATCTATTTGTAACCCTCTCACTAAAAAAAGAAAACAATCTTATCCCCATTGTTCCTTCCCATTTGGATACTTTCCCTCTTCAACAAAGAGTTCCTTTCCTTTGTTTCCTCCTCAACCAAGTTCCCTCCCACTTTTTCATCTCCACCCGGAATTCACTCCTTTTCTCCCCCCCCCCCCCCCCAACCAAAGGACCTTCTCTGTTCTTCCTCACCCAGAGTTCCCTCTGTTTCCCCGACCCCACCCCACCCAGAGTTCCCTCTCACTGTTTTCCCACCCAGAGTTTCCTCATTCTATTCC
>CM060310.1:60451870-60456870 GCA_030674185.1 Monoplex corrugatus
TTGCACAGGGTCTGCATATCTATTTTTTTCATTTATTAATGATAGAAGTTTTCTTGCTGTTCCTAATTCGTTAAAAATGCTTTCATTTGTTCTTCTACCTGTCCAGATGACCCTGAGCAGCCTCCTAAAATAACTCATCTTAGCTGCTTCATTTCCTTTGTTATAATATTTTCAGATGAAGAGGAATGCTGTGATCTTTCCAGATGTTTAATTGGATCATTCTGCTTTTGGTCATGCCTATTATTGTTTTTATATCTTTGGTACATGATCTATCATTTGTTTTGACTGAGCCCAGATATTTAAAGTCTTTTACGTTTTTCTGAAGAAGTTTTATCAATCTTTATTTCATGCTCTGTTTGGCAACTAATTCCGCAAATAAAGTACTTTTGTCTTTTTGGCATTAAGCTTGAGACTGGCATCTTATCTTCAAAGAGAAAATGAACTAGATAAAAAAAATATAATGAAATGGCTGAATTAAAACATAACTAGGCGCTAAGTATAAATTTGTCTCGCATCACAAAAAGCCTCCCAATCAATTCAAAAGGTCTCTATTGCCTGTCATAGCCCCTCCTATCTGTCAATCACTTCCAAAGAAGAAAAGGAAATAAATAAATAAATAAATAAAATTACTTAATTAAAATCAAATAAACATAACGAATAAATAAACAAATAATAAAGAAATAAAGAAATACATACATAAAGGAATAGGTTGGTAAATAAGCAAGTAAGAAATAAGAAATGATAAGTAACTGTAATTGCACACACACAACACACACACACACACACATACACACACACACACACACACACACACACACACGCACGCACACACACATACACACACACACACACGCACGCACGCACACACACACACACACACACACACACAATTACGCACACAAACACACACACACACACATACACAAACACACACACATACGCAACACACACACACACACACCACACACACACACAAACAAACACACACACACGCTCACACACACACTCACACACACACACACACACACACACACACACACACACACACACACACACACACACACACACACACATAAAGGCTCTTATACACGGACGTAGGCCCACATGGATACGTAGAGAAACATCTACACGAGTATTCACATTGGTGAATATACATAAACTAACACAAGAACCACAACATCAATGAAAAAATATGCAAATATAACATTTTCATACACAAACAACGATATGAATATGATTTCTTAAAGTGCGATGTGTAAAATGCTGAGTAGTAGACAGCACCTCCTCTTTTTGAAATTGCTTCAACTTAAAAAGAGCCATTTTCAGGGCATAACTATTCAACTTTATGCATAATCCAGAATCATTCTGACTGAGGTGTCCTTGGCACTGAATATAATACCAGCTCTTCTAAAGGGCTCGATTAATCGCGAGCTGAACTTGTTTGCGTTTCAATGCATTTGTGGTTGATGTTAAAAATGAATAAGGATGGTCAGTGAAGACTCTGATCTGTCATATCATTAACGGTGTTATTGCTGCTTCTAACGTTTTATGATTTCATTTTGTATTGTGAAAAAATTCATATAATTTTAAGAACTGTCAACGGAAAACATGACATGCCCTGTCCATATGTCTTCCATGCCATCTGTGTCTTTCTGTTTGTCTTTTCTGAAACTCTGTTCTTGTTTCTGTCTGTCTCTGTGTGTCTGTGTGTCTGTATGTCTGTATGTCTCTGTGTGTTGTGTGTGTGTGTGTGTGTTGTGTGTGTCTGTTTGTCTATATGTCTGTCTGTCTGTTTGTCTCTTTCTCTCGGTCTCTGTCTCTGTCTCTAAGTCTCTCTGTCTCTCTGTCTCTGTCTCTGTCTCCCTCTCTCTCGCTAGCTCTCTCTCATTACCGTGTGTGTGTGTATGTGTGTGTGTGTGTGTGTGTGTGTGTGTGTGTCTGTGTGTGTGTGTGTGTGAGCGCGCGCGCGTGTGTGTGTGTATGTGTGTCTGCGTGTGTATGTGTGTGTGTGTGTGCGTGTGTGTGTGTGTGTGTGTATGTGTGTGTGTGTGTGTGTGTGCGTGCGTGTGTGTGTGTGTGTGTCTGTGTGTGTGTCTGTGTGCATGTGTGCGAGGAAGAGAAAAACAGAGAAAGAGACACAGACAAAGACAGAGGGAGAAACAAAGACACAGAGAGACAAACGGGACTGCAGCAGACTTGGGTGTTTTTGTTTTGTTTTGTTTGTTTTTTGTTTTGATTTCTCTCCAAACTGAAGCTTTGATCGTCTTCTTGAAACGTTTTATTAAAGAGCATATAGATGTCTTTGTTCAAGCTTGATCCTGTGTAGATGCATTTGAAGATGGTCATGATGTATCGGACGTCAACATGTTTCCTGTTGCTCTCAAGTGGAAGCTAGCATTTGATCCTTGCTACACAGTTTTCAACTGTTATTTTCTTTTATGCGCACTCATGTGTGTTTTTTTCTAACAAATAACAAAGCTAAGGTGTTCAAAGACCTGATTGATTAATACGTTACAGCAATGAACTCCACACCAAAGTTATGATCTATCATGATTCTCTCTCTCTCTTTCTCTCTCTCTCTCTCTCTCTCTCTCTCTCTCTCTCTCTCTCTCTCCTCTCTCTCTCTCTCTCTCTCTCTCTCTCTCTCTCTCTCTCAAGAGAAAGTAGGAGATGTACTTTTAGGGACAAAAGATAGATTCGTACAGAGGGCCATGATCGCCAACGCCATGTGGCAGGGCACAAGAAGAAGAAGAAGAAGATGATGATGATGATGATGATGATGATGATGACGACGACGACGATGATGATGACGATGATGATGATTCAACTTTGCTCAGGATATTGATTGTAGGATTCTTTTTTTCAGCGTTTATTTATCCATTTAGTGATTCATTTATCTATCTACTGAATTAAGTTGATGTCTTTGTTATAAACTGTGAAATACATTCAAGTTCACGTCTTGACCTTTTCTTTCTTTCTAGGTGTAGGTTATTTTGATAGTAATTCCTGTACATTTTGCAGCTGATATGCTAATGGATAATCCTATTGGCTAGGAACAGATTCACTGATTCAGTAGATCTGCCACTTATAGTCAGTAAATCTGTAACATTATAAAGTGTTAATGAAATCAACTGAAATGTAGGCCTGAAAGAGATGTGAGTCGGATGCACATACTTTCAATCTTCCATTAAAAGCCTTAAGACATCACATTGTACAAATACACAATCAGGTGTGAGTATGATGCATGTACAGTTCACATAAATTTATATCAACCATTCAAGAAAATCATCTGTTAGTTGGATTCTTAAAATGCAACAGTAATGTTTCTGATCGTAATTGTAGAAAAAAAAAGGACCCACAAAACCTTGTAAACAGGATAGAAATAGAAAGCAGAAATGAATGGCTGGAGCTAATTAACAAGAAGACTGAAATCATGGTAGTCAATAACCAACAAGAAATACCCTCAAGTAAAATAACAGCAAATGGCACAGCATTGAGACAAGTTGTTAAGTTTAAATATCTGGGAACAGCCATCTCGCTAGACGACAGATGCACATTAAAAATAGCCAGTAGAATCAGCCAAGCTTACACAGCATTCGAGAAAAGGAAAAGCGTTCTTACCAACAAACGCCTATCAATTAGCATTAGGAAAAGAGTTCTTCAGTGTTATATAGAATCAATATTGTTGTTTGGATGTAAAACGTGGACAGTCAGCACTCAAAGTAAGAACAAGATTGAGACAACTGAAATGTGGTTTCTACGAAAAATGTTAAGAGTTCCATGGACAGCAAAGAAAACAAACAAGATAGTCTTGAAGGAGGCAGACACAAACAGAACATTAATGATGAAGATTGGGAAAAGGCAATGGACACGTATTGTACATTTTATGACGAATTGGAGAACCTAGTCACAACAGGAAAGCTGGAGGGTAAAAGAGCGCCTGTAGACCCAGGGAAAAACTATTAGACGAGCTTGCGGAGCGGTTGAAGAAAGAGACGGTGGTGGATGTGCAAGTACTTGCAGCAACAATGGATAGATTCGTATGGAGGGCCATGATCGCCAATGCCATGTGACAGGGCATATAATGATGATGAATATTAGTGGGTTTGACTTTTTGAAATCTCATTATATGTAAGGGATGTGTAATCAAACATATTGATATACAATAGCCAGCATGTAATATGATTGTTTGTATAATCAAGATATATTCCTATGTAAAAAAAAGTATTAACTTTCCATTTTACTCTTCCTTACATTCAGTGCTCTCGTTTTGTTTCCTCTTTAGGCATACAAGTGCATGATATCTGATAAAAATGCATGAGCACAACATTAAAAGTAATGGCAGGATTGCTGCAAATATGCGCTTTTCGATTCTTGGAGACAGCATTGGGGCAGGCATATACTTGCATGATCAGAAAGTCAATAATGATGTAAACTTTGTTTATTTAATTTATTTATTTAGTTTTATTTTATTTTTGTTTTTGTTATCATGTTCTGGCTTGCTTCCTCTTGATCATGCCAAGGATATGTATGACAAAAATGTTGTGTTATTTGATTAGGAAACAGAACCAATCATAGTACTGGTGACACAGAACAAAGACTTACGCACCCAGGTTTATTGGTAGACAAATATTGTTAAGCTCTAACTTGGCTTTTAACTATTTTTCTTCTGTGGCTTTCTACTATCACCCATTTCCCCCCAACCCAACCCTGCCTGTCATTTCTCTTTAATGTTTAATGTCCACTCTTCAATAACAAAAAGGTGGGGGCAGGAGGGGTGGGGTGGGGGTAAACAAACAGCTACAGCACGTGTCCTCGCGAGCTTTTTTGCACGTGCACGTATGTCAGCTTGACTGGTTTATCGACTCGGTTAACCGTCTTATCATGGTGAATATGAACTGGTTTAAAGGCTGCAGCTGAATGATCGTGTGTTGATATTGGCTGCATTTTGAAGGCGGTCATGAAGTGCTAAATATCAATGTATATTCCTGTTAATCCCT
>CM060310.1:60464370-60474370 GCA_030674185.1 Monoplex corrugatus
CTTCTCTTTCTTTTGTCTTTTTTATGCATAGATTTGAGAATTAATTCGTAGGGTGATATGTTACAACGTTGGTTTATGAGTGACTGACAGAAAGAAAATGAAAGACAGAAGACTAGAGGTATGATATAAACTGTGTGTGTGTGTAGGTGTGTGTTCTATGTGTTTTCCCCAATCACACACAACCATCCATTCAGTCACCTCATCCACCTCTGCAAACACGACAGCAGATTGACAATCTTGGACTAGCAGGCAAAGACCAATGAACACTTATAGGTAGAAAGAAACTCTAGGGAGAGCTAGACAACAGAAGGTCTTCAGAGAAGTAACCCCCTTTAGACAAGTGTTTCGGCCCTGAATTCCTTACACTCTCGGGGGGCCGGGCCACATCCAGGTCATGACTCCTGGATGCCCTTCTGCTATCCAATCACATTTCACAATGTTCAACATTAGTGGAACAGTAAGCTGATATTTCAATATTTCATAACCAATCAGGAACCCTCAGTTCATCTGAAACAGAGATTTCATTTAGTCCCTTTTTTATCCACTGGACGAGGTGGCAGGGAAGTTTTTAGTCTTTTTCTTATTACCCGTTGTTTGGTGTCTGTTTGTGATCGTGCATTCGCGCTTGACAAAGGCCGGTTGGCCGAACATTTGCGCCTGTCTTGTCTTGTTGCATTGAATACGCGTTCTTTTTCGGTTGACTTGTTCTTCTGGTTCCTGTTTGCTTGGACACGGGCAGTCGCACTTGTTTTGGATATCATCTGTAACAGCTAGATCAACAAACACATAAAGAAATAAAGAGAGAAATGTTCAACGTTCACTGTGCAATGGAAGGCAGATAATCATTTACTCATTTCAGTATTTTTTCTTTCCCAAACAGTCCTTTCACAAGGAATCTTTCACTGCACAAACACTTCCAGGAGAGTTCTCGCAATTTTAGTTTCACGGCATCGATATCATTGTTCTGCATTCAGTTCATCACTGTATATAAATGTATTTCCTCCGATAACATATTTTTTTCTGCTGCCCAGACGATTTCAGTTTATATTCATTTCTCACAGTTCCAATAGTTTAAATGCTTTCAGGTAACTATCTGTTACCGCAAACCCCAGGGAGCAGGAAACATCAGAAAGGCGTCACTAATTGGAAACGCCCAGGTACGCAGCAGAGTCCTAAGAGCTTAGGACCAGAGGCTGGTTCAGGCATCCACCCCTCAAACCAGACTTTCAAACAGATGTGGCTCCCTCGTGAACCAATCTGACCAGACAGCTCTCCACATCAGAAGCTTCTAACAGGTTAGCAGCTTACAAAGAAAACCAAACCAAAACAAAACAAAACACACAAAAAACAAACCAAAAAATAGTTTTATTCAGGCAGCACAGCGACATTACTGTTCAACCTGGCAATCTCTGTAGAACTGAATTTGAGCTCACAAATGTTCAACATGCATTCCACAATTTAACTTTACAGGCCAGTCTCAAAACATTTCTCATTCTAGCCAATGAGAACAAAGATAATGAAAACAACACTGGGTGTTCCAATTCATAGAAGCAGAATGAACCAAAAAACTTTCTTACACAACAGTGTGAAAATAGAAAAAAACAGCAGTATGAAAATGATAACAGCGCATACGTCACATGATACCAACCTACCAACCAACCAACCAACAAACAAACAAACAAACACACACACACACAAACAAACAAACAAGATGTTCCACATAGCTGATTTGAAAGGACACAATACCAAGGCTCAAGTAATCAAAATAATTAATTTTCTTGTCATCAATTGCTAATTTATGCATCTTTAGTAGCTCTTGGGTGAAGGTTTCAAGATTGTATATCAAAGATGACAGATGGTATTTGATCGATAAAAAGTGATCTTGATGAAATAGTTCTAAGCTGCGTCAGTCTTCCATTCGTTTTTGATCAGTAAATCTTCAAGTTAGATGGATGTTTTGCCAGGAACAAATTTACTGCTCCACACACAGCCATAAAAACACTCACCCATCAAAAACACTGACAGTCTGACAATATCCCTCTGTCTGTGTCTCTATCTGTTTATCTATGTCTTTCTGTCTGTCTGTCTCTCCATCTCTGTCTCTCCATCTCTCCAACGCTCCCTCTCTCTCTCTCTCTCTCTCTCTCCTCTCTCTCTCTCTCTCTCTCTCTCTCTCATCTCTCTCTCTCCCTATCCGCATGTCTGTCTCTGTCTCTCTGTCTGTCCGTTTTTCTCTCTCTTCCCCCCCCCCCTCACACACACACACACACACACACACACACACACACACACACACACACACACATACACACACACACACACACACACACACACACACACACACACACACACACACATACACATACTTTGATTTTTGATTCGGCCTATCGTTTTGTCACATTTCATACAGTTGCAAATGAAAATAAACACAGTTTATCAATGTCATGAAAATAGAGATAATTATTCGAGTTCCTATACAAAATGCCAAACCTTCACCATTCAATTATCTCTCTCGGTGTAAAACCAATTCCAGTTCTACTCAGCATCAATGCCCAGTTGTGCCTCTTTCGAACTATCATGACAAAAATAACACAGAGAAAAATCAATACAATGTTCTAGTCTGCTTCTTTATAACCCCCTTTAATCAAAAAAACTGGTCGGTTTTTTTTTCCTTAAGCATAAAAATGTGCTCAGACCAAAAATCGTTTATTTTTTTCCTGGTGTCTCCGAGATACAGTGTGCAAATTACCAATTTTAAATGTCTTACTCCCCTCCCCATTTCCCCAATTCAGAACGTTAGAGATTGATGTCTTTATAAAACTGAATTATTGATGGCTATACATAGGCTGTAATTTGCTATATTAGACTCTCATCGTTTGCTTTCTCTCTCCCTTTCTCTCTGTCTCTTTGTCTCTCTGTCTCTAACTCTCTCTCTCTCTCTCTCTCTCTCTCTCTCTCTCTCTCTTTCTCGTTCTGTCTTTCTGCCCATCTGTCATTATATCTGTCTCTGTCTTTCTGCCTGTCTACCTGTCTACCTGTCTGTACTTCTGTCTGTCTGTTTCTCTGTCTCTGTCTGTCTATCTATCTGTCTGACTGACTGTCTGCCTGTCTATCTCTGTCTGTCTGTCTGCCTGTCTACATTTCTGTCTGTCTGTCTATCTCTGTCTATTTCTCCCTCTCCCCCCCCCCCTCTCTCTCTCTCTCTCTTTCTCTGAACCTCTCTCTGTCCGATTCACTTGTGTGGAAACGCATGCATACAGATTGGAAGGAGAATGTTCTACATTTGCCCCAACCAAGCCGAAAGAGACAGGGAGAAAGAAACAAAGAGCGCTAAAGAGAAAGGCAAACACACACAGTCACACACACACACACACACACACACACACACACACACACACACACACACACACACACACGCGCGCGCGTGCACAAACACACACACACACACACACACAAACAGAGAGAGAGAGAGAGAGCGAAAGAGAGAAAGAGAGAGAGAGAGAGAGAATGAGAGAGAGAATGAGAGAGAGTGAGAGAAAGAGAGAGAGAGAGAGCGAGAGAGAGACAGAGAGAGAGAGACAGAGAGAGAGAGAGACAGAGAGAGAGAGATCAATACATATTTCAATGTACATGTAACATGAAAGGGTTTTACTTTTAAAACAAAATTTAGACTTGCCCAAGGATTCATTGAGTGCCTTACTTTTACTGACTGCTTAAATTGTGTTTAGTTATGATAAAGAAGTTACGCAGTTACCCACCTTAGCACATGACTTGAACATAATCCCAGACAAATCAACTACCTTGTTGGACCTGTTTGTCGTCAAAAGATTATAAGAGACAATATAGAGACACGTTTAAGGGTCAGAAACAGCAAATATATCCATGTAACCATCATCCATACACAGGAACTGGTGGGGCGCTATCCATATACAGGAAGAAGTATTATGTAGGGAGGTAACTCAGATGAAAAGATTAGTTATCAAACCTGAGTCTGCTTTTAATTGGCTGTGTGTCAGTATATGTACGTGTTTGCGTATTTGTTTGCATGTACGTGTGCATACGACCTAATGAAGCAAATGCATAGAATCATAGGAAAACTAATGATAAATTGCTTTTATTGTGTACAGCTTAAAGTTCGGCAATAACAATCAAACAGACGTAATGTTTATAGCACAAAGGTCACATGAGTAAATCTCCATATTTTTAGTAGATACACATTTCATATTTAGTCAGTTTTGGTTCGAATTTTCACCTGTTTCTTAAATATCATTTTCTGCGTATTTACCCCGTTCATGATGCCAATAGCATGTGGGGCAACACAGCATATATACAGGCTTCCAAAGCAGCTTTTCTACGGTGAACAGGAAAAAAGTCCATCCACCAAGAGGACGGCCAAAGCTTCGCTACAAAGACATCCTGAAAAATCCCTCCAGAAATGTGACATTGATGAAGAAGACTGGGAAATCATGGACACAAACAGGTCTGAATGGAGGCAAAATATTTGCAAGGGAACAGAAACTTATGAAAATGAAAGACGAAGCAGCCAATTGGGAAAGCGTGCAGCAATAAAGGCTAGAACCAACTCTGCAGAGCGTTCCATTGAGTGTCCAGTATGTGGCCGCCTGCAGGCATCAGACTTTGGTCTGAATCCCCACGTAAGTGTACCCAAATAACGTGCTAGACTGGACACTATCGACCATGACAGTCGACCATATATATATATATATATATACGTGTATACATTAGCAGATTAAAAGAGACAAACCATAATACTAACGATACCAATGGACACTACCCTGCATGGCCAGACAGATTTATTGGCTGATGAACACTGTGAACTAGACAGCTACTTAACCTTTAAGCCTTCAGCACGATCAGTCTCTTCCTTCATGCCTGCCTCATTCCATCTCTCCTCCTGTGCATTTCCTCCCTTCTATCAAAAACGAATTTAAAGAGAGAGTATTGATGGCGAAGCCATTCTATCAATCTCTTTCTATACAATATTTTGAAAGAAAATCAATATCTCCCTAGCAATATCAATGAAAAGAAATTATTCTTATCTTGCAATATTTTCCAAAGTCATTAAATGAATGTGGATACACTGGGCATTGGACAAGTTACAGAATACAATACGTACATGAAGTCATTTCGCTATGTGTCACACACATACACACACACACACACACACACACACACACACACACACACACACACGAGCGTGTAGCGCGCGCGCGCGTGCACATGTATATCGTCATCATCATCATAATCATCATCATCATCATCATCATCACCGTCATCATCATCATCATCATCATCATCATCATCATCATCATCATCATCATCATCATTATCATCATCATCATCATGTGTCCTGCTGCATAGCGTTCGCTATCATGGAACGAATCTATCTTTTGTTGCTGCAAGTATGTCCAACCCGTTTCGCCCTTAACCATTCAAACTGTCTGACATTTTCTGCCTAGATCTTACTGGTTTCTCTTTTTCTCTCTCGCTTTCCAGTTGTGGCAAGGTGGTCGAAATTCTCTTGCTCCATAAAATGTCTTAGAGATATTGCTTGTCTTTTCCTGATCTTCTTCATTAATATTCCTTTTTTATGTTCGTTTCCGTCAGGACTTTCTCGTTTGTTTTCTTTGCAATCCATGGGACTACCGATCGTCTATATTACTGAAAATTTTTTCGTGATGTTAACTGGTAGGCATTTGTTCGCAAGAACGCTTGTCATTTTTTTTATTTCTGTTTTAGCATGTTCAATTTTGGCTGGATATTTCTAATGTGTATATGCCTTCCGATGAGATGACTGTTCTTAGATACTTGAACTTATTAACTTCTCTCATATCATACCATACCATATCATATCATGTCGCGTCACGTCACTTCACCTGTATTATATTATACAAGGTGTTTTAAAAAGAATACGCCAAAATCATCACGTGATGTGTCAAAAACGAAAAAAATTACAAACCTCTAGCATAAACACATTGTTGTATATACATTCAAGTTTCATTTTATGTTTTATAAGTGCTCAATGTGGCCACCACCGGCAGCGCGGACAACATCAAGCCGATATGAGAATTCCTCCCAAACGCGCCTCAGCATGTCACGGTCCACCGTGTTGATTGCAGCTGTTATTCGATCTTTCAAGTCATCGATACTTGCTGGAAGTGGTGGAACATAAACTTGGTCTTTAACATACCCCCACAAGAAAAAGTCACACACAGTGAGGTCCGGGGATCTGGCAGGCCAAGCACAGAGAGCAAGGTCTTTAGCACCTCTCCTCCCAATCCATCGCTGAGGCACGTTTTCATTCAGATAAGCTCTAACCCCGAGATGCCAATGGGGTGGTGCTCCATCTTGCTGAAAAATGAAGTCATTCGATTCTGCTTGCAGTAAAGTGAATAGCCAGTTTTGGAGCATTTCGAGATAGGTTTGTCCTGTAACGGTGTTTCCTTCAAAGAAAAAAGGACCATAGACCTTGTCTTGAGACACAGCACAGAAGACGTTCACTTTAGGGGAATCTCTTTCATGCTCAACAGTTTCATGTGGGTGATCTGTTCCCCAAATGCGCACATTGTGACGATTGACTGTGCCGCTCAAATGGAAAGTCGCTTCGTCACTAAAAACTAAACGTGAAAAGAGAGTTTCATCACCTTCCTCCATCTCCAGCATTGACTCACAGAATGTCCTCCGCATCACCTTGTCATCATTAGTAAGTGCTTGGACGAGGCTTAGTTTGTATGGTTTCATGTGTAATCGTCTCTTTAACACACGCCAGACAGTGGTATGAGGGATGGCAAGCTGAAGACTTGCTCGACGTACGGACTTACGTGGGCTGCTCTCAAATGCATCATGAATCCTCTCCACTTGCTCCTCTGTAACACGTGGTCTTCCAGGACTCTTTCCTTTGCACAGACACCCACTCTCTTTAAACTGTCTAACCCACCGTCGAATGCTCTCACGATGGGGCGGATCAATGCCGAATTCTGTTCTGAAAGCACGTTGCACCGTGACAATGGCGTTTGTTTTCGCGAACTCAAGCACGCAAAACGCCTTCTGCTGAGGAGTCGCCATTTTGATTGATCTTCCCACAATTCAGCTGCACCGGAAGTTATACTAACGACAGCGGTGAAACTGACACCCAATAAAACTTTGATAACTACTCTATCAAATAACCACTGATTCAGTCCACTACAATGCTATAGACCTGAAAAAACTGCGTAATGATTTTGGCGTATTCTATTTGAAACACCCTGTATTATATTATATTATATTATATTATATTATATTATATTATATTATATTATTATATTATATTATATTATATTATATTATATTATATTATATTATATTATATTATATTATATTATATCATATTATATTATATTATATTATATTATATTATATTATATTATATCACGTCACTTCACCTGTATTATATTATATTATATTATATTATATTATATTATATTATATTATATTATATTATATTATATTATATTATATTATATTATATTATATTTTGTTTTGTTTCGTTTTATGCGTGATTGAGATGACCACACTATCTTTCGCTGATGATTTTCGCAAGTAGAAAAGAAAACAAAAGTATACAGCACAACTGCTCTATACAATTGTTACAATCATAGTGATTGAACGCATTGTTGTGTTGAATAAAGGACACATAACGTGAAATACTGGCATTCAGTTTTAATAGAAAGTGACCTGCTTCTATAAGATGAATGTTACATAAACACACACACACACACACACACACACACACACACACACACACACACACACACACACACACACACACACACACACCACACACACACACACACACACACACACACACAAACACATACACACGCTCGTGAACTAACCTTGAAACAGATGTTGACTAAGATACCGTTGTTATTGTATTTCAAGTAACTGTTCTCTAATTTAGTGAATCATTTTCTTTCTTTCTTTGTTTTTCTTTCTTTTTCATTTATAACCAACAAACGATCCCATATACATGGTGGAATAAAACACACTAAATAAACCAAGACGATGTCTAGAATTAATTCAATATGACATATAGTCAAGGTCCAAGTAACCAAAATAGTTGAAATCTTGTTGGCAACAACTGATCAGTAACTCATTTACGCACCATTCGTGACTCGTGCTTGAACAGTTCAGGACTGTAAGTCGAGGAGACTGGTGATATTTGAACCATGAAATTTGTCATCCGACTGTTCATCTGCATGCTTTTAGTGATTTATGGTCCGGTGACTCAAGATACTGAACAGAAATGACTGGCGATCTTTCATCCATAAAAAAAAGTCTCTGAACTCAATCTTTTCACAGAAATTCTGAGTCCCGTTGGGGCTAAACTTTTTTTCTTCTCCAAGAAATGGGATTATATCTTAATTATGTGATTATTGGAGTCTCCATGCCCGTAAATGCTGATAGAAACGGATCATCCAGCTAACGGGGCTCTAGTCAAGCTACGACAGGCCTGGCAATCCGGTAGTCGATTAACAGTTGCTCTGGAAACTAAAAGAACATGCAGTGGACAGATCAAGACAGATCATTGATTGGAAATGGAAAGGGACAACGTGTTAGGTCAAGCAAAATTGGCACCTCGGTCTGAAGGACAAAGAGCCGTAGTTAGTAGAATTCATACAAAAATTCACCGTATGAATCATGGAATATCAGACTGTAGTAAAAAAAATAAATAAATGAAGGGTAAAAATCACACGCTAACTCAGTTTTTGAAAAATATATTGCAATATGTGATATGCGATGACTCAGAAGACCGTATCTTACATGCTTAGAAATGGAAAAAAAAAGATAGATGGTTTGAACAATTCCTGTCAACCATTATATCACACAACAATGGATGAAGTGATCTGGATACCTGGTAGCAGTGCCAGTCCATCCATTAGCCTTTTGAAACTACAGCACCAGATGCACAGGCGACATAGTCAATAAAGATCACGACTTCGCTGGACAGATGGAGTGACGGACACACTTCGGATTTGCACCATAACTCTGTGTCCTCTATTACTCGTACAACTAGCTGCAGACTACCAACTTTAACTCCTACTGACATCTCCCAGAACAAACAGAGGGGGGGGGGGGATGAAAAGAAGTAAACATGAAAGTAAATTGATAACATCCACTAATATTTAATGCAAGTGAGAGCTTCTAAAACATAGATTACTTATCTTTTAAAGAACTGTTTACAGTATCCAAGTTTTGGAATCCAAGTTTTTATGTCCATCTGTTTTAACTATCAGTCTGATTTCTTCTTAGTGCGTGTTATGTAGTACTACGTATCTTTTGACCTGTTTGTCTCTTACTGTGTTTTAAGCACTAGTGTCCTTAAAAAAATAGCCATAAAATAATACGCCTTCCTGACGTGTTGCAGACAGCGATTATATTGGTTTTAAGCGTATCCTAGCTTTTAAGCTGACTTTAAAAATGCACTAAACCCAGTGCCATCTGTGTATTTCTGTTGATTCCTCCGTTTGCCCGTCTGTTCGTCTGTCTGTCTTTCTGTTATTACATACATTTAGTGTCATGTATATCTGATATCGTGCCATGCTGCGATTACCTAACTTGTGTGTTTGATAAACAACATTCATTATTGTAAGAAATTGTTGCCCTCATACATTCAATTTTGTATTCGTGTGGTCATTCAGTGTGTCCACACCAGGTAAGGTCAATCATAATCTGTGATCACTGCAACTATTATAAGTCACCCATCTTGACTATAAGCTTGTCATGATATATATATATATATATATATATATAATATATATGGTTGTTTCCTCTTTGCTGGTGTTGTTGTTGATGTAGCTGTTGTTGTCGACCATCATGCTGTGTCGATATGAAAGTGTATGTATGAATGTATGTGTGAATGTTTGTGTGCGGGCATGTGGGTGTATGCATGTATTTACTGTTATTTGTTATTTTTATCTCTTACCTGTTTAATTATCTA
>CM060310.1:60484370-60486870 GCA_030674185.1 Monoplex corrugatus
TTTGAAACAAAACCCTTGAAAGAGAGATCTAACCTGCAAAATTACATTTGATATCTCAGAAAAGCAGCAGACAAGACCAGAAGTGACATGAGTAAAAACGAAGAGACCCAAGATATTATTGGAATAGGATCTGTCAACCACAACACCAAACACCGGTAGATAACTGGATCAGCCATCTGAGCAGATGCCAATTAAGAAGTAAGATTTTTTGAACTGTATAACACTAGATGCCCGGGTTTCAGAACCAGAGGAAATCCACCGTGGTACTGGATAAGCTGAGTAACAGACACATTTCACAATTACACCAATACGTTAACATTCCACAACTACACACACAAAACAAAAACTATTTAGGGGTTCCCAGCTAACTGCAGGCCACCTGTTTCATCTACCTGTTATTCATCCCGGTATGAGTAGACTAAAAAATAAAAATGAAGAATCTATTCCTCCTACTATCTAAATCCATTTAATACCCAAATAAACAATCTGCACATCTCCTACTCTAGACATATTGAAAGAAAAAAAGGTTGATTCTAGAAGCTGGCCTAGTTTCAGTCTCATGTTAGTAATGGCCAGGCAGATGTACCTTCAAACTCCGTGAGCCATGTCTACTTGCTGTCAGAGGAGACATGAAGGCCCAATATTTAAGAGTTCTTAAACTGTTGCAACCACTTCTTTGGAATCATCGATCTGTTTCTGGAGCCAACGCCACGAGACAGACAGTCTGCTTGAGAGATCAGCTCAGTGTGTCGGTGAAATGATGTATTATGACACTAGAAATCACTCTCTCTGTCTTGTTTGTTTCTGTCTCTTTCTCTAACTGTCGATCTGTCTGTCTCTGTTGTCTATGTCTGTCTCTGTCTGTCTGTCTCTGTCTGTCTGCCTGTCTCTGTCTCTCTGTCCCTTTCTTTCTGTCTGTGTCTCTCTCTGTTCGTCTGTTCATCTATCCGTCTGTCTGCCTGTCTGTCTCTCTCTATGTCTCTTTTTCTCTCTGTTTCAGTCCCTGTCTGTCTGCCTGTCTGTCTGTCTCTCTCTCTCTCTCTCTCTCTCTCTCCTCTCTCTCCGCCCCCCTATCTCCCCTTCCACCCCTTCTCTCTTTCTCTCCTTCCCTCCCTCCCATCATCATCTCAGGCTTCTGGCATTTCACCACTTCTGTTTGTTACCAATAACCAGATGATAGAGAAAAATACTGTAAACGAATTCTATTACGTGGGCAGCACAGTGAGCAGCAATGGATCTCTTGATACTGAGGTGGTGCTGCACACCTCCAAGGCTACCACTGCCTTTGGAAGGCGGACCAAGAGGTTGTGGCAAGACAATGGCATCAGGTTCACCGCAAAAACTGATGCGTACAGAGCAGTAATCTTGAGCTCCCTACTGTACTGCTGCGAGATCTGGAACTGTTTACTGAAGCCACATTTAAACTCCTGGACCCGTGTCACAAAAACCTGTCTGTGTATGATCTGCAACATCAAGTAGCAAGATTGACTTCTGAAGAGAAGTGTGGCTTCCCAAGTGTAGATTTTATTTCAGTCAAACGCCAGTTTGTCCGTTTTTAGGAGACAGCTGCGTTCCAAAAGACGTTTCTGCAAAGAAAGCTGAAGTAAAGATACTGTGATCAGACAGACCACTACAACGATTCAAGAATGCTCTGAAGGCCAACAATATCGGCTGTGGCATTAACAGGATGCTCTGAAGGCCAACAGTATCGGCTGTGGCATTAACAGGATGTTCTGGATGCCAACAGAATCGGCTGTGGAATAAACAGGATGCTCTGAAGGCCAGCAATACCGGCTGTGGCATAAACAAGACGCTCTGAAGGCCAGCAATATCGGCTGTGGCAATAACATAATGCTCTAAAGGCCAACAGCATCGGCTGTGGCGTTAACAGGATGCTCTGAAGGCCAACAGTATCGGCTGTGGCATTAACAGGATGTTCTGGATGCCAACAGAATCGGCTGTGGAATAAACAGGATGCTCTGAAGGCCAGCAATACCGGCTGTGGCATAAACAAGACGCTCTGAAGGCCAGCAATATCGGCTGTGGCAATAACATAATGCTCTAAAGGCCAACAGCATCGGCTGTGGCGTTAACAGGATGCTCTGAAGGCCAACAACATCGGCTGTGGCATTAACAGGATGCTCTGAAGGCCAACAACATCGGCTGTGGCATAAACAGGATGCTCTGAAGGCCAACAGCATCGGCTGGGGCATTAACAGGATGCTCTGAAGGCCAACAGCATCGGCTGTGGCATAAACAGGATGCTCTCAAGGCCAACAGCATCGGCTGTGGTATAAACAGGATGCTCTGAAGGCCAACAGCATCGGCTGTGGCATTAACAGGATGCTCTGAAGGCCAACAGTATCGGCTGTGGTATAAACAGGATGCTCTGAAGGCCAGCAGCATCGGCTGTGGCATTAACAGGATGCTCTGAAGGCCGACAGCATCGGCTGTGGCATTAACAGGATGCTCTGAAGGCCAACAGCATCGGCTGTGGCAT
>CM060310.1:60491870-60494370 GCA_030674185.1 Monoplex corrugatus
CTCAGGACACACTCCGTACCCTTGTGGGGTCGATGCATCGGCGCTGTGAAGCATGCATCCAGGCTCGGGGCGGACACACGCGATATTGAAAACAGATTGGCCAAATCTGACACTTTCTGTATTTTGAAAAGGGGGGATGTTCCTTTAAATGCATGTGCTGTTCACTAATGGGTCATTGTGCTAATTTCTTTTTCCAAAACAGGTGTGGAAATGATGAAATAAAACATAGAATCAATTCTAAACATTGTCAATTATTTCAACTTAAAATTAGAGAGGAAGGAAGAAGTGGCCCTTAAATTATGATTAGGAGTATAAGCTATACCTTTTTTTTTGGGCAAAATGGTAACATATGGAATGCAGGGAATTGATGATGTAAAACAGTACTCTACAATATGAGTGTGACTGCAATTTAACTGTGAAGAGATCATGAATAGGGCAATATGGTACAGTGTATTAAGTCTGTTCTCTTGGTGGCGTGACCAGGAGAACACTTACCCTCCACGCACCCACCCTGTGTTAATCCAAACTCACTGTGTTTTGATTCCTCGTCTTTCCTCCGGAAGTGGGTCTGTCGTGTGTCTTTTATGGTCAGTCACAGGTTGCCACGCATCATAAGGACGTGAAAAGTGATAGCCTCCTGGTAATGGGATTAATTATTCACTAGGTGAATCAACTAATTGACGGTTTTGTATACGGTTCAAAACAAAACTTTTTTAACGTAACTGTATCTGATTTTCTGCTTCAATATGTCCATTGATGAGTGATGTTTTAGTCTCAGTAGGCAAGAAAATATCACGTTGCCTTTATACAAACTTAGTTTTGAGCATTTTGTACTTCTTACAGATGCTGAAGCTTTTAGCCAAATGGTAACGTAGAGAATGCAGGGAATCAATGGATTAAAACAGCACTGTACAATGTGAATGTGACTATAATATCACCGTGAAGAGATCACGAATTGGGCAATATGGCAGTGTACTAAGTCTGTTCTTTGGAAGATGTGGCAAGAACACTTATCCTCTACGCACCCACCCTGCATTAGTCCAAACGCACGATATTTAAGTTCCTCGTCTTTCTTCCGGAAGTGGGTCTGTCATTTGTCTTGTATAATCAATCACAGGTTGCCAGGCATCATAAGGACGTGGAAAGTGATAGCCTCCTGGTAATGGAATTAATTATTCACTAGGTGAATCAACTAATTGACGTTTTGTGTAGGGTTCAAAACAAGACCTTTTCAACGTAGCTGTATCTGATTTTCTGCCTCAATATGTCCATTGATGAGTGATGTTTTGGTCTCAGTGGACAAGAAACTATCTCTTCACATTTAAACAAACATACTTTTGCGTATTTTCTACTTTTTACAGAAGCTTAAATTCTTTAGCAAAATGGTAACGTTGAAAATGTGGGGCATTAATGATGTAAAACAGCACTCTACAATGTGAATGGGACTGTACATATAATCTCAATGTGAAGAGATCATGAATAGGGCAATAGGGCACAGTGTACTTTTCTGTGGATGGCCAGGTAAGGAGATCACTTACTCTCTATGCAGCCATCATGTATTAATCCAAACTCACGGTATTTAGGTTCCTCATCTTTCTAAGATGAATGTTGAGGGTTCCATGGACAGCAAAGAAAACAAACGAGACAGTCTTGATGGAGGCAGACACAAGTAGATCACTCATAAGGAAGATTAGGAAAAGACAGGCAACATTTATAGGCCATTTTATGAGGAAGGGGGATTTGGAGCACATGGTCACAACGGGAAAGCTGGAGGGAAAGAGAGCACCGGGTAGACCCAGGGAGAAAATGTTGGACGGACTTGCAGAGTGGCTGGGGATGGGGAGGGTGTGGCAGATGCTAGGGGCAACGAGAGATAGAGGCAGATGGAAGTCCATGATCGCCAACGCCATGTGGCAGGGCACCTGATGATGATGATGATGATCTTTCCTTCGGAAGTGAGTCTGTCGTTTGTCTTGTATAATCAGCCATAGATCGCCAGGCATCATAAGGACTTGGAAAGTGATAGCCTCCCGGTAATGGGATTAATAGTTCACTAGCTAGCTCTTTCTGTACGTTAAGGGTTTTCAGACAGGACGCAGGGTTCACATGCAACCTATTTTGGAACAGGAGGTAAGGTCAGTAAAACATTTGTAGATATGTTTGTGTTCTACATAGAACAAGAAGGTTGGTATTGGGTTGTGCAGTATTGAATTCTAAATAACATACAGGTAATAACACCATAATTTTCATTATGATGTAAAAGAAATAGAACGGGATAGGCGGGATCTCTTTGCAGAACAAGAAGGCCCTTCACGATCGTCAACACTCGCTTCTTCTGACTCTGCACTTGATGCACTTGATGCACTCTCAACAAAGCTATCACCACTGTCACTGGCAGCTATTTCATCATCATGTTTGTAAAAAAATCCGAAAAAGTGCGACAGCCTGAGCAGCAGTGAGCCTAACAGGACGCCGACTGCCTGACGCCCTGGCAACTCAA
>CM060310.1:60499370-60516870 GCA_030674185.1 Monoplex corrugatus
CACACAAGCACACACACACACACATGTACGCGCGTACACGCACGCACGCACGCACGCACACACGCATGGACACACACACACGTACGCACGCACGCAGACACGTACGCACGCACGCACACACGCACGCACGCACGCACTTGATACCGAATCCTTCACGTACGCAAACCCTGTGTGGTAGCAAGATCTTCACAGCAATACCGATGTAAAAGAAACAAAACAACAGAGAAAGAGCCAACATACACGACTTTAAAGGTCTATTGGTTACCTTCACGTCCATTTTCATAGACAACAAATATCTACATTGGAGGCCAACCCATGGAGATTACAGTGTTTACGTCTCCGAGATGGAGGTAGACTGCTATAATGAAATATATGCTTGCTCCTCCTCACGCTCCTCTGTTCGGTTTAGCCACACCGGGGAAATGGGAGGGACATATGAGGGACGATTCCAATTGTGGGTTTCATTCCACTGATTCCCACCAAAGTTCTCTCCAATTGGTTCCTCCCGAATCCCCCTCCCCCTTTCTTTCCACCACCCTGAGTCCACCTCTCTGGTTCTCTCCCAAATCTCCACCCCACCGCCGTTCCCTCTGAAGTTCTTTTCCATTTGTACCCCTACTAAACGCTTCCATCTTTCTCTGAGCGTCTCTCCTCAAATTTCCTCGCAGTGCCCCACTCCCCAAGATCTAACCCAGAGTTCCCTGACTCCACTTTATTGGTTATCTTCTCCTGAAGTTCCTTTTCCCAAGTTCCCTTGTCTATAAATTCATCCAATATTCCCCCGCCCCCCTTGTTCTTCTTACCTGAATTTCCTGTCCTTTCTTTTTGAACTTCCCATCCGCTTGTTTGTTCCTCCCAACGAACAGTTTCCTCCAATTTGTCTCTCCCAGAGAGTCTCCTCCCATCCCCCAATAACTGTTTCTCCCTATTTTCCATTCAACTTGTACACCATCCTTTTACTTAACCCAAAGTTATCTCCAACTTGTATCATCCCTCTCTGCACCTTCCTTTAGGTTCCTTTCCACTACCTTCCCCCTTTCCAAAAGTTCCACCGAAGTTTTCCTTCTTTTGTCTCTTTGTCCTGAAGCTTATTTTCCTTGCCCACCCTGCCCTGAAGTTCCCTCCCTCTTGTTTCCCCATTCCACCCCATTGTTACCTTCCGTTTGTCCATCTGCCAAACTCCCCCCTGAGAGTTCCCTCACACTGGTTCTGTTCTCCTCCAGTGTTTCCTCTATTACTCCCTCTACAAGTCTTAAGTTCCCTCCCCTTGCTCTCCTTGCCCTGTAATTCCTTCCCCTTGGTTATCCTTGAAGTTCCTTCCCACTTATCCTCTTTCCACCCCAAAATTACATCCCATTTATCCCCCTAGTTCTCTCCCAAATTTCCACCCCATGGTTCCCCTCCCAAATTCCCCGCACACCCCGACACACTACCCTTGTTTCCGTTCCTCTTAAAATCCTTCCCACTTGGTCCATTTCCTTCCTATATTGTACACCGCCTTTTTCTTCCTTTAGTACCTCCACCTATAGTTCTCTCCCATCGTGTCCTCCACTCTGAATTCCTGCGTTTTGTTTACCTCACCCAGAATTCCCTTCCTTTGGTGCACTCCGAAGTGTCCACTCCAAAGTTATAGTTTGTCTTTCTGTGTTATTTCCTGAAGTTCCCATCTATTTGTAACCCTCTCACTAAAAAAAGAAAACAATCTTATCCCCATTGTTCCTTCCCATTTGGATACTTTCCCTCTTCAACAAGAGTTCCTTTCCTTTGTTTTCCTCCTCAACCAGAGTTCCCTCCCACTTTTTCATCTCCACCCGGAATTCACTCCTTTTCTCCCCCCCCCCCCCCCCCCAACCAAAGGACCTTCTTCTGTTCTTCCTCACCCAGAGTTCCCTCTATTTCCCCGACCCCACCCCACCCAGAGTTCCCTCTCACTGTTTTCCACCACCCAGAGTTTCCTCATTCTATTCACCCCACCCGAAATTCCCTCCCTCTGTTCACCACACCCAGAGTTCCCTCCCTCTGTTTCCACCCCCCCCCCCATCAGTTCCCCTACCTCTGTTACCCCCATCCAGAGTTACCTCCCTCTGTTCTCCACCCCCTATCCAGAGTTCCCTCCCTATGTTACTCCCTGGATTTCCCTGCCTCTGTTTCTTCCCCACCCAGAGTTGCCTCCATCTGTTACCGTGCCAGAGTTCCCTCCACCTGTTACCCTCAACTGGACTTCCCTACATCTGTTCCCCCCACCCAGAGTTCCCTCCTTCTGTTTCTTCCTCACCTGGAGTTCCCTCCCCCCCCTCTGTTCCCCCCACCCGGAATTCCCTATTTCTGTTCCTCACTCTGTTCCCCCCATCCAGAGTTCCCTCCTCCCTCTGCCCCCCCCCCCCCCCCGAATTCCTTTCCACTGTTCCCTCCCTCTGTTCTTCCCACTTCGGGGTTCCCTCATTCTGTACTACCCTCCGTGGAGTTCCCTCCCTTTGTTCTAATTCCTGGAGTTCCTCCCTCTGTTCAACCCCCTGGAGTTCTCTCCCTCTGTTCTAACCCATACATTTCCCTCCTTCTGTTCTAACCCCCTGGAGTTCCCTCCCTCTGTTCTACCCCCTGTAATTTCTCTCCCTCTGTTCTACACCCATGGAGTTCCCTCCCTCTATTCTACTCCCTTTAGTTCCCTCCCTCTGTTCTATACCCATGGAGTTCCCTCCCTCTGTTCTTCACCACCCCCCACACATCCAGAGTTCCGTCCCTCTGTTACCACCCTGGAGTTCCCTTCTTGTGCTCCCCCACCAAGAGCGCCCTCCCGTTGTTCACCCACCTGGAGTTCCCCGCCCTCTGTTACCCCTGGAGTTCCCTATCTCTGTTTCTTCCCCACCCAGAGTTGCCTCCATCGTATTGCGTCCCGGAATTCCCTCCACCTGTTACCCCCCACATGGAGTTTTATCCGTCTGTTCCCCCACCGGAATTCCAACCCTCTGTTTCTTCCTCATCCAGAGTTCCCTCCCTCTGTTCCCTACCCCCGAGTTCCCTTCCTTTGTTCACCCGCCCGAAATTCCCTCCCCCCCCCCCCCCGGAGTTCCCTTCCTCTGTTCCCCCCATCTAGAGTTCCTCCCTCTCTTCTCCAACCCCCCAATCCAGAGTTCTTTTCCACTCCGGAATTCCCTCTCTCTGTTCTACCTCTGGAGTTCCGTCTTCTGTTCTACCCCCCTTGGAGTTCCCTCCATCTGTTCTACCCACTGGAGTTCCTACCTCTGCTCCATAACCCCTGGAGTTCTCTTCCTCTGTTCTACCCCCTGGAGTTCCTTCCCTCTGTTCTACCCCCCACCCCGAGTTCCCGCCCTCTGTTCTCACCCCATCCGAAGTTCCCTCCCTTCGTTCTCCTCCACCCACACTTCCCTCCCTTCATTCTACCCCCACCTGCGGTTCCCTCTCTCTGTTCACCCCGATCCGAGTGGATGCAATCCTTTCCATTCCTTCGTTTTCCCCCCTCTGGAGTTCCCTCCCTCTGTTATCTCTCACTCCACTCCATAGCCCCCCCCCCCTCTCTGTTCTTCCCCTCTCAGGAGTTCCCTCCTTCTCTGTTCTACACCCCCTGGAGTTCCCTCCCTCTGTCCTCCTCTCCGGCGTTCCCTCCTGTTTTCCCCCCACCCTTCCAGAGTTTCCTCCTTCTGTTCTGTCCCCCTCCCCCCCATCTAATGTTCCATCTCTGTTTTCTGCCCCCCCCCCCTGCCCCCCCCCCCTCCTGAGCTCCCTCCCTCATTTATTCCCCTTCAGAGCTTCTTTCCTCCGTTTTCTCACCCAGAGTTCCCTCCCTCTGTTCTCCCCCCCCCCCCTGTATATCCAGAGTTCCCTCCTTTGTTTGTTCCCCCTCCCACCCTTCCAGAGTTCCCTCCCTCTGTTCACCCCAACTTGAGTTCCCTCCCTATGTTCTCCCCCTTCCGGAGTTTCCTCACTTTGTTCCCCCCCCCCCCACCTCTGGAGTTTCCTTTTTCATTTCTCCCTCTCCAGAGTTCGCTCCTTTGGTTTCTCCACCCTGAGTTCCCTCCCTCTGTTCTCTCCCCATGTGGAGTCCCCTCCCTCTGAGCCCCTCATTCTGTTTCCTCTCTTCACGAGCTCATTCCTCCGTTCCCCCTTAGGACATTCCTCCATCTGGTCCTCCTACCATCCGGAGTTCACTCCCTCTTTTCACCCCACCCCGAGTTCCCTCCCTCCATTTCTCCTCCCCCACCCGAGTTCCCTCCCTCCATTTCCCCCAACCTATCAGGATTTACCTCTGCCTCCGCACCTCACCCAGACTGCCATCCCTCCTACCCTCATCCAAACTTCCCTCACACATTCCCCCCCCCCCACACGTCCTGAGATCCCTCCCTCTCTTCTCCCGCCCCATCGGGAGTTTCCTCCCTCTGTTCTCCCGCCCCCCTACCCTCATGTCCGGAGTTCTTCCCTTCCTCTCTTCTCCCTCCCTCTCTTATCCCGCCCTCCTCCCCCCACGTCCAGAGTTCCGTTCCTCTCTTCTCCCGCCTCCCTATCCCCCACGTCCGGAGTTCCACCCCTCTCTTCTCCCACCCCCCATCCGGAGTTCCCTCCCTCTCTTTTCCCGTCCCCACCCCACGCCCGGAGTTCCCTCCCTCTCTTCTCCAAACCTACCCGGAGTTCCCTATCTCTCTTTTCCCGCCCCTACCCCCACGCCCGTAGTTCCCTCCCTCTGTTCTCCTTCCCCCTCCCCCCACGTCCATAGTTCCCTCCCTCTGTTCTCCCGCCCCCCTTACCCACGTCCGGAATTCCATCTCTTCTCCTGCCCTCCCCCCAAACCATCCAGAGTTCCCTCCCTCTCTTCTCTCTCCCATCTGGAGTTACTTCTCTGCATTCTCTGCTTCCCCCACCCCATCCGAATGTCACTCCCTCTTTTTCCTCCATCCAAAGTTCCTCCCCTCTCTACCTCCTCCCAACAACCGAAGTTCCCTCTCCACGCCGTCCCGAGTTCCCTCCCTCTGTTCTCCCTCCCATCCGGAATTCCCTGTTTCCCTCCAAACCGGGAGTTCCCTCCCTCTTCCCCTAAGTTCCCTCCCTCTGTTCTCCCCCCCCCCTCCCTGGAGTTCCTCCCTCAGTCCCCCCCACATCCAGAGTTCCCCACCACCGTGTTCCCTCCCTGGGTCCCCCCCCCCCCCGTCCGGAGTTCCTTCCGTCTCTTCTCCCCTCCCCATCCGGAGTTCCTCCCCTCTTTTCTCCCCCATCCGGAGTTCCCTCCCTCCCATCCAGAGTTCCTGCGTTCAACCCTACGGAGTTTCCTCCCTCTATTCCCCTCCTACTTGGAGTTCCTCCCAGCGTTCTGCCCTCATCCAAAGTTCCCTCAAACATTCCCACAAAAACGGCAGTTCCCTCTCTCCCCCACCATCCAGAGTTCCCTTGCTCTGTTCCCCATACCCTGGAGTTCCCTCGCTCTGTTCCCCACCCAATGGTCTTCCCTCGCTCTGTTCCCCACCCCCTGGAGGTCCCTTGCTCTCTGTTTCCTCCCAAACCCGGAGTTCCCTTTCTCCCCCTCCCCATAGTTCCCTCCCTCTGTTTCCCCCATATGGAGTTCCCTCCCTCTGTTTTCTCCCACCCAACCGGAGTCCCTCCCTCTGTTTCCCCACACTCAGTTCCCTGCTTTTCCCATGCCCTGAGTTCCCTCCTTGTTCCCACACCCGTAAGTTCCCTCCCTCTGTTCACACCACCCCACCCCTCATCCCGAGTTCCTTCCCTCTGTTCTCACCCCCCCCCCTCCAAAGTTCCCTCCCTTCGTTCTCATCCCCCATCTGAAGTTCACTCACTGTTCTCTCTCCCCCCCCTCCCCCATCCGGAGTTGCCTTCCTCTGTTCTACCCCCTATCCTGAGTTCTCCCCGTTCTTCCCCTCATCTGGAGTTGCCTCCCTCTGTTCTATCCGCATTGGAGTTCCCTCCCTATATTCTACCCACTGGAGTTCCTCCCTCTGTTCTACAACCCCTGGAGTTCCCCTCCCTCGTTCTACCACCACCACCCCACCACCCGAGTTCCCGCCTTCTGTTCTGTACCCATCCGGAGTTCCCTCCGTCCGTTCTCCCCCGCCCGCATTCCCTTCCTTCATTCTACCCCCACCCAGGGTTCCCTCTCTCTGTTCTCCCGATCCGATTGGATGCAATTCCGTCCATTCCTTTGTTTACCCCCCCCCCCCCCCCCCCTGCGGATTTCCCCTTTTCGGAGTTCCCTCTGTTCTTCCCCTCATCCGGAGTTGCCTCCCTCTGTTCTATCCCCACCCGGAGTTTTCTCTGTTCTTCCCCTCATCCAGAGTTCCCTCCCTCTCTTGCTCAAGATCTGAACAAAAACAATACATAGACAGGAAAACAGCGTTAGCTGAATGCAATTGGCTTTTTGTCTCGTTGGTTTCTCGTTGGTTTTTCGTCTCGCTGGTTTCTCGTCTCGCTGGATTCTCGTCTCGTTGTTCTCGTTCTAGTTGTCGTTATCGTTCTAGTTGTAGTTGCCGTTCTAGTTGTTGTTGTCGTTCTAGTTGTCCTCGTTCTTGTCGTCGTTGTCGTTCTTGTCATTGTCGTCGTTCTTCTCGTTGTTTTCGTTGTTCTCGTTATTGTTCTTCTCGTTGTTATTGTTCTCGCTGTTGTTCTTCTCGTTGTTGTTCTTCTCGTTGTCGTAGTTCTCGTTGTTGTCATTGTTCTTCTCGTTATTCTCAATGTCGTTGCTGTTCTTCTCATCGTCGTTCTTCTCGTCGTTGACGTTCTTCTCGTTGTCTTCGTTGTTCTTCTCGTAGTCGTCGTTGTTCTCGTCGTTGTTTGTTTTTTCGTCGTCGTCGTTCTCGTCGTCGTTGTTCTCGTTGTTGTCGTAGTTCTTCTCGTTGTTGTAGTTCTTCTCGTTGCCGTCGTAGTTGTTCTCATTGTTGTTGTTATTCTTTTCGTTGATCTCTCGTTGTCGTTCTCGTTGTGGTCGTTGTCGTCCTAGTTGTTATCGTTGTCGTACTTGTTCTTTTCGTTGTTCTCGTGTTGTGTCGTCGTTGTTCTCGTAGTTGTAGTCGTTGCTGTTCTTCTCGTTGTATTTGTCGTCGTTGTTGTTCTCGTTATCGAAGTTGTCGTTTTTCTTCTCGTCATTGTTGTTCTTCTCGTTGCCGTAGTTGCCGTTGTTATTGTTCTTCTCATTGTCGTAGTTGTTCTTCACGTCGTAGTTGTTCTTCTCGTTGTCGTCGTTGTTGTTGCTCGCGTTGTCGTCGTTGTTGGTGTTCGCGTTGTAGTTCTTCTCGCTGTTCTTCCCGTTGTCATTGTTGTTCTTCCCGTTGTCGTCGTTGTTGTTCCCGTTGTCGTCGTTGTTGTTCCCGTTGTCGTCGTTGTTGTTCCCGTTGTCGTCGTTGTTCTTCCGTTCTTCTCGTTATCGTCGTTGTTCTTCTATTCTTTTTTGTCATCTTTGTTCTTCTCGTTGTCGTCCTTGTTGTTCTTCTCGTCGTTGTCCTTGTTGTTCTCATCGTTGTCGTCCTTGTTGTTCTTCTCGTTGTCGAACTTGTTCTTTTCGTTGTTGTTGATGTTCTTCTCGTTGTCGCTCTCCTCGTTGTTCTTCTCCTGTTTCCGTCGTTGTTCTTCCCGTTGTCGTAATTGTTCTTCTCGTCGTTTTTTTTTCTTCTCGTTGTCGTCCTTGTTCTTCTCGTTGTCGTCCTTGTTTTTGTCGTTGTCGAACTTGTTCTTGCCGTTGTCGTCATTGTTCTTCCTGTTGTCGTCATTGTTGTTTTCCCCCGTTGTCGTCGTCGTTGTTTTTCTCGTTGTAGTTGTCGTCGTTTTCTTTGTCGTCGTTCTTCCGTTCTCGTTGTCGTTCTTATTCCGCTCTTATCATTGTCGTCGTTGTTCTTCTGCTCCTCTTGTCGTCGTTATTCTTCCTGTTGTCGTCCTTGTTAATCTCGTTGTCCTTGTTCTTCTCGTTCTTGTTGTTCCCCTCGTTGTCGTCCTTGTTCTTCTTCTCGTGTCGTCGTTTCGTTCTTCTCGTTGTTGTACTCATCGTTGTCGTTCTGTTTTCGTCGTTTTTCTTCTCGTTGTCGTCATTGTTGTTCTTCCCGTTGTCATCGTTGTTCTTTTGTTCTTCTTGTTGTGGTCGTTGTTATTCTCGTTCTTTTTGCCGTGGTCGTTCTTCTCGTTGTCATCGTTGTTCTTGTTGTCGTCCCTGTTCTTCTCGTTGTCGTCCTTGTTCTTCTCGTCTTCGTTGTTCTTCTCGTAGTCGTCCTTGTTGCTCTTCTCGTTGTCGTTCTTCTCGTTGTTGTCCTTGTTGTCGTTGTTCTTTTCGTTGTCGTCCTTGATGTTCTTCGCGTTGTTGTCCTTGTTGTTCTCCTCGTGGTATTCCTTGTTGTTCTCGTTGTTGAACTTGTTCTTCTTCTCGTTGTTGTTCTCGTTGTCGTTCTCCTCGTTATCGTTCTGTTTTCGTCGTTCTTCTCGTTGTCGTTTTTCTTCTCGTTGTCGTCCTTGTTCTTTTCGTTGTCGAACTTGTTGTTCTTCTCGATGTCGTCTTTGTTGTTCATCTCATTGTCGTTGTTCCTCTGTTCTCGTTCTTCTCGTTGTTGTAATTGTTCTCGTTCTCGTCCTTGTTCTCGTTGTCCTTGTTTTTCTTGTTGTCGTTGTTGATGTTCTTCTCGTTGTTGTCATTTCTGTTCTTCTCGTTGTCATTGCTATTCTTATCGCTGTTGTCATCTTATCGTTGTTGTTCTCGTCGTTGTTTTTCTCGTTGTCGTCGTCGTTCTTTTCCTTGTCGTCGTTATCTCGTTGTCGTCTTTGTTGTTCGTCTCTTTGTCGTCGTTGATGCTTTTCTTGTCATTGATGTTCTTCTCGTTGTCGTTGTTGTTCTCCTTATCGTCGTTGTTCTTCTCGTTGTCGTCATTGTTGTTCATCTCGTTGTGTTTCTTGTTCTCGCTGTCGTCGTCGATTTTTTCTTCTCGTTGTCATCCTTGTTTTTCTACTCGTTGTCGTCGTCGTCCTTCTCATTGTCGTTCTTCTAGTTGTCGTCGTTGTTCTTCCTCTCGTTGTCGTCGTTATTGTTCTTCTCACTCTTGTTCCCGTTGTTCTGTTTTTTCTCGTTGTCGTTCTTCCCGTTGTTTTTACCCTTGTTGTTGTTCTGGTTGTTGTTCAGATTGTTGTCGTGGTTCTGGTTGTGGTTCTCATTGTTGTTCTCGTTGTTGCTGTTGTTGTTGTTGTTCTCGTTTTTATTCTCGTTGTTGGTGTTCTTTGTCCTCGTTGTTGGTGTTCTCGTTTTTGTTTTTCTTGATGTTTTCATGTTCTCGTTGATGTTTTTGTTGTTCTTGTTCTCGTTCTTGTTTTTTCTCTCGTTGGTCTTGTTCTCGTTTTTATCGTTCTCGTCTTTTTTTCTCGTTGTCGTCGTTATTCTTCTCGTTGTCGTTCTTCTCGTTATGAACCTTGATGATCTTCTCGTTGTCCTCGTTCTTCTCGTTGTCCTCCCTGTTATTGTTGTTGTCTTTGTTGTTCTTCCTGTTGTCTTTGTTCTCGTTGTCCTTGTTTTCCTCGTTGTCGTCCTTGTTCGTCTTGTTGTCGACCTTTTTGTTTCTCTCGTTGTCGTTCTTCTTGTTATTAGTTGTTGTTCTCTTTGTCGTTGTTGTTCTCGTTGTTGTAGTCGTTCTAGTTGTATTTTTCTTCGTTGTTGTTCTTCTCGTTGTCTTTGTCGTTCTTCTCTTTGTTGTAAATGTTGTTCTTCTCGTTGACGTAGCTGTCGTCGTTCTTTTTCTCGTTGTCCTCGTTGTCGTCGTCGTTCTTTTCGTTGTAGTTGTTGTTCACGTTGTCATCGTTCTCGTTGTTATTGTTTCTTCTCGTTGTCGTCCTTGTTGTTGTTCTCGTTGTCGTCCTTGTTGTCGTTGTCGTCCTTGTTCTTGTCATCCTTGTTCTTTTTCTCGTTGTCGTCGTCGTTCTTGTTCGTTGTAGTTGTCTTTGTTCACGTTGTCATCGTTCTCGTTGTTATTGTTTCTTCTCGTTGTCGTCCTTCTTGTTGTTCTCGTTTTTCGTCCTTGTTGTCGTCCTTGTTCGTCTTGTTGTCGACCTTTATGTTTCTCTCGTTGTCGTTGTTCTTGTCATTAGTAGTTGTTCTCGTTGTCGAAGTTGTCTTTGTCGTTGTTGTTCTCGTTGTCGTAGTCGTTCTAGTTGTATTTTTCTTCGTTGTTGTTCTTCTCGTTGTCTTTGTCGTTCTTCTCGTTGTCGTAAATGTTGTTCTTCTCGTTGACGTAGCTGTCGTCGTTCTTTTTCTCGTTGTCCTCGTTGTCGTCGTCGTTCTTTTCGTTGTAGTTGTTGTTCACGTTGTCATCGTTCTCGTTGTTATTGTTTCTTCTCGTTGTCGTCCTTGTTGTTCTCGTTGTCCTTGTTGTCGTTGTCGTCCTTGTTCTTTTTCTCGTTGTCCTCGTTGTCGTCGTCGTTCTTTTCGTTGTAGTTGTTGTTCACGTTGTCATCGTTCTCGTTATTGTTTCTTCTCGTTGTCGTCCTTGTTGTTCTCGTTTTTCGTCCTTGTTGTCGTCCTTGTTCTTGTTGTCGTCCTTGTTGTTCTCGTTATCGTCGTTCTTCCCGTTGTCGTCATTGTTATTCTCGTCTTCGTTGTTCTTCACGTTGTCGTCGTTGTTCTTTGCGTTGTCGTCGTTGCTCTTCGCGTTGTCGTCGCTGTTCTTCACATTGTCGTCGTTGGGGTTCTCTCTTCTTGTTGTAGTTGTCGTTGTTCTTGTTGCTGTTCTTCTCGTTGTCTTTGTTCTTCTCGTTGTCATTGTTGTTCTTCTCGTTGTCGCCGTTGTTCTCGTTGTCCTCCGTTGTCAGCGTTGTTGTTCTTCTCGTTCTTCGTCGTTGTTCTTCGCGTTGTAATTGTCATTGTTATTCTTCTCGTTGTCGTCGTTCTTTATGTTGTCATTGCTGTTGTTCTTCTCGTTGTCATTGTTGTTCTTCTCGTTCGTAGTCGTTGTTCTTCTCGTTCGTCGTCGTTGTTCTTCTCGTTGTCGTCGTTGCTGTTCTTGTTGTCGTCCTTGATCTTCTCGTCGTCGTTCTTCTTTGTCGTCGTTGTTCTTCTCATTGTTCTTGTTCTTCACGTTGTTGTCCTTGTTCTTCTCGTTGTCCTTGTTCTCGTTGTCGTCCTTGTTCTTCTCGTTGTCGTCCTTGTTCTCGTTGTCGTCCTTGTTCTTCTCGCTGTTGTCGTTGTTTGTGTTCTCGTTATTCTCGTTGTTGGTGTTCTCGTTGGTGTTATTCTCGTTGGTGTTGTTCTCGTTGGTGTTGTTCTCGTTGGTGTTCTTGCTCGTGTTTTTCTTGGTGTTTTTATTGTTCTCGTTGTTGTTGTTCTCGTTATTCATGTTGTTATCGTCGTTGTTCTCGTTGTCGTTCTTGTTGCCGTCGTTGTTCTCGTTGTTATTGTTCTTCTCGTTGTCGTTGTTCCTCTCGTTGTCGTCGTCGTTCTCGTTTTTCTTGTTGTCTTTGTCGTAGTTGATGTTCTTTTTGTTATTGTTGTTCTCGCTGTCGTACTTGTTATCGTCCTTGTTCTCGTTGTCGATTGTTTTTTTTTTTTTGGTTGTTTTTATTCTCGTTGTCGTTCTGCTCATTGTCGTTCTCGTTGTTGTCGTTGTTCCTCTCGTTGTCGTCGTTGTTCTCTTTGTTGTTCTCGTTGATTTTCTCGTTGTTTATATTCTCGTTGTAGTTGTTCTCGTGGTTTGTCAATGTTCTCGTTGATGTTTTCGTTTTGGTTGTTGCTCTCGTCGTCGTTCTTGTTCTCGTTGTTGTTGTTCTCGTTGTTGGTGTTCTCGTCGTTGGTGTTCCCGTTGTTTTTGTTGTTCTCGTTTTTGTTCTTGTTTTTGTTGTTCTCGTTTTTGTTCTCGTTTTATTTTTTTCTCGTTTTTCATCTCGTTGTCGTTCTTCTCGTCGTCGTAGTTGTCGTTCTTCTCGTTGTAGTTGTTCTTCTCGTCGTCGTAGTTGTCGCCTTTGTTCTTCTCATTGTCGTCGTTGTTCTTCTCGTTGTCCTTGTTGTTTTCCTGGTTGTCGTCCTTGTAGTTCTTGTTGTCGACCTTGTGGTTCTTCTCGTTGTCGTTGTTCTTCTTGTCGTAGTTGTCGTTCTCGTTGTCGTAGTCGTCATCGTTGGTTTTCTTGTTGTCGTTTTTGTCTTCGTTGTTCTTCTCGTAGTCTTTGTTGTTCTTCTTCTCGTTGTCGTAGTTCTTTTCGTCGTCGTAGTTGTTCTTCTCGTTGACGCAGCTGTCGTCGTTTTCTTCTCGTTGTCCTAGTTGTGGTCTTCGTTCTTTTCGTTGTAGTTGTCATCGTTGTGCTCGTTGTCATCGTTGTTCTCGTCGTCGTCGTTATTGTTCTTCTCGTTGTCGTCCTTGTTGTTCTCGTTGTTCTTGTTGTCGTCCTTGTTCTCGTTGTCGTCGTTGTTCTCGTTGTCTGTTCTTCTCGCTGTTGTTCTTCTCGTTGTTGTCTGTTCTTGTCTTCGTTACATTTTTTCGTTTCGTTGTTCTTCGCGTTGTCGTCATTGCTCTTCGCGTTGTCATCGTTGTTGTTCTTGTTGCCGCCGTTGTTCTCATTGTCATTGTTCTTCTCGTTGTCTTCGTTGGTGTTCTTCTTGTTGTCGTTGTCGTCGTTGGTATTCTTCTCGTTCTTCTTGTTGTCGTTGTTGTTCTTGTGGTCGTTGTTGTTCTCAATGTCGTCGTTCTCGTTGTCGTTCTTGTCGTTGTTCTTACTGTCGTCGTTCTCGTTGTCATTGTTGTTGTTCTCGTTGTCGTCGTTGGTGTTCTTGTTGTTGTCGTAGTTGTCGTCGTTGGTGTTCTCGTTGTCGTAGTTGTTCTCGTTGTCGTAGTTTTTGTCTTTGTTCTTCTCGTTGTCGTCTTTTTGTTGTGGTCGTTGTTCTCAATGTCGTCGCTCTCGTTGTCGTTCTTGTTGTCGTCGTTGTTGTTCTCAATGTGTTCTCGTTGTCGACGTTGTTCTGTCGTCGTTGTTGTCATCGCTGTTCTAGTTGTCAGCGTTGTTCTTCTCGTTCGTCGTCGTTCTTCGCGTTGTCATTGTTATTCTTCTCGTTGTCGTCGTTGTTCAATTTTTCATTGTTGTTCTTCTCGTTCGTCGTCGATGTTCTTCTCGTTGCTGTTCTCGTTGTCGTCGTTGTTCTTCTCGTTGTCGTCGTCGTTGTTTCTTCTCTTTGTCGTAGTTGTTCTTGTTGTTGTCGTCGTTGTTCTTCTCATTGTCGTCCTTGTTCTTCACGTTGTTGTCCTTGATCGTCTCGTTGACGTCCTTGCTCTTCTCGTTGTCCTTGTTCTTCTCGTTGTCAATGTTGTTCTTCTCGTTGGTGTTCTCATTGGTGTTGTTCTCTTGTCAGTGTTGTTCTCGTTCGTCGTCGTTGTTCTTGTCGTTGTCGTCGTTGCTATTCTCGTTGTCGTCGCTGTTGTTCTCGTTGTCCTTGTTCTTCTCGTCGTCGTTCTTCATTGTCGTCGTTGTTCTCGTTGTCGTCGTTGTTCTCATTGTCGTCCTTTTGTTCTTCACGTTGTCGTCCTTTTGTTCTTCACGTTGTTGTCCTTGTTCTCGTTGTTGTCCTTGTTCTCGTTCGTCGTCGTTGTTCTTCGCACGTTGTCATTATTGTTGTTGTTCTCGTTCGTTATTGTTGTTCTTCTCGTTCGTTGTCGTCGTTCTTCTCGTTGTGTCGTCCGTTGCTGTTCTCGTTGTCGTCGCTGTTCTCGTTGTCGTCCTTGTTCTCGTCGTCGTTGTTCTTTGTCGTCGTTGTTCTTCTCGTTGTTCTCATTGTCGTCCTTTTGTTCTTCACGTTGTTGTCCTTGTTCTCGTTGTCGTCCTTGTTCTTCTCGTTGGTGTTGTTCTTATCGGTGATTTTGTTCACGTGGTTGTTCTCGTTGTTCACATTGTTGTTATCATCGTTGTTCTTCTCGTTGTCATTATTGCTCTTCTCGTTGTCGTTCTTTTTGTTGTCGTCGTTCTTTTGTGTTGTCGTCGTTTTCCTCGTTGTCGTTGATGTTCTTCTCGTTGTCATCGTTGATTTTCTTCTCGTTGTCATCGTTGATTTTCTTCTCGTTGCCGTTGTTGTTGGTGTTCTCGTTGTCGTCGTTATTCTCGTTGTCGTCCTTGTACTTCTTGTTGTTCTTGTTGTCGTCGTCGAATTTTTGTTTTTTGTTTGGTTGTCGATATTCTTCTCGTTGTCCTTGTTTTTCTTCTGGTTCTCGTCGTCGTTCTTATCATTGTCGTCGTTGTTCTCGCTGTCGTCGTTGTTGTTCCTCTCGTTGTCGTCGTTGCTGTTCTCGTTGTCGTTGTCGTTTTTTCATTGTTGTTCTGGTTGTTTTTCTCGTTTTTCTTTTTCTCTTTGTCGTTCTCGTTGTTGATGTTCTCGTTGTAGTTGTTCTCGTGGTTTGTCAATGTTGTTGTTCTCGTTGATGTCGTTCTCATAGTTGTTCTTGCTCTCGTTGTTCACGTTGTTGGTGTTATTGTTCTCGTTGTTGGTGTTCTCATCGTTGGTGTTCTCGTTGTTTTTGTTGTTGTTCTCGTTTTTGTTCTCGTTTTCGTTGTTATTCTTCTTTTTGTTCTCGTTGTCATCGTTTTCGTTGTTCTCGTTGTTGTTCTCGTTGTCGTTCTCGTCGTCGTAGTTGTTCTTCTCGTTGTAGTTCTCGTTGTCGTTCTTCTTCTCGTTGTCGTTCTTCTTCTCGTTGTCTTCGTTGTTCTCGTCGTCGTTGTTCTAGTTGTAGTTGTCCTAGTTGTTGTTGTTGTTCTCGTTGTTCTTCTCGTTGTAGTCGATGTTTGTCTTCTTGTTGTCGGAGTTGTCGTCGTTGTTCTTCTCGTTGTAGTTGTCGTTGTTCTCGTTGTCGTAGTTGTCTTTGTTCTTGTCGTTGTTCTTCTGGTTGTAATTGTCGTCGTTGTTCTCGTCATCGTCGTTGTTCTTGTCAGCGTTGTTGTTGTTCTTGTTGTCGTCGTTGTTGTTCTTCTCGTTGGTGTTCTCGTTGGTTTTGTTCTCATTGTTGTTGTTCTCATTGTTATTGTTGTTGTTCTCATTGTTATCGTTGTTGTTGTTCCTGTTGTTCTCGTTGTATTTGTTCTCGTTGTCGTCGTTGTTCTCGTTGTCGTCGTTGATGTTCTCGTTGTCGTCGTTGATGTTCTTCTCGTTGTCGTTGATGTTCTTCTCGTTGTCGTTGATGTTCTTCTCGTTGTCGTCGTTGATGTTCTCGTTGTCGTCGTTGATATTCTCGTTGTCGTTGTTGGTGTTCTCGTTATTCTCGTTGTCGTTGTTCTTGTCATTGTTGTTGTTCTTCTTCTTCTCGTTAAAGTCCTTGTTCTTCTCGTTCAAGTCCTTGTTCTTCTCGTTGTCGATTTATTTTTTCGTTGTCATCGTCAATTTTCTTCTCGTTGGCATCCTTGTTTTTCTTCCTGTTGTCGTCGTCGTTCTTCTCATTGTCGTTGTAGTTCTCGTTGTCGTCGTTGTTCCTCTCGCTGTCGTCGTTTTCTCTCGCTGTTGTTCTCGTTCTCGTTGTTGTTTTCGTTGTATTTGTTGTTCTCGTTGTAGTTGTTCTCGTTGTTGTTGTTCTCGTTGTTTTGTCGTTCTCGTTGATGTTGTTCTGGTTGTTGCTCTCGTTGTTGTTGTTGTTCTCGCTGTTATTGTTCTCGTTGTTCTCATTGCTGGTGTTATTGTTGCTCTAGTTGTTGGTGTTCTCGTTTTTGTTGTTCTCGTTGTTTTTGTTGTTCTCATTGTTTTTATTGTTCTTGTATTTGTTGTTCTCGTTGTCCTCGTCGTTGTTCTTTTCGTTGTCGTTCTTCTTGTTGTCGTTCTTCTCGTTGTCGTCCTTGATGTTCTTCTCGTTGTCCTTGTTGCTCTTCTCGTTGTGGTGGTTCTTCTCGTTGTCATTCTTGTTGTTCTTCTCGTTGTCCTTGTTCTCGTTGTCGTCGATTTTTTTTTTCGTTGTCATCGCCGATTTTCTTCTCGTTGTCCTTGTTTTTCTTCTCGTTGTCGTCGTCGTTCTTCTCATTGTCGTCGTTGTAATTCTCGTTGTCGTCGTTGTTCCTCTCGTTGTCGTCGTTGTTGTTGTTCTCGTTGTTTTCGTTGCTCTCGTTGTTGTTCTCGTTGCTGTTTTTCTCCTTTTTGTGTGTGTGTGTGTTTTTATTTCGTTGTTGTCGTTTTCGTTGTTCTCGTTGTAGTTGTTCTTGTTGTAGTTGTTCTGGTTGCTGTTGTTGTGGTTGTTTTTGCTCTCGTTGTTCTCATTGATGTTCTCGTTGTTCCTGTTGTCGGTGTTCTTGTTCTCGTTGGTGCTCTCATCGTTGGTGTTCTCGTCGATGCTTTTGTTTGCGTTGCTTTTGTTGTTCTCGTTTTTGATGTTCTCGTTGTTGTTATTGTTCTCGTTTTTGTTCTCGTTTGTTATCGTTCTCGTTGTTCTCGTTATTGTTCTCGTTGTCGTCCTTGATGTTTTTGTCGTTGTCGTCCTCGATGTTCTTCTCGTTGTCTTTGTTGTTCTCGTTGTCGTTGTTGCTGTTCTACAACACACACACACACACACGCACACACACACACACGATGCTAAGTTAGAGTACACTTAAACCTGTTCGACAAATAACCCTTGACCCAAGCTGTCTTCTGTCACTTTTTTTTCCACCAAGACCCCAGAAAGGCAAGAAGACTAATTGGGTCTCAAGGGAAGGGAACTGAGATAGCATTTTGCCAGGTCAGCTGGGTGAATGTCATACTCTTCACGACTTTCAACTGCCTTGGATTCTTTAGGGTGCACAGGCCAGAAGGTACACGAGTTCAATTCGTTTTTCGTCCCCTTCCGGAGGGCTAGACGTCCAGTTCGATTTCCGGTCAAACTAAGGAGAAAAGACGACGCCTCTTACGGTAAACGAACCCTGGACCCGCGAATTCAGTTATTGGCAGGCAAACGTCTTAACCGTTCTGCTATTTTTTTGCACGAAGGAAAACGCGAAAGACGAAGACCAAGGATATCATGGCACGAACAGAACGAGGAGATCTCAAGGCCCTGAAGGACATACACAGGCCGACTCAGAACAGAGGAGGGGAGGATCTTCAATGTTCTAGATGCAAATGATGTACTGGGCTCAGTCTGTCCGTCATCAGATGGAGAAAAGATCGGCACAGCCATCACACTGCTGGTCCTTAGAAAAGTTGAAATTCTCACCACCTCACTACCCCTCTCGCAACCCCTCCTTCTTCCTCTATCCATCCCATCCCACCCCCACCCCCGCCGACTAGTTTTCAGTTTTGGTCTAGTTACTTACCAGGTCATCATGAATATCGGACGAGATGGACCAGACGGCTGGAAAAGGTGTAAATGACGCCTTGCGGTGTCATGGGGTGTTGACACGGGTCCTGGATGTGCGGGGCTTTTTGTCCATTGAAGGCACACTGAAGGAGGATCACAGTCTGTCGTATTTCTGTGGACACAGGAACAATAATCATGATTCACAATATTCTGGTCATATATTTGTTGTGCCTGGGAGTTAAAAGGCACATTGTTCTAGATAAAAATACAAAAATATGGTTCACAATAATTTGATCTTG
>CM060310.1:60524370-60526870 GCA_030674185.1 Monoplex corrugatus
GATGGTGATAGATCTGATTTCACTCGAACATTCTTTTTAAAGAAAAGGAGATACTCTGACACATAATCAAACTCACAAGTTCACACACACACCCGCGCGCACGCACACACACACAACACACACACACACCACGCGCGCACACACACACACACACACACACACACACACACACACACACACACACACACACACAACACACACAAGCACACACACAAATGACGGACATGCAATCCACCAAGAAGCAGACGCTAGAACAACTTATGTCAGTCTACAGGATGTGATAAATCTTATTCCATTTAAAATGTCCCCAAAAATCCTCTTTTCTGTCCACAGTAATAACAATGACCCAATTCTGTTTGGTCATTTTTCTCAGTTTGCATTGATAAAATGGTTATAAACAGGACGCGAAAAGTTGCTCTTTCTCACGTAGAAACAAACACACACGTACACGAACACACACACGTACACGAACACCACACACACACACACACACACACACACACACACACACACACACACACACACACACACACACATACACACACACACACACACACGCACGCATACACAGACAGACACACACACACACACACACACACACACACACACACACACACACACACACACACACACAACACACACACACACTCACACGCACGCACATACACACACATATGGAAAAAGATAGACAGACAGAGAGACAGAGAGAGGAACAGAGAAAGAGAGAACACACACAAAATAACACAACACTACACACACACACACACACACACACCCCACACACAACACACACACAACACACACACACACACACACACACACACACACACACACACACACACACACACACACACAATACATACACCACACAGACAATACAGCACACAACACACACACACACACAACACAAATCAACACACACAACACACACACACACACCACACACACACACCACACACACACACACACACCACACACACACACACACACACACACACAGCACTTACACAACACATACACACAATACAACACAACACACACACACACACACACACACACACACACACACACACACTCACACACACACACACACAAACGCGCACACGCACACGCACACGCACACACACACGCATGCATGCACGCACATACTTCCTTTCCTTTTCCCACCCATCTTTACCCTTGAGCTCATATGAAATCAAGGAAAAAGCATCAAAGAAAAGATTGATGAAGCTTGGCTGCTTGATTTCATCAGTATCTTGACATTTATTCTAATCAAATTAAGGTTATCTTCTTATTGTGGGGATGTTTGATTGTGTGTGTTTGTTTGTTTGTTTTGTTTGTTATGTTTTGCTTTTCTTGCTTTTATCTTTTTAGCTTCGGTTCGTTCTATTTCGTTTTCTTTCCTCCCTTTTCAATTTCTTTTTATGCACCTCTCTCTCTCTCTCTCTCTCTCTCCTCTCTCTCTCTCTCTCTCTCTCTCTCTCTCTCTCTCTCTCTTCTCTCTCTCTCTCTCTCTCTCTCTCTCTTGCCAGCGCGCACTCTCTCACTCACTGATGGTTCATTCATATGTCACACCATTCAGATCGTGTAGATTCAATTATTTTGGTCCCCATGTGATCTACAATATCATTTGAAAGAGAGGAGAAGCACAAACTGCAGAAATACAAAGAACGTTTCTATGATATTGATTTTTTTCCACAGTCGTTACCTTAAACAGCAAAATCGGATTATTAGACTGTGCATACACGTTCGAGAGAGACAAATTATACATATACACACACAGGAAAAACTATCGCTTTGTGAATACATAGCATATGTCGATTACATACACTTTTCTTCTTCTTGCAACCTTTTGTTGCCTTACATTTCCGTAGAATAGCAAAGACTATGTGTAAGATATTTCAGTACAGGCTTTAAATTGTACGCTCTTTCAGAGACAAGGAGCTTTTCATTTTCTTTTCTCTTTTCTAATTCTTTGAAGGCGTAATAAATATTGTACTTGGTTGATCTTCAATACTTCCAAATGATTGTTATTCCGAATCCCTGTACATGTATGTATATTTTTGGCTGATAACCAAAAATGCAAAGGAAATGAAACTGAAGCTCATGCATATAAAGGTAGATTTATGACTTGAAAAAATTGTTTCTCTCTGAATATGACAAACTATTCACAACCATCATAGTGGTTGGTATTTGAAATGTAATGATGTAAAACATTCCACCCACGAGGCCTTAAAAAATTAAAGAAAAGTGTACGTAATCAATATAATACAATACTAGTTTTCATAGGATCCGACATTTCTACCGAGAGACATGATATGACATGCAAAACTCACAGTACAGTTCCACTCGAAAAATATATCTTACAGCAAAAACCTCTCTTACCTTCCCCACTTCCCACTCCCACTAATACTCACTGAGCCATCCCATCCACACACAAACTTATGTGGACGTACACACACACTCACATTCACACACAAATCCACACATGCAGTCGCAT
>CM060310.1:60529370-60541870 GCA_030674185.1 Monoplex corrugatus
ATCCAATCTAAGACTATGATAAGGACTGTGTAATGTTGTGGCAGCCTGGTTCGTTTCAGTTCCATCCGAGTATCATAGTTAATGTGGAGTTCACTACTTAGTGCACGTAATCTGTCCACACGCATCGTAATTTCATGCCTCATCTTATACTTTGAAAAAAAAAACTGTGCATATCTCTGGAATAGTCAGGCAGGAAACACAAGCACGATGATTATGTTCTAAGCAGAAATGCTACAAGTAATATCCTATCTGTAATAGGCAACTTTTCCAAGCCTCTAAAACAAAAGTATCCACCCTCATTGCATCTGCAAAAACAAGCTATTTCCAAACAAAAATCCTGAATGCCTCTTCTTCAAAAGAACTCTTTACAACCATGAATCATTTCCTTGGCACACGAAAAGATTTACCTCTCCCAACAAAACACACAAATGAAGAACTTCCACCTGTATTCTCCAAATATTTCACCACCAAAATACAAACTCTTCGTGACAGGCTTGACAGGACACCCTGTCAACCATGCCCACCTGACCCTTCCTTCTCTGGCACACCTCTTACTACTTTTACCCCAGTCTCACAAGAAGAAATTCTCAACACAATCAGATCCATGTCGTTCAAAACCTGCGAACTGGATCCTCTTCCAGGTTCTCTCTACTCTGACTGTCTCCCTACGCTCCTCCCATTCATCACTGACATCATCAACACTTCTCTCCAAACTGGAACTGTCCCAGATTCTTTCAAGTCTGCTATTGTTCACCCTCTCCTCAAGAAATACAATTTAGACCCAAATGAACTGAAAAATTACAGGCCTATCTCTAATCTCTCTTTCTTGTCAAAACTGCTTGAAAAAGTTGTCCTCAACCAACTGAACTCTCACCTATCTGCCAACAGTCTCCTCAATCCTTTCCAGTCAGCCTACCGCCAGTGCCATAGCACTGAAACTGCCTTGCTACACATTCTCAACAATCTCCTCCTTGCAACTGATAGTGGCAAAGTCTCTCTCCTCACACTCCTTGATCTGTCTGCAGCCTTTGATACCATTGATCATGGTATTCTCCTTTCTAGACTTCATCATACTTTTGGCATCTCTGACATTGCTCTCTCCTGGTTCACTTCATATCTATCAAACAGAAAACAAACTGTTCTCATCAATGGCACTTACTCTCAACCTGCATACCTGACCTGTGGTGTTCCACAAGGATCTCTCCTTGGCCTTGTTCTTTTCACTCTTTACATCTCCCCCCTGTCCACCATCATCAACTCCCACTCTATAAAGCACCACTTCTATGCTGATGACACCCAACTTCAAGACAGTGACTCACTTGACAATATACAGCGCCTCCTGACTCGCACCACTGAGTGTTACTCGGACATTAAAAATTGGATGACATACAACAAACTTCAGCTAAATGACGACAAGACAGAAGCTATCCTCATTGGCACCCATCAGAAACTTTCTCAGCTGCCTCCTCTTTCTCTCCCATTATGTAACACATCAGTCCCAATTTCTGATTCAGCTAAAAACCTTGGTGTCTGCATTGACTCTACCCTCTCCATGAATAACTTTGTTTCTCAAACTGCCAGATCTTGCTACTATCACCTCCATCGTATAAGCCTGATCAGGAAGTATCTCTCTGTGGAAACAACTGCAAAACTCGTTCTCTCCTTCATAATGTCTCGCATTGACTATTGCAATTCACTCCTGTCCGGTCTTCCTGCCTCCACCACTCACATCCTACAGCGCATTCAAAACAATGCTGCACGCCTTGTACTCAAAAAGAAAAAAGCTGACCACATATCTCCTCTCCTGGCACAAATTCACTGGCTCCCTGTATCAAAGCGCATACAGTACAAACTAGACACCATGTGCTACAAAAGCCTCAATAACGCAGCCCCCGATAACCTGTCAAGCCTACTTGAGATCTATGTTCCCTCACGTACCCTCCGCTCTGCCTCCGATCCTCTGATTTTCGCTTTCCACGCACTAAGCTCAATACCTATGGTCCACGAGCCTTCTCTGTTTCTGGTCCGCTCTCCTGGAACAAACTTCCTCTCTCAGTGCGTCAGCAACCTCTTTTGTCTCCTTCAAGTCCGCTCTCAAAACTCACCTTTTCTCCTCTGCATAAAATCCTGACCTCACTCAATCCACTCTGCAGCCTGTCTCCACTCGAGGGGAATCACATTGCAATATATAATTGTATATAATATGCTCTCTATAATTTTCCATTGCTTTTATTCTTTCTCCCCATTTATAGCCGTGTGCGTGTGTGTGTGTGTGTGTGTGTGTGTGTGTGTGTGTGTGTGTGTGCGTGAGTGCGTGTGTGTGCGTGCGTGCGTGCGTGTGTGTGCGTGCGTGCGTGTGTGTGTGTTTCAGCGCTTAGATTTGATTTTATCAAGATTTTGCGCTATATAAATATTGTAATTATTATTAATTATTATTATTATTATGTAATGAAGCTTACAGTTGGTGAACGGTTATTTGTATAGTACTGAGATTTGAACGTTGTTGGGTTGTGCTGCAATTTGTGGGTCGATGGTATGGAGTTGAAGATTTTTGGTTCCTGCAAAGTATTATAATAATCATTAAACTGACGAATTAAAGTTTCCCACAATACCACAATACTCGTTCATTTTTTAACCAAACAATCCTTTTTTTTCCAATTCAAATCAAGGTCATTTCTAAATTGCCCGTCTCAGAATTAACATGTAGTTTGTCCTTTGACAACTATTTATGAATCTCTCTCTTTAAGCATATGCTATAACACACAATTGCATAACTTCGTCAAAGAAAATGCATTTGAATATATGTTTTATAGTTATACTCATCACAGAAGAGCAGTACGCTTTACTAATCCATGTCTGACTACATATAACCACTTTATGTCTGAGCGCACGTAAGTACACATTTAAGTGTATTGGTGCATGGATGCTGTTGCTATAAGAACAATTCCTATTCAACTTAGTATTACCATTGCTACAACCAGTGAATTTCACATTTTGTTTGTGCATCACGTGATATTAAAAAGATTTTCTTGTACTTCCATTTTATTCACTTCAGTCGTTATATCTCCTTAATTTATGTCTCTTCCCAAGATTAAGCTGATATATATGCACGTATCTGATATTTTCCCCTGTATTCCCCATTTCATCTTGGTTTACTCCCTCCTCAGTAATATGATAAGACAACGCGCAGTATTCGCATATTCATGATATTCTAGTTTATATTGTAGTTTATGTTAATAATTTATGATAGTTCTAATAGGAAAGCGTTCATAGTCTCACTCTCTGTCTCTCTGTCTCTCTCTGTCTCTCTCTGTCTCTGTCTCTCTGTCTCTCTGTCTCTGTCTCTCTCTCTCTCTCTCTCTCTTCTCTCTCTCCTACTACTACTACTCTTGAGTAATGAAATATTTGATTTAAGCTGAATAAAACTGGATTCTCCCTGATTTACTTTGTTCTAGTTCTTTTATCTCTTCTCTTTATTGTGTTTTACCAAACATTTGTGTGTTTTTTCTATTTCTTTCCTTATTTTTACCATGAATTTTTTTCAACTGTTGCGACTTCTTTTCATTAAGAGAAGAAATGGGAGCATTAGTATGACTTGTTGACGTTGTCTTCATGAGTGTTATAACAATTGTTTAAATGTTATCTAACTGTGACACTGTTATTGTACGTATTTTTAGGTCAGTATTGCCCTGCTCCACCATCTCGTTCCCTTTGTTTTTCCTTACACAGTGTCTTTTGTCTTTCTTACATTTTTATATTTTTTTCTCATGTCATGGTTTTGGCAACTGGTTTCTCCTCCTCTATTTTTTTCTAATTAGTATCAAACTTTCGTTTGATTTGATTTGTTTCTACGTTATTGTGTATTGTCTGATTTCTTTACATTAAATTCAGCTGATGACCCTAAACCTGAGACTGTAATTGCAATATTTTCTCTTTTTTTTGTGACAATCCAGTTTACCTGTATTTCTCTAGATCATCGGACAGAAACCTGAAATACAACAATTCTTCAGGACAGATGTTAACAGTGACGTTTCAGCAGTAATTGAAGTATTCGTTGGGTGAAAGGTTGTCTATGTTGGTAAGACTGTTGGATGGTATTGGAGATCGTAAATCGATGGTACGGTGTCAAAGGTTTTCGCCCCATATTAAAGCCTCATTTTTTCAAAGTGTAAGGGCTAATTTCGTCAGCTGTTAGAAACTGCTCTCTACTAAAGTGTGTGTTTTACGTCTGTCTAGACTGGTTCATCCCATCTTTTTCTTCTATGCGTCCGTAATTTTGTGCTCTCAACCCCTTTCTCATTACAACTCTTTCTCTCATTTTCTCTCTGTCTCTTTCTCTCTCTCTCTCTCTCTGTCTCTTCTCTCTCTCTCTCTCTCTCTGTCTTTTCTCTCTCTCTCTCTCTTCTTTGTCTCTCTCTCTCTCTGTCTCTTCTTCTGTCTGCTCTCTCTGTCTGTCTGGCTCTCCCTTTCACTCTCTCTCTCTCTCTCACTCGCTATCTTTCTCTCTCCCTCTCTCTTTCTCTGTCAGTCTCTTTCTCTCTCTCTCTCTCTGTCTTTCTCTGTCTTTCTCTCCCACTCTCTTTCTCTCTGTCTCTCTCTCCTCTCTCTCTCTTGGTCTCTCTTTCTCTGTCTTTCTTTTTTCTTTGTTTCCACCTCTCTGTCCCTGTCTCTCTTCTGTCTCTGTCCTTTCTCTCTGCTTTCATTCTGTCTTTATCTCTGTCTCTGTCTCTCTTTCTTTGTGTCTCTATCTCTGTCTGTCTGTATATCTGTCTGTCTGTGTCTCTCTGTCTCAGTCTCTGTCTCTGTCTCTGCTCTGCTCTCTCTCTCTCTCTCTCTCTCTCTCTCTCTCTCTCTCTCTCTCTCTCTCTCTCTCTCTCTGCATTATTTAATGAAGGAGGTGAAAGTCACAGTAAGACACCTAAAAAGACACACCCATGACAAAATAGACTGGCAATGCTGAATCTGAAACTTTAATGATTGTGGTATACCGTAGTTTTCTGTCAACTGGTTCATTTCAGTTCCATCTTAGTACCAGTCGGTCAGGAGATTGACTATCTCATTATTCATCTATTCGATATGTGATTGTGCTATGGTGATGGAGATTGTATGGTTGGCAGTACAGTGTTAAAGCTTCTGGACGTGCTTCTGTGTGTCTCATGTCAAACTCAAATACTAAGGTTTTGTCGGCTGGTATCGACTGTCGTCTACTGAAATATACACTTAATGTGCGTCTAGACAGATTCATCTCTTCTTTCAGAAATGAGTGACTTCATATATTCTGTCTCTGTCTCTGTCTCTCTGTCTGTCTGTCTGTCATCTCTCATTCTGTCTGTCTGTCTGTCTGTCTGTCTCTCTCTCTCTCTCTCTCTCTCTCCCTCTTTCTCCCTCTCTTTCTCTCTCTGTCTGTACCCCTCTGCATCTGTCTGTCTGTCTGTCTCTGTCTGTCCTTGTTTTTCTCTCTCTCTCTCTTTCTTTCTCCCTCTCCTCTATGTCTCTGTCTCTCTCCTCTGTCTCTCTCTCTCCTCTCTCTCTCTGTCTCTGTCTGTTTCTCCCTCTGTCTCTGTCTGGCTGTCACTCTGTCTTTTCTGTCTGTCTCTCTCTCTCTCTCTCTCTCTCTCTCTCTCCCTCTTTCTCCCTCTCTTTCTCTCTCTCTCTCTCTGTCTGTACCCCTCTGCATCTGTCTGTCTGTCTGTCTCTGTCTGTCCTTGTCTTTCTCTCTCTCTCTTTCTTTCTCTCTCTCCCTCTCTGTCTCTCTCTCTGTCTCTCTCTCTGTCTCTGTCTCAGTCTCTGTCTCTGTCTGTCTGGCTGTCACTCTGTCTTTCTGTTTGTCTGTCTGTCTGTCTGTCTCTCCCTCTTTCTCCCTCTCTTTCTCTCTCTCTGTCTGTACCCCTCTGCATCTGTCTGCTGTCTCTCTGCTCTCTGTCTCTGTCTCTGTGTCTTGTCTGTCTCTCTCCCTTTCTCTCTCTCTCTTTCACTCTTTCTCTCTCCCTCTGGCCATGCCCCCATTATTTGCATACACTTTTCTCACTCTTTGTTTCATTCACGTGATCTCATTCTCCGCCATGAAAAAAGACAACCTACATCACTGATTTGTCAGATGGATTATTCTCAAGAATGATCACTTCAATACATATTGCTACTGCAGTAAAACATCTTTTCGTGGCAATATTATGCGCTGGACAGAGCATTTCAAATAAATAATCAGCACAGGGAAAGAGGAAGGGGAGTGCTTTCAATTGGAAAGAAACTATCGTTATGAGAGTATAATATTACACGTGGACGATGACGACTTTTATTACGACACAGTGGATTGTCCATCAGCTCAGTTCAAATCAGTTCCATCCCAGTATCACAGTTTCTTAGGAGATCACCACCTCATTATTCCTCAACACGTACAAGGAAGTGATGTCTCGCCTTACATCAGATAGAGCAGGAGGTTTCTACTTCTCCTGAATAATCCGGCAGAAATCCCAGACATCATTTTCAAGATAGACGCTATTAAATGATATCCTATTGGTGATGGAAATGTCCAAGGAGTTAAGACTTTTTTGGTATTAGTTGGACCTGTGGGAAGGACTTTTGAGATCATGGGTCAATAGTGTAATGCCAAAGATGCTGTCTTTATTTCTATGTCTGTGTGGTCAGAGTGTAACTGGAGATGATGGGTAATAAAGCAATGCCAAAAAACTAATGTCTTTATTTGTATGTATGAGTGGTCAGAGTGTAACTGCAGATCATGTGTAATAGTGTAATGCCAAAGAAGCTGTCTATATTTCTATGTCTGAGTGATCAGAATATAACTGCAGACCATGTGTAATAGTGTAATGCCAAAGAAGCTGTCTTTATTTCTATGTCTGTGTGGTCAGAATGTAACTTCAGATCATGTGTAATAGTGTAATGCCAAAGATGCTGTCCTTATTTCTATGTCTGTGTGGTCAGAATGTAAGGGATACGCTTTGTCACCTGCAACTGACTATTGGCTGACACATTTTGAATTTCACCTTTGTCTAGACAGATTTACTCCTTTCGTTCTCCAGTTTTGTGAGGTCAATTTTCGCCTCGACACCCCCTCCCCTCTCCTTTGAAGACAAACTATTTTGAAAGATCATCATCATCATCATCATCAGGTGCCCTACCGCATGGCGTTGGCGACCATGGACTTCCAACCATCTCTATCTCTCGTTGCCCCCAGCATCTCCTCCACCCCCTTCATCCTCAGCCACCTTGCAAGTCCGTCCAGCATTCTCTCCCTGGGTCTACCCAGTGCTCTCTTTCCCTCCAGCTTTCCCGTTGTGACCAGGTGCTCCAAATCCCCCTTCCTCATAAAATGGCATATAAATGTTGCTTGTCTTTTCCTAATCTTCCTTATCAGTGATCGACTTGTGTCTGCCTCCATCAAGACTGTCTCGTTTGTTTTCTTTGCTGTCCATGGTACTCTCAACATTCTTCTGAGAAACCACATCTCGGCTGCCTCAATCCTGCTCTGGCTTTGCTTGCTGACTGTCCACGCCTTGCATCCGTACAACAGTATTGGTTATATATAACATTCAAGAACTCTCTTTCTGATGTTAATTGATAGGCATTTGTTGGTAAGAATGCTTGTCATATTCTTGAATGCTGTTTTGGCTTGGCCGATTCTGCCAGCTATTTCCGATGTGCATCTGCCGTCTGATGAAATGATCGTTCCCAGGTATTTGAACTTATTAACCTGTGTTTAGGTTGTGCCATTTGCTGTTATTTTGCAGGAGGGGATTTCATGTTTTTTACTGATCACCATGACTTCAGTCTTCCTGCTGTTTAGTTCCAACCCCTTACCTTTGCTTTCTGTTTCTGGTATATTCACAAGGTTTTGTAGGTCCCTTTCATTTTTATGCAATTAGCACGGTGTCATCTGCGTACCGAATGTTGTTTATCATTTTCCCTCCAAACTTTAATCCAGGGTCTTCTTCTAGGTTTCTCATGATGTTTTCGCTATATAGTGAAAACAGATCTGGTGACAAAACACAACCCTGTCTGACTCCTCTTTTGATGTTTTGAAAAGAGCTTATATTGTTTTCTATTCTCGTTGCAGCTGTTTGTTCCCAGTACATATTCCTGATTATTCGTAGATCTATTCCATCGATATTGAGTCTCTCCAGTTGGCTGATCAATTCTTCATGTCGTACCCGATCGAAAGCCTTGGTATAGTCAACAAAGCATAAATACAAATCCTTATTCATCTCATTTGACCTCTCTATGATAGTTCTTAGGATTTCTAGGCATTAATAGTTCCTTTCCCCTCCACAAATCTACATTGTTCTTCTGCTATTTCTCTTTTGATTCTATTCCTTGTCCTCATCATGATTATTCTTAACAGGATTTTTGTTACATGACTCATCAAACTGATTGTGCGATGGAGTTCGCATTCTATAGCCCTGTCTTCTTTGGAAGTGCAATGAAAATTGATTTTGACATATCTTTGGGGATTTTTCCTGTGTCATAAATTTCATTTAGGACTGTTATTTTTTCTATACCAAATTCCTCCAGGGCTTCAATCATCTCTGTAGTAATGTTGTCTGGTCCTGGGGCTTTTCCTGGTTTCATCTTTTTCAGTGCTGCTCTGACTTCATCTTTCATTATGGGTGGTCCTTCAAAGTTCTTTTTTATAATGTGTTCTTCGTTTCTGTCATCCTCAAAAAGGTCTTTAATGTACTCTCCCCATCTGTCTAATACCTTGTCTTTTTCTATGATAAGCCTGCCATCTTTTGATGTGCATGTATTTTTCCTGTGAACAATTTCTTCAATTCGTCTGTACATACCTTGAAGATCCATTTTGTGTCGTTCTTCATTTTGAAAGATAGGTTATTATTATTATTATTTTTATTATTATCATTATTATTATTATTATTTATTGTTATTAGTATTATTGGTGGTGGTGGTGGTGGTGTTAGTGTTATTACTACTGCTGTTGTTGATTTTATCATTAGTATGGCTATAAATATCTGTTAATATTAATAAGGGTAATATCAGTGTTAGTCTTAGTACTGTTAATATAATCTGTGATTTTTTCTTATTCTTTTACCATCATCATTATCCTCATCGTCATTACCACGTCGTCATCGGCGTCATCATCATTATCATTATTATTTTATTGTTGTTGTTGTATTTGTTGTTGTTGTTGCGTTCAATATTGTCATTATTATTATATTTATCTTCATTATTAGAACGCGTATAACCACGAAATAAACGGGAATTTTCGTAACACTTACGAGGAACGCCCCTTCGTGGATAGGGTACTTGGAAGAGCAGGACGAAAGAGTATCCTACAAAGTGCTCTTCATCTAATATTACATCAGTTCATTTTCATTTTTTTGGAATCACGATGTATCGATCGCTGTGTGCTGTAGCATCTGATGTTCCAAATCTAACCACCCTTATACCATTGTAGGTATGTATGTAAATATATAACAAAAGATAAGTTTCACAGTTTCCAGGTTATTTAAAGTGACTACACTATATATAGACAGTCCTGTTTTGCCACATGCAATGAACATCTGACGCCATTCAACCAGCTTTTCCTTAAATGTTCAGCTTCTTGATTTAACCACACAAATCCCAAAGCGTGCATTAAACAGAATTTGGGAATGCCTGATACTCTAATAATTTTCCTTTTTTATTCGAAGATTATCATCTTAATGATGATCTCTTTTCACCAAAGCATAACATTCTTTATCTATATCTTATGCAAAGTAAATGTGAATTCATATGAAAGAAAGTGCGTCCCATTTCTCTATAGATTGGATTATTTGGAGTTATGATGTGAACATGTCAAATATTTATCAGATCAGATGAGCGTATGTTTTCAATATATGGTTATGGCGGCTCAACCAAGGCCCCACAATTCAGGACTGTATTATGCACAAGTCTGTGGCTGAGCAAAAAGTGTCAAAAATATTTCTGAGATATTTGTTATTATATAGGCTACCAGTTAAGTAAAATAGTAACGCGTTATTAGTTCACTTACCAGACTCTGTCTATGTCTCTGTGCCTGTGTCTGTCTGTCTGTATGTCTCTGTCTCTGTCCCTGTCTCTCTGTCTGTCTGTCTGTCTCTCTCTTTTTTCTCTCTCATCCTGTCTGTGTCTGTCTCTCTCATTCCATTCTGTCATATTGTCTGCTTGTCTGCCTGTCTTCATCTCTCTATCTCCCTCTCTACCCCCCTCTCTCTATCTTTCTTTCTCTCTCATTTTGTCTGTGTCTGTCTCTCTTTCTCTCATATTGTCTACTTGCCTGTTTGTCTGTCTGGTTTCTGTCTATCTGTCTCTCTCTCTCTCTCACTCTCTCTCTCACTCACTCCACTCTCTCTTTCTCTATTCCCCTTCTCATCTTTCTACCTCTCTCTCTCTCTCTCTCTCTCTCTCTCTCTCTCTCTCTCTCTTTCTCTCTCTTCCTCTTTATGTCTATATCTGCCTCTATCTCTCTCTGACTCTGTCGCTATCTATCTCTCTCTCTCTCTCTCTCTCTCTCTCTCACTCTCTCTTTCTGTCTGCCCACATCTCTCTCTCTCTCTCTCTCTTTTTTTTTTTCTCTTTGTGTGTATATCTGCCTCTATCTCTCTGTCTATTTATCTATCTGTCTGTCTCTCTCTCTGTCTCTGTCTGTCCACCTCTCTCTCTCTCTTCTCTCTCTCTCTCTCTCTCTCTCTCTCTCTCTCTCTCTCTCACTGTCATCGGGTGACATCTATTGATGTCCAGTCAGACAGATCAGTCCTGTTCACTGCTTTGCATAAGGTCATAGAAGCCAGACAAGTAATCCCTCTAGATAGCAGTCGACCTACATTTTCAATGATAATGTACATCGACTTCTTTTGAATAAAATCAAGGGAACCATGGCGCGGCATTACGAAAACAAACTGCTAAACAAAAACTAAGTGTCAACGCATTATCCGACACGAAATAATACAACAAATTCCCATACTACATCTCGGTAACTGCATTATTTATACGCTGATCGTGCCATCAGCCTGTTTGCTCCATCATTACTAGCCTCACATGACATGCTATTCCAAATTTCTCTTTTACATTTAAGGATTTTTTTGTTTTGTTTTGTTTTTAATTGGTTTGTTTTAATTTGGTTAAAATTTTGTATGTGTGTGTGTGTGTGTGTGTGTGTGTGTGTGTGTTTGTGTGTATGTGTGTGTGTGTGTGTGTGTGTGTGTGTGAGTGTGTGAGTGTGTGTTTTATGTGTGTGTGTGTGTACAGAGAGAGAGAGAGAGAAAGAGAGACGGAGAGAGAGAGAGAGGAAGAGGGGAGAGAGAGATTAGAGTATTTTATTATGATAATAATGGATGATAGTAATGGCAATAATAATATTATGATATATGATTAACAATAACAACGAATATTAATAGTGATAATGATGATACTAATAACACTACTTCTACCAGTAATTAGTACATATTAATAATAATAATAGTAATAATAATAACACAAGGAATAGAATCAAACGAGAAATAGCAGAAGAACAGTGTGGATTTGTGGAAGGGAAAGGAACTATTAATGCCATATACATCCTAAGAACTATCATAGAGAGGTCAAATGAGATGAATAAGGCCTAGGATTTATATTTATGCTTTGTTGACTACACCAAGGCTTTCGATCGGGTAAGACATGATGAATTGATCAACCAACTGGAGAGACTCAATGTTGATGGAAAAGATCTACGAATAATCACAAATATGTACTGGGAACAAACAGCTGCAATGAGAATAGAAAACAATGTAAGCTCTTTCCAAAATATCAAAAGAGGAGTCAGACAGGATTGTGTTTTGTCACCAGATCTGTTTTCACTTTACAGCGAAAACATCATGACAAATCTAGAAGAAGACCCTGGATTAAAGTTTGAAGGGAAAATGATAAACAACATTCGATATGCAGATGACACCGTGCTAATTGCAGAAAGTGAAAGAGACCTACAAAACCTTGTGAATATACAAGAAATAGACAGCAAAGGTAAGAGGCTGGAACTAAACAGCAGGAAGACTGAAGTCATGGTGATCAGTACAAAACATGAAATCCCCTCCTGCAAAATAACAGCAAATGGCACAACCTTGACACAGGTTGAGAAATTCATATACCTGGGAACGATCATTTCATCAGACGGCAGATGCACATCAGAAATAGCCGGCAGAATCAGCCAAGCCAAAACAGCATTCAAGAAGATGACAAGCATTCTTACCAACAAATGCCTATCAATCAACATCAGGAAGAGAGTACTTGAATGTTATATAGAACCAATACTGTTGCGAGGATGCGAGGCGTGGACAGTCAACAAACAAAGCCAGAACAAGATTGAGGCAGCCGAGATGCGGTTTCTAAGAAGAATGTTGAGGGTTCCATGGACAGCAAAGAAAACAAACGAGACAGTCTTGATGGAGGCAGACACAAGTAGAACACTCATAAGAAGATTAGGAAAAGACAAGCAACATTTGTAGGCCATTTTATGAGGAAGGGGGATTTGGAGC
>CM060310.1:60544370-60569370 GCA_030674185.1 Monoplex corrugatus
ACCTCAATGAAAGAAGTTCTCTCTCTCTGTCTCTCTCTCTCTCTCCTCTCTCTCTCTCTCTCTCTCTCTCTCTCTCTCTCTCTCTCTCTCTTTCTCTGTCTCTGTCTCTGTCTTTCTCTTTCTCTCTTTCTCTTTGCTTGTCTCTTGTCTGTCTGACTGTCTCTGTCTCTCTCTCTGTCCTTGTTTCTCTATGTCTCTCCGTCTCTCTCTGTGTCTTTTTTCTGTCTTTCTCTGTCCTTCTCTATCTCTCTCTGTTTCTGTCTGTCTGTCTGTCTGTCTCTCTTTCTCTCTCTCTTTTTCTCTCAATTTCTCTCTCTTTCTTTCTCTCTCTCCGGCTCTGTTTGACTTTGTTTTGCCTATCTCTATCACATATCACATCTCTTTCTTACTGATCGTTTGAGTTTTTGTACCCTCTTTTTTTTCATTTTCGTGAATCCGCAAAAAATCTTGATCAGTAAGAGGGAAAGAGAGAGAGAGAGAGAGAGAGAGAGAGAGAGAGAGAGAGAGAGAGAGAGAGAGAATATGTGTGTGTTTTGTGTGCCTGTGCGCGTGTGACTGTGTGTGTATGTGGCTATTTCTCTGTATGTGTGCGTGTTATATTAAAATACAGAGAAAAATAGAGAGGAACACGGGAAAAAACATTTTCCGTAAGATGATATTTAGATGACGCTATACCTGAGAATATAATAAGGATACTGTCATTTTCTAATAACTCACTTCATTTCAGTTACTTTCCAATTCCACAGTCTTCTATGAGATCACTACCTTATTATTCTTCCACACGCATCATGATTTGATGTCTCGCCTTTCACAAGAATAAGCTTGCACTGCTCTAGAATAATCAAGCAGGAATCTTTGATGTTATAGATACGAGCCAATTTCACATAGGGAAACATAATGTGATTTTGTGTGTGTGAGTGTATATATATATATATATATATATATATATATATATATATATATAATATGTGTGTGTGTGTGTGTGTGTGTGTGTGTGTGTGTGTGTGTGTGTGTGTGTGTGTGTGTGTGTGTGTGAGATATCGATGTATTTGTGTTTGATTAGAAACAACATGACATGATATTTCCACTGACATATCAATGAAGTTTGTAGACATCATAAAACTGCCCTAACGGCCAGTTGAAATGTCACATATGTGGATTCTTTTTTTGAAAAAAAAGAGAGAAGAACGTTTTGCTATGTCAGCTTTTCCCTAGCAACCCAAAGAATGCTCTCTTGGACATCTTGATTGTTGTTGTTGTTATTGTTGTTGTTGTTGTTGTTGTTGTTGTTGTTGTTTTTCACTGCTGTCTGCACCGCTCGAAACTTGGTGTTGTAAGCTTCAAACCGACGCAGGGATTGTTGAGTTGTGTAAGGGGCTGAATTATGGTGGCGGTGTAAAAACTCCCAATAGTGGATGATTTCACATAAATATTGCTTGATGGATCGCTATAGCTATTTGATTTGAATTTTTTTTTTAGGATAAATGTCGTTTTGAACTTATCATGCACATTAAGAAAAGCGAGAAGAACAAATTACATTCAGAATATCACTTTAAATTAACTGACCTTTATCACCTTTCTGAGACTGTATTTTTTTTCTTTTATTTGCGATTTCTATTTCAGTTTGTAAAAATGGGTCATTCCGTCTGCTTTATCGTTGTTGTTGTTGTTTTTGATTTGTTTAGTGTGTTTCCTTGTTTTCTTTTGTTTTTGTTTTCTTTTGTTGCAGAAAATAATATCCTACAAGCAACAGAACTTTTCAATAGGTGAAGAATTGTCTGTGTTGGTATGGCTGTGGGTTGGTGCTGAAGATGGTTGGTCGATGGTGTGTTATTACATTTGTTGGCCTTATTTTCATCCTTCACTTTTTTTAGATATACGGTCTAAGGTTTGTCAGCTTTTGTAGATTGCTTTCTAAAAACGTTTGCATCTTATCTCTTCTAGGAAAGTGTATTTGATCTCTTTTTGCAGTTTTAAATTTTATGCTCTCACACTATTGTTCTTTCCATGTCTCATATATGTATGTCCATCTCTCTATCTGTCTTTGTCTCTGTCTGTGTGTCTGTCTGTCTGTCTCTGTCTCTATCTCCGTCTGTGTGTCTGTCTGTCACTCTCTCTCTCTCATTCTTTTTCTCTCATTTTGTCTCTCTTTTTCTTTCTCCTTTCTTTCTCTCTCTCTCTGTCTCTCTCTCTTTCTTTCTCTCTCTGTCTCTCTCTCTCTGTATCTCTCTCTCTCTCTGTGTCTGTCTCTGTCTGTCTGTCTGTCTTTCTGTTTGTCTGTCTGTCTCTGTCTTTCTCTCTCTCTCTCTCTCTCTCTCTCTCTCTCTCTCTCTTGTTTTGGTATAAGTAGATTAGCAATGGCAGCTAAGTAAGTTGGCCTATGTGGTAGCATCCATACCGTTGAAAACAAAATTAAAAAGAGTTTATTTTTTCTGTCTTCCCACCAGCCCCTGGTTTTTATCTTGTTTTCTTCTCAACTGCTGAGTCATCAGAATGTTTTCGTCATTAGAAGAAATAAATATAAGATCTATATGGCTTGATCACCTTGTCGTCATGAGTGTCATGATCTTATTGGAATTCAAATTCAAGTGATAGATTCGAATTGTATCTGTTCCTGGGGCCATTTCTATCCTGCTCCCAATCATCCTGTCTTGAGTTTCTGTCTTTGTAGTGCCATTCTTTGATGGGTTTTTTTTCTTCTTAATCTTCTTATGACAGTTGGGGTTTTTTTCCTGCAGTTTTGTCACTTTTCTTTTTCTCGTTATTCTTTTTGTTCCTGTGATTTGATCTGTTTTGATATGAATAACATGAATTGATTTCTTTATTTTTCATCTTGATGATGACAACTTTCAATGCATCTGAGTATCTTAGCTAATCTGGAGTTCACTACTCGTAATCTGTCCTCACGCTCCCTACGTGCATGTCCCATTTTACACTTTGAAAAATGCATATCTCCAGAATAATAAAGCAGGCAGCACAAACATAATAATTAAGTTTTCAGGATAAATACTGTAAAAAATATCCTACATGTAAATGAAGCTATCTAGTGGGTGAACGGTTATATGCATAGTACAGGGATTTGAACGTCGTTGGGTTGTGCTGCAAATTGTGGATCAGTGATGTGGGGTTAAAGATGTTTTGCTCCTCCAAAGTATCACGATATTACCGACAACACCACAATACTCATTCATTTTTTAACCAAACCACACTATCCTGTTCCAATTCAAATCGAGGTCATTTCCAAATTCCCGTATCAGAATTAACATGTTGTGTTTGTCCTTCTCTGACAACAAATTATGCATCTCGCTCTTTAAGAATATGCTAAATAAACAACCACATACCTTCATCAAAATAAAATGCATTTGAGCATATGTTGCCAATGTAATACCCTATCATAGAGGAGCAGTACACTCTACTAGCTCATGTCTGATTGCATATAAAGCACTTTAATAATTTATGATAGTGCTAAAAGAAAAGCGTTCATGTGCTCTCTCTCTCTCTCTATCTCTCTCTCTCTCTCTCTCTCTCTCTCTCTCTCTCTCTCTCTCTCTCTCTCTCTCTCTCTCTCCCTGATACTACTCTTGAGTTATGAAATATTTTGATTGAGCTGAAATAAATGGGATTATCCCTGATTTATTTTGTTCTAGTTCTTCTATCTGTTCTCTTTTTTGTGCTTTATCAAACATTGGGGGGGGGGGGGGGTATTTCTTTCCCTATTTTACTCTGTTTTTATTTCAACTGCTGCAAATTCTTGTCATTAAGAGAAGAAATGGGAACACTAATATGACTTGTTCACCTTGTCTTCATAAGTATTATGACATTTATTCAAATTTTATCTAACTGAGCCGCTGTTATTGTACTTATTTTTAGGGTCAGTATTGCCTTGTTAACCCATTTCCTCCCTTTTGTTTTTCTTTGCATGGTGTCTTGTGTCTTTCTTACTTGTCTTTTCATTCTTTTTCTCTTGTCATTTGTTTCGGTAATTCGTTTTCCCTCCTATAGTTTCCTCACTGGTATCAATCATTTTTTTTTCTTTGATTTGATTCATTTCTATGTTCGTACATGTTGTCTGATTTCTTTATTTAAAATGTTGCTGACGACCCTGAAACGGAGACTGTAATTGTGATATTTTGTCTTTTTGTGTCAATTTAATTTATCTGTATTTCTCTAGATCAATCAGGCAGAAACTTGAGATACAATAATTTCCCAGGACAGATGTTAGCAGTAACATTTCAGTGTAATGGAAGTATTCATTGGGTGAAAGGTTGTCTATGTTGGTGAATGTGTAGGATGGTGTTGGAGATCGTAAATCGATGGTACGGTGTCAAAGGTTTTCGCTCTGTATGAAAGCCTCATTTTTCAAAGTGTAAGGGCTAATTTCGTCAGCTGTTAGAAACTGTTCTCTACTGAAGTGTGTCTTTTACGTCTGTCTAGACAGGCTTATTCCATTCTTTCGGAATTCCGTGCTCTCAGCCTCTTTCTCGCTACAACCCTTTCACTCTTTCGATCTGTGTGTGTTCTCTCATTGTTTCTCTCTCTGTGTGTCTCTCTCTCTGTCTGTCTCTCTGTCTGTCTCTCTGTCTGTCTCTCTGTCTGTCTCTCTGTCTGTCTCTCTGTCTCTCTCTGTCTCTCTTCCCCCTCTCTCCTTCCCTTCCTCTCTCTCTCTCTCTCTGTTTCTCTCTCTTTCTCTGTCTTTCTTTCCCTTTTTTCTTTATTTCCATCTCTCTCTGTCTCTGTCCTCTCTCTCTCTCTCTCTCTCTCTCTCTCTCTCTCTTGTTTAGCCAGATGTTTCATCATATTACAGTTTGATGTGTGTGCGCGTGCGCACGAGCGCGCGCCCGCGTGTGAGTGCATATGGATGGTGTGTGTGGGTGTGGGTGTGTGAAAAAGATTTTGGTTTGTCTAAACCTAGACAAATTATTGGCCTGAATGTGGGAACACTGTTCTGATATTTTTTGTTGTTTCTTTGTATTATGTAGTAGTGGTAAAATGGATGATTGTTCATTATATATGATTTGAATATGTTCGACTGTTCAAGATGATGTTCGATATTTATTTTGATTATGCGTGAGAATTTGCGCACATACAAAGAGTGGATTATGTGTCGCACTACTGGAAATTGTTATCCCCTTGTCAAAGACCTTTTCGGTAATGACAATAAACAGTTTCAGTTTCTGTTTCAGTTTCAGTTTCTCTCTCTTTGTTTATCTCTCTCTCTCTGTCTTTCTTTCCCTTTTTTCTTTATTTCCATCTCTCTCTGTCTCTGTCCTCTCTCTCTCTCTCATTCTCTCTTTCTGTCTGTCTCTCTGTCTCTGTCTCTCTTTTCTTTCATTCTCTCTTTCCTCTGTCTCTCTGTCTCTGTCCCTCTGTCTCTCTCTCTCTGTCTCTCTCTCTCTCTTTGTGTCTCTGTCTCTTTCTGTCTCTGTCTGTCTGTCTCTGTCTCTCACTCTCTGTGTGTTTTCTCTCTTTCTCTGTCTATCTTTCCTTTTTCCTTATTTCCATCTCTCTCTGTCTCTGTCCTCTCTCTCTCTCTCTCTTTCATTCTCTTTCTGTCTGTCTCCTGTCTCTGTCTCTCTCTTTTTTTCTTTCGTTCTCTCTTTCTCTCTGTCTGTCTCTCTCTCTTTGTGTCTCTGTTCTCTCTGTCTCTGTCTCTGTCTGTTCTCTCTGTCTGTCTGTCTGTCTGTCCTCTCTGTTCTGTCTCTCTCTCTCTGTACTTATTTAATGAAGGAGGTCAAAGTCACATTAAGACACATAAGAAGGCATTACGCATGACAAACAGACTGGCAATGCTGAATCTAAAACTTTAATGATTGTGGTATACTGTAGTTTTATGTCAATTCGATTTATTTCAGTTCCATCTTAGTACAAGTCATTATTCATCCATTCGATATGTGATTGTGAGATGGTGATGGACATTGTACGGGTTGACAGTGCAGTGTTAAAGCTTCTGGACGCGCTTCTGTGTGTCTCATATCAAAATAAGATACTAAGTTTTTGTCGGCTGGTATCGACTGTCATCTTCTGAAATATACACTTAATGGCCGTCTAGACAAACTCATCTCTTCTTTCGAAAATGAGTGACTTCATATTCCTTCATTCTCTCTCTTTCTCTTCTCTCTCTCTCTCTCTCTCTCTCTCTCTCTCTCTCTCTCTCTCTCTCTCTGTCTGTCTGTCTGTCTGTCTGTCTCTTTCTCTCTCTCTCTCTCTCTTTCTCTCTCTCTCTGTCTCTCTATCTATCTATCTCTCCCTCTTTCTCTCTCTCTCTTTCTCTCGTTCTCTTTCTCTCTCTCTCTCTCTCTCTCTCTCTCTCTTTCTTTCTATTTCTATCTGTCTCTCTTTCTCTCTCTCTCTCTCTCTATCTCTCACTCTTTCTTTCTCCCTCTCTCTCTCTGTGTTTCTGTCCCACTCTGTCAGTCTCTGTCTCTGTCTGTCTGTCTGTCTTTTTTCTTTTAACTCTTTCTCTCTCTCCTCTTTACCACACTCCCATTATTTGTATACAATTTTCTCATTCCTTTCTGCATTCACGTGTTCTTATTCATTTCATTATGTGTTGTTTCTGCAATAAAACTACATCTGTTTGTGACAATGTCATGCGCTTGAAAGAGAGCATTTGAAATAAATAGTCAGCACAGGGAGAGAGAAAGGGGGGGGGGGTGCTTTCAATAGGAAAGAAAATATCGTAATGAGAGCAATAATATTACACGTGGACGATGACGACTTTTATTACGACACTGTGGATTGTCCATTAGCTCAGTCCAAGTCACTTCCATCCCAGTATCACAGTTTCTCAGGAAATCACCACCTCATTATTCCTCAACACGCACAAGGGAGTGATGTCTCGCATTACACCAAGTAGCGCAGGAGGTTTGTACTTCTCTAGAATAACCAGGCAGAAGTCCCAGACATAATTATCAAGATAGACGCTACTAAATGATATCCTATTGGTGATGGAAATGTTCACGGGGTGAAGACGTATTTGTATTAGTTGGACGTTTGGGATGGTGTTGGAGATCATGGGTTAGTCGTTCAATGCCAAAGATGTTGTCTTTATTTCTGTTTGTGTGGTCAGAATGTAAGGGTAATAACACTCTGTCACCTGTGACTGACTCTTGGCTGACACATTTTAAATTTGACCTTTGTCTGTACAGCTTTATTCCTTTTGTTCTCAAGTTTGTAAGATCAATTTTCGACCCCCCCCCCCCCCTCTTCGTTGTAGACAATTATTTGGAAAATACTTTATTATTATTATTATTATTACTACTACTACTATGATATGATCATCATCATCATTATTATTTAATTATTATTGTTATTATTATTATTATTTATTATTATTATTATATTATTGTTATTATTATTGTTATTATTATTATCATTATTATTGTTATTATTATCCTTATTATTATTATTTTATTATTATTATTGTTATCATTATTATTATTATTATTACTATCATTATTATAATAATTATTATTATTATATTATTATTAATATTATTATCATTATGTTCAACGTTGTCGTTATCGCCATTCTCCTCCTCCCTCTCCTCCTCCTCCTCCTCATCATCATCAGCAGCAGCAGCAGGAGCATTGTTATTATTATTATCGTTGTTATGAGATCTAGTAGTAGTAGTAGTAGTAGTAGTGTAGTAGTAGTAGTATGTAGTAGTAGTATGTAGTAGTAGTAGTAGTAGTAGTGGTAGTAATAGTAGTAGTAGTAGTAGTAGTAGTAGTAGTAGTTTCACTGTTATTAATGTTATTCTTATCATCATCAACATTATAAATATCAATATATTTGTTATTGCTGTTGTTCTTGGTGTTGTTAGTATCATCTTCATCATTATTTTAAAAGTTTTCTTTTACAATTATATTTGTTGATGTTGTTATCATAATTATCATAACTAAATTCATTACTAGAAAACATGTTAACACAAAATAAACAGGGATTTTCATAACACTTACGAGGTACGTCCCTTTGTGGATAGGATACTTGAAAGAGCAGGACAAAAGAGTATCCTACAAAGTGCTCTTCATCTAATATTACATCATTTCATTTTCATTTTTTGGAATCACAATGTATCGATCGCTGTGTGCTGTAGCATCTGATGTTCAAAATCTAACTACCGTTATACCATTGTAGGTATGTGTGTAAATGTACATGTATAACTAAAGATAAGTTTCCATGTTACTTAAAGTGACTACATTGCATATAGACAGTCCTGTTTTTCCACATATAATGAACCTCTACGCCATTCCCTCCAGATTTTCCCTAAATGTTCAGCTTCTTGATTTAACCAGACAATTCCCAAAACGTGCATAAAACAGAATTTGGGAATGCCTGATACTCTAATAATTTTGCCTTTTTATTTGAAGATCATCACCTTCATGCTTTCAGTGATGATTTTTTTTTTACCAAAGCAATACATTCTTTACCTATATCTTGTGCAACGTAAATGTGAGTTCATATAAAACGAACAGCGTCCCATCTCTCTATAGATTGGATTATTTGGAGTTATTATGTGAACATGCCAAATATTTATCAGATCAGATGAGCGTATGTTTTCAATATATGGTTATGGCGGCTCCATCAAGGCCCCACAATTCAGGGCTGTATTACGCACAATTCTGTGGCTGAGCAAAAAGTGTCAAAAATATTTCTGAGATATTTGTTATCATATACCAGTTAAGTAAAATAGTAACGCGTTGTTAGTTCACTTACCAGACTCTGTCTATGTCTCTGTGCCGGTGTCTGTCTGTCTCTATGTCTGACTGTCTGTCTGTCAGTATGTCTGTCTGTCTCTGTCTCTCTCTGTTTGTGTCTGTCTCTCTCTGCCTGTCTGTGGCTCTCTCGTTCTGTCTGTGGTTGTCTCTCCCATCCCATTCTGTCATCTGCTTGTCTGTCTTCATTTCTCTGTCTCCCTCTCTACCTCCCTCTCTCTATCTCGTTTTTTCTTTCTTTCTGTGTCATTTTGTCTGTGTCTGACTCTTTCTCTCATACTGTCTGCTTGCCTGTTTGTCTGTCTGTCTGTCTGTCTCTGTCTCTCTCTCTCACTCACTATTTCAATATGTCCACTCTCTCTCTCTTTCTCTTTATGTCTATATCTGCCTCTATCTGTCTGCATGTCTGTCTGTCTGTCTGTTTGTCTGTTTGTTTGTCTGTCTGTCTGTCTCTTTCTTTCTCTTTAAGTCTGTATCTGCCTCTATCTCTCTGTCTATCTGTCTGTGTGTCTGTCTCTCTTCTCTCTCTCTCTCTGTCTCTCTCTCTCTCCTTCGCTCTCTCTGTCTCTCTCTCTGTTTGCCCACCTTTCTCTCTCTCTCTCTCTCTCTCTCTCTCTCTCTCTCTCTCTCTCTCACTGTCATCGGGTGACATCTATTGGTGCCCAGTCAGACAGATCATTCCTGTTCACTGCTTTGCATAAGGTCTTCGAAGCCAGACAAGTAATCTCTCTAGATAGCAGTCGGTCGACCTATATTTTCAATGCTTATATACATCGACTTCTTTTGAATAAAATCAAGGGAACCATGGCCGGCGAGGCATTACGAAAGTAAAGCTGCTGAACAAAAACTAAGTATCAACGCATTGTTCGACATGAATTATACAACATATTTACATACTACATCTCGGGAACTGCATTGTTTATACGCTGATCATGCCATCAGCCCGTATGTACATCGCTACTGGCCTCACATGACGTGCTATTCCAAATTTCTCTTTTACATTATGGATGGTTTGTTTTCTTTTTTGTTTTTGATTTGGTTTTGGTTTGGTTTGGTTTGGTTTGGTTTGGTTTGGTTGGATAAGGTTTGGTTTGGGTTGGGTTGGGTTGGATTGTTTGGTCGGGTTCGGTTGAATTGGGTTGGGTTGGGTTGTGTTTGGTTTGGTTTGGTTTGGTTTGGTTTGGTTTGGGTTTTTTTTTCCAGTTTTTGAGACACCATTGCACACTGATATGGCTCCACTTGAGTTCTGACAGCAAGAAGAATGACAAAAAAGCACTAATGATAATAATAATAATAAGAAGAAGAAGAATGCGAAGAAGAATGCGAAGAAGAAGAATGCGAAGAAGAATGCGAAGAAGAAGAATGCGAAGAAGAAGAAGAATGCGAAGAAGAAGAAGAATGCGAAGAAGAAGAAAAAGAAGAAGAAGAAAAAGAATGCGAAGAAGAATGCGAAGAAGAATGCGAAGAAGAATGCGAAGAAGAAGAAGAATGCGAAGAAGAAGAATGCGAAGAAGAATGCGAAGAAGAAGAAGAATGCGAAGAAGAAGAAAGAATGCGAAGAAGAATGCGAAGAAGAAGAAGAAGAAGAAGAAGAAGAAGAAGAAGAAGAAGAATGCGAAGAAAAAGAATGCGAAGAAGAATGCGAAGAATGCGAAGAATGCGAAGAATGCGAAGAATGCGAAGAAAAAGAAGAAGAAGAAGAAGAGGAAGAAGAAGAAGAAGAAGAAGAAGAAGAAGAAGAAGAAGAAGAAGAAAGAAGAAGAAGAAGAAGAAGAAGAAGAAGAAGAAGAAGAAGAAGAAGAAGAAGAAGAAGAAGAAGAAGAAGAGAAGAAGAAGAAGAAGAAGAAGAAGAAGGAAGAAGGAAGAAGAAGAAGAAAATGCGAAGAATGCGAAGAAGAAGAATGAAGAATAGGAAGAAGAATGCGAAGAATGCGAAGAAGAATGCGAAGAATGCGAAGAAGAATGCGAAGAATGCGAAGAAGAATGCGAAGAATGCGAAGAAGAATGCGAAGAAGCGAAGAAGAAATGACGAAGAAGAGAAGAAGAATGCGAAGAAGAAGAAGAAGAAGAAGAAGAAGAAGAAAGAAGAAGAAGAAGAAGATTGACGAAGAAGAAGACGAAGAAGAAGAAGAAGAAGAAGAAAGAAGAAGAAGAAAGAAGAAGAAGAAGAAGAAGAAGAAGAAGAAGAAGAAAGAAGAAGAAGAAAGAAGAGAGAAGAAGAAGAAGAAGAAGAAGAAGAAGAAGAAGAAGAAGAAGAAGAAGAAGAAGAAGAAGAAGAAGAAGAAGAAGAAGAAGAAGAAGAAGAAGAAGAAGAAGAAGAAGAAGAAGAAAGAAGAAGAATGCGAAGAAGAATGGAAGAGAGAAGAAGAAGGAAGGAAGAGAGGAAGAAGAGATGGAGAAGAAGAAGAAGAAGGAAGAAGCGGAAGAAGCGAAGAAGAGGAAGAAGGAAGAAGAAGAGAGAAGCGAAGAAGAAGAAGAAGAATGCGAAGAAGAAGAAGAATGCGAAGAAGAAGAATGCGAAGAAGAATGCGAAGAAGAAGAAGAAGAAGAAGAAGAAGAATGAGAAGAAGAAGAAGAAGAATGAGAAGGAAATGCGAAGAAGAAGAAGAATGACGAAGAAGAAGAAGAAGAAGAAGAAGAAGAAGAAGAAGAAGAAGAAGAAGAAGAAGAAGAAGAAGAAGAAGAAGAAGAAGAAGAAGAAAAGGAAGAAGAAGAAGAAGAAGAAGAACGAAGAAGGAAGAAGAATGCGAAGAAGAAGGAGAAGGAGGAGAACAAGAACAAGAAGAACAAGAAGAAAAAGACAATAAGAACAAGCAGAAGAAGTAGCTATTGCACGGTACAATGCTCCCACCCATTTGGATTTACTGCCCATTACACATTTATTTGAATAGGACACAGAGTGTGATACACCCAGGAACACTACTATCACACACACACACACACACACACACACACACACACACACACACACACACACACACACACACACACAGACACACACACACACACACACACACACACACACACACATACACACACACAAACAAACACAAACACAAACACATACAGAGAGAGAGAGAGAGAGAGAGAGAGAGAGAGAGAGCGAAACACACAGACACACACACACACATAATGAGACACACATAACCACACATATATGTATATATACACATGTATGTGTGTGTGTGTACATATGCACATATGTATTGGAGTTGGTTTCTAGGGTGTTTGATGAAATCAGGAGAGTTCCATATGCGCTCTATGCAAAGTTGTTAGAAATTATCTGACAGACTCCATGAATTTGTAAAAAAAAAAAAATGTAAAAAAAAAAAAAAAAAAACAGTCGAGAAATTATCAAAATAACTAGGGAAAAGTAGGATGGGGGGTGGGTGTGGGGGGCAGAAGAACCCAAGAAATGTATGAGCTGATACAACCAGAATGGCTTAAGCATTCAGATGGGCAGCAAACGGGACTTCTTTTATAATGTTGTAGACTTGGGTTGAATTGATCTCAGATCTTGTGTCCATGGCTCTGTCGATGACAAACAAAAAGAATAAACGACGAAAACAAAAAGAAACAAAAAAAACCCATATGAAATCCTGGAAAAGGAAGTCATAAACTACAGCGTGAGTTGAGCAAAGGAGGGTGAATCTTTCAGAACATTTTCGGCAATTTAACAATCAAATGAAATGGATGTGCTACTGTTTATTTTATTTTGTTTGAATTCCTGATGTTCATTTGTGAATCATATCATTAAAGAAAAACTAACTATGTCCATGTTCTTGAAGCATTTGCCTGGGAAGCGGTAGATTGTGCCTGGATTCCTCAGTGGGTTTTGGCACAGATGTCTCCTCCACTACACCTTAGTGGATTAGAAGTGTGTGTGTATGTGTGTGTGTTTGTGTGCGTGCATGTATGTGTATGTGTGTGTGTCTGTCTGTCTGTGTTAAGTGTTTGTGTGTTTGTGTGCGTGTTTGTGTCTTTGTGTGTGTATGTGTGTGTGTGTGTGAGAGAGAGTGAGAGAGAGAGAAGACAGAAAGACAGACAGAGACAGAGAGAGAGGGAGAGAAAGAGAAAGAGAGAGAGTAACATGAAATTGATCTAATTCAGCCCAATAGAGAGAGAGAGAGAGAGAGAGAGAGAGAGAGAAGACAGACAGACAGACAGAGACATAAAGAGAGAGAGAAGAGAGAGAGAGAGAGAGAGAGAGAGAGAGAGAGAGAGAGAGAGAGAGAGAGAGAGAGAGAGAGAGAGAGAGAGAGAGAGATGAAACTAGTCCAATTCAGCCCGATCCTATTATCACAAGGACACGTCCGTCAGTGTATACCCTAAAAACGTATGTGCTGAGATTTCTGACCGATTTTAGAGAAAAAAACAAGACACTTCCAGACGTAAGACGAGACAACACATAATAGTACGTGTGACGAAAAGTGGAGCGGTGATGACCTGACCAGACTTTAGGACTAGTATTGAAAGGAATTGAAGCTGAGGGCAATTTTCACACTGTCATATTGATCATTTTCACGTGATGCTTCGTAATATGGCGTTTGGACTTCGCTCAACAAGGATTTATCGGACAATTCCGTTTGCGCTCGATACAGATCTGACATCATTGTTCTGATAAAAATCATGCCTCAAAACCCTACGTGTGGTGTTGAAATTTGGAGGATGACATAGTGTGTGAGTGTGTGGATGAACCTGACTTAAGGAGACATCACCAGAATTATCGAAGCCTTATAAATGGCAGAGACCTAGGCCCGTTCTTATGTGGTGCAATGGAATTGAACTTGAGACACCAGATTTTGAGTCCACGGCTCTGTCAAAAGAACAGAACAACCAATGATTTCATGATATCATCTTACTTCAAATGTTCGGTATCTTCAGTTCTAAATAATGATTTGAAAACGAATAATAAAACATCATACAAACATCAATAAAGAGAAGGAAGGACAATGAAGACAAAACAAAAAATGTAATACTCACAAACAAATGTAGATGTAGGTTATGTGTTTATGTCTGCTGCATATGAATCGAGCGACCGTATAACATTTCTGTGCAGTATGCGCACATGCACTCACAGACCCACATACCCGCGGGCACGGAAAATGCCCAGACACAACAAAATAGCCATGACACAAGAATAAACAAGTTTTTATTTTTGACAAGCATACATGCAAAATGTAAAGATAACTGCAGAAAAGACCTTTTCTGAAACAAAATATGAGAGAAAAGAAAAGAACGGAAATAAAGAAGACACGTGAAGCAACGCACACACCACACACACACACACACACACACACACAACACACACACACACACACACACACGCACACGCACGCAATCACGCACGCACGCACGCACACGCACACGCACACACACACACATACACACACTACACACACTACACACATCACAAACAAACACACACCACACACGCACACACACACACACACACACACACACACACACACACACACACACACACACACACACACACACACACACACACACCATAGAGTCTCTCTCTCTCTCTCTCTCCACACACACACACACACACACACACACACACACACACACACACACACACACACAACACACACAATCCATGTGATCCGTGTGCCTTGCATGCGACAGAGATCCATTAAGGAAAGAAGAACAAAAAAAAACGGAAAAAATACAAGAAGAAACATGTAGTTCCTTTGTTTATGTGTTAGTAAAACTTTTGGTTTGTTTGTTTGTTTTGTTTTGTTTTGTTTTGTATTTGTCTGTTTTTTTAACAGACACTTAACCACCACCACCCCGGCCACACACACACACACCCCCCACACACACACATACACACACACACACGCACACACATTCACACACACATATGTGCATACACACACACACACACTCAGTTACACGCACGTGCGCTCTCAAATACACTTTAAAACACATTCTAAAAACACAGGAACCTAAAATCATAATACAACACATCCTTGGCACCACAGACTCAAGCATACTGTCTGTCTTGCGGTGCTGGTTCCAAAAACAGATCGATGACTCCAGACGATAGGCTGCAACAGTTTAATATTACGGACTCTCAAATATCGGGCCTGACGTTCTCTCTCATAGTAGGGTGCTGGTTTCTGGTCTGTAGAACGCAGTGCCCCAGACGGTAAAGAGATGAGAAAGAAAATGGTACAAGTACCGCCAAGTGTCTCGGTCGTGATTTGTGCCTAGGATTTGGAGGAGTACACAGACAAGTAGAAGAACATGGCGTAACTATCTTTTGGTTAGGAGATGTATAGGGAGTTTGAACGTGATTTAACTTGGAGGTTATTCTAGAGGTATTCATCACCAGTGCATTCTACTCGATCTGCCAGTTTTGATGTCAGGATGCCGCCTTGATCCTGCGAAAACACTAGGCGCTCACAGGGTCTTAAATGTGGAGGGAAAAGCAGAATTTATGAAACAATAGCATGATATCACCAAACGATTTGAGTAGTAAGATCAGCTGTGAAAAGACAAGCTTTTAACGTTTTTTTGTGTGTGTAAAATTGTGAGTTGAGACATCAAAAAATCTGAAAGATGACAGGAAAAAGAAATAAGATTTAATTCATCGCAAGCTCTTCCAGCTTCTCTTTGCTTCCAGCTCATCTCTCTCTCTCTCTCTTCTCTCTCTCTCTCTCTCTCTCTCTCTCTCTCTCTCTCTCTCTCTCTCTCTCTCTCTCTCTCTCGCTCTCTCTCTCTCTCTCGCTCTCCCTCCCCCCCCCTTTTTTTTTCCTAATCATCCTTCTGAACTGCTCTTTTTTTACCTCTATTTATTATTTTTGGGTTTAGTAGTAGTAGTAGTAGTAGTAGTGGTAGTAGTGGTAATTGTTGTAACAGTGTTAATATTTTTGGTGTGTAATCAGAATAGCCGCAGTAAAAATAGTGACAGCAAGTTGATTTCATCTTCTTTGATTTGATTGTAAGAATATTAGTCTATTTGACGCTTGATTTATCTTCTATAATTTTTTCACATGTAATGTTTCTTCTCCCTCTATTTCATTTTATTTTGTTTTATCTTATTACTGTTTTGTTTACTTTGTTTTCCTCTCCTCCTCCTCCTCCTCTTCCTTCTTCTTCTTCTTCGTCTTATTTTTATTATTATCACTATCAACATTATCTTTCTTTCTTTATTTACTTACTTATTCATTAATTTATCTACCTGCTCATCTGTCTATCTATATCTATCTATACTATCTACCTCTCTATCTATTTATCTATCTATCTATCTCTAAATGCTGACTGTGTACGTTTCTTGATTTCATTGTAATGTTATCTTAATTTTAGTATTCAACATGCATTTTCCTTAAGCTGTACTTGTTACTGTAAACAAATGTCATGTGTATAGAATAGAAACGGCAAGTTTGAAAAATGGCTTCTAGCCAATAGCTTTTACCGTTGGAAAATAAAGCATCATTGTCATTGTCATTGTCATTGTCTCTCTCTCTTCATCCTTTCTCTCTCTCTCTATCTCTGTATCTCCCTCTCTTTCTCTCTATCTCTCTCCGCCTCTCTCTCTCCCTCTCTCTCTCCCTCCCTCCGCTGCTCTCTCTTCCTCGCTCTCTCTCTCCATCTCCCTCTCTCCCCGCCTCTCTCTCTCCCCCTGTCTCTTTATCTGTTTGTCTCTTTCTTTCTTGTTATTTCATTTTCATGTCCATTTCTGTAAAAGAAAGGATATACTAGAAAGAGAGGAGAAGGAATAAAGAAAGATTGGTAGAGACATGACAAAAGATAATGATGGAACGTTTTAGGGGTCCCAGGAGCCGTTTAGTCCAAGTCTTGATTTGTCTATAACTCTGCCTGGATGTCTACGGATATGATTGGGTCTGATGTTGTCTTTTGCACCATTGCTTGATTTCTCTTAATGTGCTAAAATGCACATCCTTTACGTGAAAACTGAAGCACTGCACAGCACGGAAAACAAACAAAGAAAACAAATAAACAAGCAAACCAACAAACAAGCAAACAAAAACAAAGAGAGAAGGAGAGACTTAAAACGTCAGGGTTCAGATAGTTTGATTTTTTGCAGAATGTAGACAACAACCCTTTATACGGGGGGTATATGAGACTTTAGGTTTCAGATAGCCTGCTTTTGCATTTTGTAGGCCATTATGAGGGGATATGTGAACAATGTATAGCACAAGCATTTGAAATAATGAAAATATTATTTTAAGTCCATAGGATAATAGGCTAAAAATTAAGAGCAGAGAGTTTCAGGAACAATCGAATGTATTCTTCATCTATCTGCATTGTCGACTGCAATAAAAAAAAAAAAAAAGCAAACAAACCCATAGATAAATAGAGTGCAATGATAAAGAATGAAAATCATACAAGTTTATTGATGCATGTGTATACTAATCCATGTAGTAACTGTATATGTTACGTCAAAGAACAAACTGCTTCATTATCATCTAATTATTGTCATATCATCTACGCAATTTCGATGCTCATGTATACATTTTCTGATTCTTATTCCGTGCGGGCTGCTCACAAATGAATTCAGATCTATTTACATTTTGTCTTTTATTTATCCCTGTCTTGTCTGGAAATGTTGTTAAATCACTAAACTATGACTGGCGATTTATAGGCTTCATCACGTGTTCTCGCTTTCTTTGCTATTCAGTTATTCAATTGTTTATTGATCGGCAGTAAAGAACTGTATTTCCTATTCATAGGTCCAGATGCGGGTTTCAGTCAGCATCCTAACTACTGTTCTGCCTTGATAATAATATTGTTAATGTTTTACAGCACGCCCTCAACTACTCTGGCCTTTTTGTATTGTTTTGATTAGTATTGATCTCCCTTTGGTACATCTCCTTTGTGTCTGTAAATGAGGTGCACATTTTCATGTTGCACATTTTACGACCTTAAATTTGAAAATAGTATTATCTTTAGTATTTGATGATTTCCTGATTTTGCACAATTTGCGGGCAACTCCCAGGAAACACTAGCATAATTCTGTAATTTTACAATACTCGGACCGCTTTTGTTTCTGTCGATTCAGATTTGTTAAATCTGCTAATCAAGGCATTTCTGTCTTATTTTTGTGCTTCTGATAACATGTTAAAGCATGCATAGATAGATGGATTAATATTTATCCATTACGTTCTCCCCCTCCTCTCTCTCACGCACATTCTCTCATTGAAGGGTCAACATTCTACCAAAACTCATTTTATAACGTGTTTCGCTACTTTGCGTTTCTCCTTCTCTTTCTCTCTCTCACTCTCTCTCTCTCTCTCTCTCTCTCTCTCTCTCTTTTCTCTCTTTCTCTCTCTTTGTCTCTCTCTCTCTCTCTCTCTCTCTCTCTTTTCTCTCTTTCTATATATATTTCTCTATCATTCTCTCTCTCTCTCTGAAAGAGAAAGAGAGAGAGAGAAGAGAGAGTGAGAGGGAGATAGTGAGAGGGGAAAGAGAAAGAGAGAGAGAATGAGAGAGAGAGAATGAAAGAGAGAGAGAATGAGAGAGAGAGAGAATGAGAGAGAGAGAGAATGAAAGAGAAAAGAGAAAGTGAGGCAGTGAAGTAAGTAAGAGCAAGCTGGAGGAGAGGGAAAAGAGCACCAGGTAGAGCAACAGAGAAAATATAGGACGGAATTTCAGGGGGGATGCAGACAGAAAGAGTGGGAGATGTACTTGCAGCGACAAAAAAGAATAGATTCGTCTTGGTGGCCATGACTGCCAACGCCATGTGGCAGGTCACGTGATAATGATGATGACGATGATAATGATGATGATGATAATGATGATGATGATGATGATGATAATGATGATAATGATGCTGATGCTGATGATGATGAGGAGGAGGAGGAAGAGCAGGAGGGAGATTGATCTGCATAGTATTATGGTTCGCATTACACATTCTGAGACTTGGTTTCTACAAAGATGTAACGTTTCTTGAATTTCAGAAGTCCATTTCCCGCATGCATTTAATGTCATCAGCAAGTATATAACATAGAAGAGTGTTTGATATTATCCGTAATGGTAATTCATCTATGTTTGTGGCGTGCGTGTGTATGTGTGTGTGTGTGTGTGTGTGTGTGTGTGTGTGTGTGTGTGTGTGTGTGTGTGTGTGTGTGTGTGTGTGTGTGGTGTGTGTGTGTTGGTGAGGTAGAGAGAGAGAGAGAGAGAGAGAGAGAGACAAAGAGATATAGAGACAGACAGAGACGGACAGATAGACAGGCAGGCAGGCATACAGACAGACAAAAAGACGACAGACAGACAAGACAGACGGAAAAGAGAGACAAAGAGAAGAGAGAGAGAGAGAGAGAGAGAGAAGAGAGAGAGACAGACAGACAGACAGAGAGACACAGACTGACAGACAGAGACAGAGACAGGGATAGAGACAGGGACAGAGACAGAGACAGGACAGAGAGAGAAAGCAACAATAAAAATAAGATAAAAAGGCGAAGAAAGAAAGCACCACGGAACTATATATATATATATTTTTTTTTTTTGTAATTAAAAAACAATATTCGGAAACTGATTTGAAATGTCATAGATCCATCATAAAAAGAGATTAGAATTTGTTTCCTATGGATGGTGTCATATTACATGCAGGCCGAGCGAATGCCAAAGAACCCCCAGTTTTATGACTTATACATGCGTGATTTTTGAAAGGTCAAACCCATTAATGCTGTCGATACCTGCTGCGAAACGAGAACTAAACAGACAGAAATATGCATATCCCTTTTCTGTCTCTCGCTGTTTCTATCTCTTGTCTCTGTCTCTCTTCTCTCTCTGTTCTCTGTCTTGTCTGTCTCTGTCTCTGTCTCCTCTGTCTGTCTCTGTCTGTCTCTGTCGTCTCTCTCTCTCTTCGTTCTCTCTCTGTCTCTCTCGGTCTGTCGTCTGTCTTCTTCGTCTGTCTCTCTCTCTCTTCTTCTTCTTTCTCTCTCTCTCTCTTCTATCTCTCTCTCTCTCTCTTTCTCTCTCTGTCTTCCTATCTGTCTGTACGTATGTCTGTCTGTCTGTTAGTCTCTCCATTTGCCTCCCTCTCTCTATCTCTCTCTCTCTCCTCTATCTCTCCCTCTCTCTCTCTCCTCTCTCTCTCTCTTTCTGTTTCTCTCTCTCCTCTCCATTTCTCTATCACACACACACACACAACCACCACACAACACCACACACACACACACACACACACACACACACACACCACACTCTCTCTCTCTCTCTCTCACTCACTCACACGCATGCATACGCACACATGAACACACGTAATACCTTCTTTCTAATCCCTTTTATGTACAGAAAAACTGAAGAAATTGCCTACAGAAAAAAATGCATTTACATCAACTTGTTCCTTAAAATAAACAAAGTGGTACAATTTGTCATGTGCACAGGGTGATACGTGCACATGTTTTTTTGTATCGTGTGCATGGGGTGATGTATGCATGAGTTTGTTTTTTTATGTCGATTACGAAAGGGAATTTTGTGTGCATGTGGATATAGCTTTGAAAACAGCTCACCCAAGTTGGGAACTTTGGGTGGGCTGGGTTTGTTAGTCAGTCTTCAAAAAACCGCCTTGAGAAAGACACTGGAAGCTCCATTTATTAAAGAAAAAAAAGGAGAAAAAGAAAAAAAGGAAAAAGCAGACGAAGAAATTAAACAAGAAGGCGAAAAGAAGAAGAAGGCGAAAAAAAAGGAGAAGAAGAAGAAGGAGAAGAAGAAAAAGAAAGAGGAGGAGAAGAAGAGGAATAAGAAGAAAGCGAAAAAGAAGTAGAAAAGAAATAGAAGGAGAAAAAAAAGAAGAAGAAAGAAAGAAGTAGATAAAGGAGAAGAAGAACAAGGAGATGAGGAAGGAGAAGAAGAAGGTGAAAAAGAAGGAGAAGAACAAGAAGAGAAAGAAAGTGAATTAGAAGGAGAAAAAGAAGAAGAAGAAAAAAAAAAGAAGGCGAAAAAAGGAAGGATAAGGAGAAGAAGAGGGACAAGAAGAATCAGGAGAAGAAGGAGAGGAGGAAGAAGAGGAAGAAGAAGAAGAAGAAGAGAAGAAAGAAGAAGAAGAAGAAGAAGAAGACGAATGCGAAGAAGAGAAGAAGGAAGAAGAATTGCGAAGAAGAAGAAGAAGAATGCGAAGAGAAGAAGAAGAAGAAAAGAAGAATGCAAGAAGAATGCAAAGAAGAATGCGAAGAAGAAGAATCGAAGAAGAAGAAGAAGAAGAAGAAGAAGAAGAAGAAGAAGAAGAAGAAGAAAAGAAGAAAAAAAAGAAGGCGAAAAAGGAAGAATCAGGAGAAGAAGGAGAGGAGGAAGAATGCAGAAGAAGAAGAAGAAGAAGAATGAAAGAAGAAGAAGAAGAAGCAAAGAAGAGAAGAAGAAGAAAGAATGCGAAGAAGAATGCGAAGAAGAATGCAGAAGAATGCGAAGAAGAATGCGAAGAAGAATGCGAGAAGAATGCGAAGAAGAAGAAGAAGAAGAAGAAGAAGAAGAAGAAGAAGAAGAAGAAGAAGAAGAAGAAGAAGAAGAAGAAGAAGAAGAAGAAGAAGGAAGAAGGAAGAAGAAGAAGAGGAAGAGAAGAAGAATGCGAAGAGAATGCAAAGAAGAATGCGAAGAAGCGAGGAGAATGCGAAGAAGAAGAAGAATGCGAAGAAGAAGAAATGCGAAGAAGAAAGAAGAAGAAGAAGAAGAAAATATATATATTACAATATTTATATAGCGACAAAATCTTGATAAAATCAAATCTAAGCGCTGAAACAGACACACACGCACGCACGCACACACACGCACGCACACACACACACACACACGCATGGCTATAAATGAAGAGAAAGAATAAAAGCAATGGAAAATTATAGAGAGCGTATTATATACTACTATATATAATATATATATATATATATATATTGTATATAATATATAATAGCATATTCTCCCTCACACACACACACACACACTTATCATTCCCTCCCTCACACACACACACCCACACACCCACACGCACGCACGCACACACTTATCATCTTCTTCCTCACACACACACACACACACACACACACACCAACGAACACACACTTATCATTTTCTCCCTCTCATACACACAAACACACACACACACACACACACACACACACACACACACACACACACACACACACACACACACACACACACACACACACACCACACACACAACTTCCTGGGGCTCCATCGCTCTATAAAAGCTGAAATTAAACAGGATCTACCGCGGTTGTCAAAGGGGAATGTGACTACATCACAGATGTTATTCTACTGCGCACGCCCGTCTGTGAGCGTTGAGGCGAAACGACCCATTGCGAGCTCCAAGTGGCCGCCATGTTGGAGAGCTATCTGCACTCAGCTGCCTGTTGTTTACATTACGTGAATGAGTGTAGGACAGAGAGAAAAGCCGGACTGTGCCGTTAAAAAAAATTTTTTTTGAAGAAATATCCGTTGACCCATTCTTAGCGCGCGCGCGTGGTGTGTGTGTGTGTGTGAGAGAGAGGAGAGAGAGAGAGAGAGAGAGACGAGAGTGTGTGTGTGTGTGTATGCGTGTGCGTGTGTAATGCGCGTGTGCGTGTGTGCGCGCGCGTGTGTGTATGTTTGTGTGTGCGTAATGACCGGTGTGTTTATTTGACTGACAAGCGCGTTTTACTTATCGCTGTACAACTCGACGGGAGTGCAAGGTTAATAGTGTGAAATGAGTACATTAATTGTCCAATGATCGTTTAGAGACTCACCGTCTCTGGCTATGGGTCTGTAACTCTCTTTAACGATTGTCTGATATATGTATATACAAATATAATTATGCACGTGTTTCTGTTTATATTGATACATGTAGATGTGCGTGTTTGTCTGTGTGTCTGTGTCTGTGTGTGTCTTTGTTATAGCTATTTCTCTATTTTATTTTTTTATTTTTAGGATCATCGCACTCAGGGAGGTTACCTTTTTCTTTTTTTCCGTCCCATTTTCTATGCTACCTTAATGACCACAGAAGCTGGCACATTTTTTTTGTTTGTGGTTGTTTTTATTTTCACAATGCGATGATGATGATGTCGAAGAAGAAGAAGAAGAAGAAGAAGAAGAAGAAGAAGAAGAAGAAGAAGAAGAGAGAAGAAGAAGAAGAAGAAGAAAAGGGAAAACAGAGGTGGAGAAGAAAAAAGAAGCAAAAAGAAAGAGGAAGGAGAAGAAAGAGGAGAGAAAGACAAGAAAAAAGAAAGGGAGAAGGAGAAGAGGAGGAGAAGAAAAGAAGAAGGAGCAGAAGAAAAGGAGGAAGAAGGAGAAGAAAAAAGAGGAGGAAAGACAATGAAGGAGGAGGAGACAAAAGAAGAAGAAGGGGAGAAAGAAAAGACGTTAGTATGAAGGTGCGTGGCTGTGAATGGTGTATTGTTGTATGTGTGATGTGTGAAAGTTAATAATAATAAATGTAAAAAAATAATATCGTAATCTGTTTAGTTAGAGACATAGGAAGTCCATGATCGCCAACGCCATGCGCAGGGCATCTGATGATTGATGATGATGATGGATTTGTTTAGTGCCATTGGTTGAAAGGAGAGTGTTCTGATTGCGTGAGCATTTGTACAAGCATGGCACAATTATTATGGATAAAAAACAAAGTATGGTACAATTATTTTGGTAAGAAAACAACAACAACAACAACAAAACAAAGTATTAGATTGAGCTGATACATTGAAAACCCATTAACGATGACAGAAAGGAGGATGCTGAAGGACCAACAATAATGTAAGATGAAGTTAGAACAGCGTTGGAAAAAATGAAACAGAGAAAAGCCCCAGGACCAGACTATACTCCTATGAAAAGGATTCATTTCCAGATTTTTTTGATTTTGAAAAAGTAGCATAGTCCAAAACGTAATTTATGATACAGGAAAAATCCCCACAAATATATCACAGTCAATGTTTAAAAGTGATCATGATGAGGACGAAAAACGAATCAAAACAGAAGTAGCAGAAGAACAATGACAATTTCTTGAACAGAAAGGAATTATCAATGCCATATAAGTCATTACAACTCTCAGAGAAAAATCAGTTGAGTTGAAAAGAGATTCATATTTACGTTTTGTTGATTGTACAAAGCTCTTGAATCGGGTAAGACACAGAGAATTAGTCAACCAGCTGGATAATTTTAAGATTGATCGAAAATATCTGGAAATAATAAGTAATGTGTATTAGGAACAAACAGCATCAGTGAGAGTGGAAAACATCAAAAAAGATGGTCAAAATGGTATGCTATGTCACCAGATTTGTTTTCACTTCACAGCGAAACCATCATTAGACTTATGGAAGAATTCTCTAGGATAGAGTTTGGAGGAAATATGATAAATAATCTTTGTTATGCAAATGACATCGTTCTAACTGCAGAAAATTATAAAAAAAAGTCATAGACACTTTGGTGAATATAATAGAAATAGAATAGAGAAATAAAGTGCCAGATCTAAACAATAGCAAGACTGAAGTCAGGTCATAGGTTATAAACAATAAATCCTCTCACGTAATATAACCGCAAATGACACAAAATAAAGACAAGTTGATAAATTTAAATATCTTGGAACAGCCATCGCACTAGGCAGGAGATGCACATTAGAAATATCGAGTAGATTTGGAAAACGTAAATAAAATCCAAGAAAATGAAAAGTGTCCTTATCAACAAATGTTTCTCAATTAACATCATAAAGACAGTGTTATATAGAACTAGTACCGTTATACCGATGAGAAGCCTAGGCAATCAACAAGCAAAGTCAGAACAAGATGATGTAGGCTGTAATGTAGTTTCTAAGAAGAAAACCGAGTTCTGTGACAAAAGAGACAGTCTTGATAAAAGCAAACACAAAAAAGAACAGTGTAGAGGAAATTTGGAAAATACAAGCAACCCATATTGCACGTTTATGAGACTGGATAATTTGAACATCCAGTCAGAACAGGAAAGCTGGAGGGAAGAAAAAAGCACAGGTAGACCTAGGGAGAAAATAACAGTTATGCACAGTGCATGTACATGTAGATGAGGACAGAAACGTTAGGAGATATACTTGCAGTGGCAAGGGACAAATTCGTATGGAGGGCAATGATTGTCAAGGCCACGCATCATGACACATGATGATGACAATGATGATGTTACCGAGCAAAAACAAATCAAAATAGCTAAACCATTGTATCCAGAATTCCGCGGCTTGTTTCGTCTTTTGCAAAACGAGTGTCATTGTGTCTTTTTGTTTGTTTGTTTGTTTGTTTGTTTTTGTTTGTTTGTTTTTTGTTTTTTGTTTCGGTCCCTTCACTGGTTGCCAGTTACTC
>CM060310.1:60571870-60574370 GCA_030674185.1 Monoplex corrugatus
CACACACACACACACACACACACACACACACACACACACACACAACACACAGACACACACACAGACACACAGCACACACACAGACACACACACGCAGACACACAGGCACACAAACAGACACACACACACACATTAACACAATCACACACACACACAACACACACACATACACACACACAACAACAAACACACACACACACACAAACAAACAAACAAACAAACACACACACACACACACACACACACACACCACACACACACACACACACACACACACACACACGCATGCGCGCGCATTAATAAAGACCCGTGCACAAACAGTCACAAATACGCTTACACCTTCCCACCCCCAAATACAATTACAAATCTTTCTACAACAATTACGCAGGTATAATGAAACTATTGAATTTTGCAAGAAGTACACTAAACCATTGAGTCAGAAATAGATAGGCACATACATATTATAAGGAAACAGAAAAAAGAGAGAGAGAGAGAAGACAGACAGACAGACAGACAGAGACAGAGAGACAAACAAAACAGACAGACAGACAGACAGACAGACAGGAGCAGACAGACAGACAGACAGACAACAGACAGAAAATGACAAAGACAGAGAGAGACACAGACACACACAGAGAGTGAGCGAGGGAAGGGACAGAGAGAGGGGGGGGGGGGGGCGGACAGATAGACAGAGACAGAGAAACAGACAGAGGGTAGAGAAAGAGAGAGAGAGAGAGAGATGGGTAGGAGAGGAGAGAGAGAGAGAGAGGGCAGAGAGAGAGAGGAGAGAGAGAGACGGACAGACAAACAGACAGAGACAGAGACAGAGATACAGAGAGAGAGAAAACAGACAGACAGACAGACACAATGAGAAAGACAGAGAGAGACACAGACACAGAGAGAGAGTGAGCGAGGGAAGGGACAGAGAGAGAGAGGGGGGGGGAGACGGACAGAGAGACAGAGACAGAGAAACAGAGACAGAGGGTCAGAGAGAGAGAGAGAGATGGGTACGGAGAGAGAGAGAGAGAGGGGGGGAGAGAGAGAGAGGAGAGAGAGAGACGGACAGACAAACAGACAGAGACAGAGATACAGAGATGACAGAGAGAGAGAGAGACAGAGAGAGAGAGGAGAGAGCAGAGAGAGCTGAGACAAAGTGAGAGAGACAGAAAGACAATACAGAGAAAGAGAAAAAAGTGAAAGAGAAAGATGGCGAGAGAGAGAGAGAGAGAGAGAGAGAGAGAGAGAGAGAGAGAAGAGAGAGACAGAGACAGAGACAGAGAGAGAGAGAGGAGAGAGAGGAGAAGAGAAGCAAAGAGAGACAAAGATGCAGTAAATCAAATATACTGACAAACAGACAGAGAGAAAGAGGCAGAGCGAAAGACTGCACATAAAAATCTCTGCATACCCATTGATCGCCGAGGCCAATAAAAAGCCTGGCGTGATAAATTTACGTTCGTTATAAAACAAAGGCAGTAAAAACGGGTAAAAACGGGTAAATTGCAACGCTCTAAATTGCAGACAACAAGAAAAAAAAAAGTATCAACAATGTTTGTGTTGGACGTATTTCTGCTTTAAAGAAGAACTTGTATGGTTGAAGCTGAAATGGATTGAATCGGATGAGTTGTCACAATGTTTGTTTTTTTTCCCCCACGAAAGCTCTTCTCCGCTTTTAAAAGAACGCTGCTATAATATGACATCATCTATGTTTTTGCTTGTTGTTTGTTTGTTGTTGTTTGTTTATTTATTAATTTTGTTTATTTGCTTTCCTTTTTTCCTTGTAAAAGTCTGCTTTCTTTAAGTTGTGAAAGTGGATTTGTTCCACACGTCTCAAGGGACGATTTCTCTGCTGCATTGAGGTTTTTTTTTCTTTCCATATGCTCTACATTTGATGTAGGTTTATCATCTCATCCGAAAGTATAGCACCCAGCCTTACCACTCAGGGTCCAACATCATGAAAAAAAAACACCACATTATCAGACTACTTTCAAAACAATTTCGTATCACAAATCATTTCCGTTTTCTGTGAAAGAAGAACAACCATAGACGTTTTTTCACACAACAGCCGATTGAAAAACAAACAAAAAGACACACATACACACACATCACACACACACACACACACACACACACACACACACACACACAACACACACACACACACACACACACACACACACACACACACCACACACACAATCACACACACACAATCACAAGCACATACATTGTTACATCAGTGATGTCTTGTTTTTTTTTTATCTATACAACATGGAATGACTTAAGGTCAATCCCTGACATATTTTATTGTCAACTGTAATTATTGTTTTTTTAAGAAAGAATCATGTGTAGATCAAACCTGCCCTGCCCTCATCCACCTCACTTCCTCCTCCTTCAACATTCATCATGTTCATTGGCTGTAAAATGAAAACCCAAGAGAGAGAGAGAGAGAGAGAGACAGAGACAGAGACAGAGACAGAGACAGAGACAGAGAGACAGAGAG
>CM060310.1:60579370-60584370 GCA_030674185.1 Monoplex corrugatus
CAGACAGACAGACAGAGAGATAGTGAAAAAGAGAGAGATAAAGAGAAAGACGGGGTGGAAGAAATGGATATTGGAAAATCAGGAATGCGTAAACATTTGATAGGCAAGCAAACAGGGATGACATTTCCTTAGAAAAAAAAAATAATGACCCACTAAACAAAACGAGATGGTGTGGCCAGTAGTGTTAGCACGTGCACCAGAACACACATGCACCATGGCCATGGTCTTGAAATGTGTCATCTGTCAGACAGTGTTAGAGAACAGCGAAATAAATGATTTATGCAAGGGAGGTTGCTGTGGTGATTATCTATCGATGCGTTTGTTTTTACTGTTAGACCAGGCAGGGGGTCAATGCTGATGATTGATCACCCCAACAGCTGCTGAGATAGCTGGTCTGGATAATACAGATTGTTAGAGAAAGATAGAAAAATCGAGACAGTCTCAGCTTCATATCTATGCGTCTAAAGAAACAAAGAGGGTATTCACTGATTGGGTGCACGCTCAGGCGCGCGCGCGCCACACACACACACACACACACACACACACACAAACACACACACACACACACACACACACACACACACACACACACACACACACACACACACACACACACACACACACACACACACACACAACACGAATCAGGTGACCAATGAGAAATGCGAAAGAAAGTGATGAAGAGAAAGAAAGAAGTCAAACACAGGAATTGGCTTCACGTAGAAGGCCTTGTGATTTTGGAAGAGACAGTAAACTTGATTTCCACAATGGCATATTATCAAAGAGCCTGTTCATAATCAAATTCAGCCTGACGTTTATGTTGACTATTCTCAATCAAATTCAGCCTCACGTTTATGTTGGCTATTCTATGACCAATAATCAGATATGAGGTTGATTTAGCTCTGACTGTAACCACCTGATTTCGAAAAGACCACAAAACTCCTACCACGAGGGCATTTATTGAAATAACAAGGTTATAAACCCACTTGACCCCCAGTTGGCTGTTGGCTATTTTCAATGTGAAGTACCAGACATGGCTTTGACTGGACTAAGAGTGCCATCACCGATTTTCAAAGAGACCAGGAAATTAGATATATCCAAGAGTGTTTGCTTCGAGAGCAAAGTAATGGTCCAATTTATCCACTCTTTACCCCTTATGAATTCTCATACAATAAACGCCGATTTGGTTCAAGAATGGCAGGCACAAACTGGTTACAAAGAGAGCAGGAACGTACACTTTTGCCAGGACGTTCTGCTCAAAAGCAAAACAATGGTCCAATCTACCACCCTGTACATGCTATGCCCTGTCACACAGTGGACATTATTTTTACTGGCACTGGCAGTACCTGATTTCAAAGAGACTACAACAATCGATGGTCAGAAGGACGTTGGATCCCAGAGAATAACAATGGTCCAATGGACCCACAAAAAACACAGAGACCAGCAGATAATAAGGACATAGACTGAAGGGCCTGACGTACATTGTGATAGTTCCACGAAAACGGTGGCACCATGAACCCGTGCAAATCAGGTGATCAACTTTGTTATTACTGCCTGTGTTTCTCCCAGATAAAGGTTGGTAACAGGTCTGATAGTTCTGTATCATTTGTGTTGCCTGGCTTATCATTATCTGTAGCATCATTGTTTAAATACCAGCTGACTGCTTAGAGCCCTATCACGGCGAAAATGGACAGTCGGTTATAATAACTAACATGCACAATATGAAAAGTTACCATATTCGTGATTATGGTGTTAAAATGATTATGATCTATCATCCATTAAATATGACATAAAATATGATATCAAAATTTCATAATCTCTCTCTCTCTCTCTCTCTCTTTCTCTTCTCTCTCTCTCTCTCTTTTCTCTCTCTCTTTCCCCCTTCTCTCTCTTCTCTCTCCCCCCCCTCTCTCTCTCTTTCTCTCTCTCTGTCGTGTGTCTGTCTGTGTGTGTGTTGTCTGTGTGTCTGTGTGTGTGTGTGTCTGTCTATATCTGTCTCTCTATCTCTATCTCTGTCTCTGTCTCGGTCTCTGTCTCTGTCTCTCTCTTCTCTCTTCTCCCCTTCTCTTTCTTACTCTTTCTTTCTCTCTCTTTCTGTTTTTCTTTCTTTCTTACACACATACATGTACACACACACAACACACACACACACACACACACACACACTCACACACACACACACACACACACACACACACACACACACACACACACACACACACACACACACACACATTCATATCTACGTATATGCATGAATACATGTTTATGTGTAGGGCGTTGGTTCACAGAAGAGACTATGGACCGATCGACCCTCACAGCAGAGAATCAGACCATAAGGTTGAAGGGTCTGTCGTGCAGTGCGTCCATTCCACACAAACAATGGGCGCCATAAAGGTGTCCACCTCATCACATCACCATTACCGTCGCTACCTTCTTTTCTGATGGTAGTTGGTCCTGGTTCTGATGGTTTTGTTAGTTCTTTGATGTTCTTTGTGTGATGTCTGTCTGATCTTTATGAGTAAGGTTGCCAATCGATATAGAAACGTTCATAAAAAATGCAGTAACAATATGATCTGTATTGTGCATGAAAGGTATATATATATTATACATATACATATATATATATATATGTATGTATGTATATATATTATGTAATATAGATACATATGTATATGCATATGATTGAACATGGCACTGGTTTTATAATGACTGGAACCCCTGAAATCCATTTGACCTCCAGTTTACATTTAGCTCTTTGCAATTTCAAGTTTCAGATATGGCAATGGCTGGACTATGGGTGGTATCATCTCTTTTCAACGAGACCAGGAAACTATATCATCTCAAACATATTCTCTTCAAGAGGACAATAATGGTCCAATTCATCTTTTTTTTGTATCCTTTCTGTCTTGCCACACAATAAATACAGTTTGGAGTGATCCTAGCTGTTCCCAATTTATTCCAAATGGACCCACGGATGACACTTTATTGGTACGTTCTGTGCGAAAACAAAAGTATGGTCCAGTTTATCCCTTCATCAGTTGCTGGTTGATGCCACACAACGAACATGATTTTGACTGGTACTGGGCACTACCTGATTTCAAGAAACTAGGAAATTTGATGCTTACCAGGGCGGGTTGGGTCCAAACGAAGATAGCCCTACGTCAGCAGACTAACACACCATTGAGTGAATGGTCTGACATGCAGTGTACCACTTCGACACACACAGTAAGCACCATAAAAATGTCCACCCCATGTCATCATCGTTATCATCACTACCTGTTGTTTCTTTTGTTTTTCTTTTGATGATAGTTCGTCCTCGTTGATTCTTTGATGTCTGTGTGATGTCTGCCTGGTCTGATGGGAAAAGTTGTCGTATAAAAATGTTGATGAAATTGACAGTTAATATTACATTTTGTTGTTATCCTGAAAGTCATTGACTGAAAAACATGACACCAAATATCCCATCACAAGTGGTTTACGATTCGTGACTCCTCTATCCTCATTTCTGATTAATTTCTTTTTGTTTTGTTTTGTTTTTGTTTTTTTCTCTCTCTTCATGCACAGGTGTTGACTTTTATCTAGTAGACTAGATATTTCAAAGGGATCATTCAAATAAATTTCCACACATCAAAACGCACATCCATAATGAAATTTACCCTTTGTTCAAGTTAGCTTTTTTTAAACAGTAGCTTAATATGACACTGGTTTTACTATGGTTGGAACTCTTAAACCCCTGAGACCAGGAAATTGGATTTTCAGGATGGAATTTAATCAAATAACGTTGTCAAAGCCCAAGGAACTCTCAAGCTTTTTTTTTCTTGTATGTGTGTGTTTTGCCATGTCAAGCACTAGCTATGGTTTTGACTGGACTGTGAGTGGTGTCTTCTATCATCAAAGATACCAGGAAAATAGATATCCCTACTGACGTTTTCTTCAAGAATAAAGTAATGGGATATCTTATCCCCATTCTTTGCTCCTAAACAATTACCATACACTGGACATGACTAATTGCCTGTATTATGACTGGCAATAACACTGTGTGAATTCAAAGAGATCAGGAAACTTGATGTTCACCAGGGCATTGTGTCCCAGGCAGGATGATGGTCCAAGAGACCCCACAGAAAACAAGGAATGACAGACCAGCAGGCCATGGGGAGAAGCGTCTGACGTGCAGTGTGTCCATTCCATGCAACCAACGGGCATCACAAAATTAACCAGCTCGTGACATCACCATTATCATCTCTACGTGTGCTTCCTTTGAATGATGGTTGGACCTGGTGCTGCTGGCTTTGTTGATTCTTTGATGTTTGCGTGATGTCTGTTTAGTTTCATGGCTAAGGCTCCGGATATAGGAATGCCGAAAAACATGAGAGCTGTAATAAGATCTGTATTGTGCATGAAGGATATATACGTGACAAAACCAAATGATTCTTTTTTGCATTTTGTTGTCGTCTTGTCAGTTCTTGACAAGAAACTACGAGCCTATGCCATGAAATATCACACACAGCTGACAGACTTACAATTGGTACTATCAGACTTCATTCCTCTCCTTTCCTCTCTCTCTCTCTCTTTCTCTCTCTCTCTTCTCATCTCTCTCTCTCTTTCTCTCTCTCTTTCTCTCTCTCTATCTCTTACTGGAAAATTGTTATCCCCCTTGTCAAAAGACCTTTTCGGGTAATGACAATAAACAGTTTCAGTTTTCAGTTTTTCAGTTTCTCTATCTCTTCTCTCTCTCTTTCTCTCTCTCTCTCTCTCTCTTCTCTCTCTCTCTCTCCTCTCTCTCTCTCTCTCTCTCTCCTCTCTCTCTCTCTCTCTCTCTCTCTCTCTCTCTCTCTCTCTTCTCTCTTAATGTTTCCGTCGGTTTGTCTTTCTTTCTTTCGGCTATTTCTCTTTTTCAAACACACACACACACACACACACACACACACACACACACACACACACACACACACACACACACACACACACACACACCACACACACACACACAACACACA
>CM060310.1:60586870-60589370 GCA_030674185.1 Monoplex corrugatus
GAGAGGGAGAGAGAGAGAGTGGCACGCACACATTGAAGTATAAAAAAAGGGAAAGAGAGAGAGAGAGAGAGAGAGAGAGAGAGAGAGAGAGAGAGAGAGAGAGGAGAGAGAGAGAGAGAGTGGCACGCACACATTGAAGTATAAAAATGTGTGATATTATTCACATATGTGTGATTCCCAGTTCACAAGAACGATATTTCCCTACAGACCAATTCGGTATTAGGTTTTTGTTTTATTCTTTGTTTGATTCCTGTCTTTGTTTACTTGTTGTGCTTTATTGTTTGTTAGTTTGTATGTTTTTTGGTGATTATTGTTGTTTGTTTGTCTGTTTGCATGTTTGTTCTCTCGTTTTGTTTGTTTTTAGTTGTTCATTTCTCTCTCTGTTTCCTTATCAGCTGCTTTGTTGGTTGGCTGGTTGGTTGGTTGGCTGGTTGGTTAATTGGTTGGTTGGTTGGTTGGCTGGTTGGTTGGTTGGTTGGTTGCTTGCTTGCTTAGTTAGTTGGTTAGTTGGTTGGTACGTTGGCTGGTGGTTGGTTGGTTGGTTGGTTGGTTGGTTGGGTTGGTGGCTATCCTTTGCTCAAATAGTTTCTTTAACTGTTTGTTCGGAATATTCTTGCTGTTGCTGCTTTTGTTGTTGTTGTTTTTGTTGCTGTTGTTTTGTTGTTGTTGTGTCATTGATAACGAGATGCTCTTCACATAATCTAAGTGTGTTTAAGTTTTAGATTCAATGTGTGTGTGTGTGTGTGTGTGTGTGTGTGTGTGGTGTGTGTGTGTGTGTGTTGTGCGCGCGCGCACGCGCGCGCGTGAGTGTGTGTTTCAACGAAAATTGGAAATTGTTAGGATGACTGTTATCTATTGTTAACTTTTATTCCTGAACACTTGTTATATCAAAGCCTATAGTTGTTCAGTATAGAAACCACCCCATTTTTGAATTTGTGTCATTAAAAATTGTTATCTGAATGTACAAACTACTCGCCCTCCCCAACCTGTCCCTGCGGTCAAGAAGACCAAACCACGGAGCATATACTCCAAAGATGTCCCCTTCACCAGTGGCAAGACAGGACGAGTGGCCGACAGACACTCCGCTGACAACCAAAGCCATGGCTGCAGACAGGAGCTGGAAAAGACGGCTGCATTCATATATAATATATATATATATATATATATATTATATTTAACATCGAAAGACAGACAGACAGACAGACAGAGAGGATGCAATTCACGAAGAAAACAACGAATATATATATATATATATATATATATATATATATATATATATATATATTATATGTATATATAATATATATATATATATGAATAAACAAACATAAATGAATGATATATATATATATATATATATATATATATGAAAAAATAAAAAATAAATGAATAATAAACGAATAAACAGCTATGTAAATAGGTAAACGAGTGAATAAATATCGGATTGAGTAAGTAAGAATGTAAGTAAATATATAAATAAATATAAACAAATAAAATATATAAATAAATAAAATAACCAATAAATAAAAAACAAAATAACAAACAAAACAAAAAAAAAACACTGCCAGAACAATAAATTGTACTCTGCCCATTACATTCTCACTTCAGTCCGACTGCGTTTTCTTTATTTTTGTTTTTGTTTTTGTTTTGGTTTGGTTTGTTTGTTTGTTTGTTTGTTTGTTTGTTTTGTTTGTTTGTTTTTACCTCTGCTTTAGGACAATCCTGAACTCTTTCCATTCCATGACGTGGGAATCTGTTCAACGTATTTATGAGATAGTGCCTTTTTTTCTGATCAGTATGGTTCCCTTTTGCTTGTTTGTTTGTTCGTTTGCTTGTTTTTTAATTCGTTTACTTATTCAGTTTTTCTTTGTTTTTGTTTTGTTGGTCAATTTGTTGTTGTTGTTTTAATGGTGAACTTTGGCATCTTCCACAAACTATTTCTGAGAAAGATGACTGATGGTAGGATGAATCAGATTTTGTTGGTGAAGGTATGATTCAAAGGGAATTAAAAGCAAGGGAGAGAACATCATTACTCACGGCAGCAGCGAGGATAGCAACGTCATCTTCCTTCCGCGCCTATTTCTGTATCTCCTCTTTCGATGAATATTGCACACTTTGCAAATGCAAGAAAACAAGTTTCGGCATCAGATTTGGATTAATCATACACATGATATCAGAATACGTTGATAAGATTTTTGACAGCTAAACTGAAGGCGAATGTTAATTGGCTCATGTTGAAGATCTAGTGAGATAAGTGAACAAAATGTTCGATCTGTTACAAGCTTTAAAAAATGTGTGTGTGTGTGTGTGTGTGTGTGTGTGTGTGTGTGTGTGTGTGTGTGTGTGTGTGTGTGTGTGTGTGTGTGTGTGCGTGCGTGTGTGTGTGTGTCCTTTTTTTTTTTAGAAAGATTTATGTGCAAAAGGTCGAACAACCCCCACCCCCACCCCCACCTCCCCCAAAAAAATCATTTATCAAATGAATGAACGCATACCTCATTTT
>CM060310.1:60594370-60599370 GCA_030674185.1 Monoplex corrugatus
TCTCTCTCTCTCTCTCTCTCTCTCTCTCTCTCTCTCTCTCTCTCCCCTCTCTCTCTCACCGACCTCTCTCTCTCATACACCATACTCAACACTCACATATGCCTCTCTCACACACACACACACACACACACTACACACACACACACACACACACACACACACGCACATACACACACACACAGCACACAGACACACACACACACACACACACACACACACACAACACAGGACACACACAGATGCATGTAAATATGAACTGTAATATGCTTAGTGAGACGTTTACAAAAAAGCGTATCAAGACACATTCATAGCGTGTTTCTGAGCTGATGAACTCAACTGATTCAGATTGTCAATTTGTGTCTACGTTGAATCTTTATTTTACATTTATTATTATTATTTTATTATTTATTATTATTTTATTTATATTTATTTTATTTGTTTATTTATTTATTTATTATATTATTTTTTTTTTTTGTATGTTAAGGGTTTCAGACTGGATGCAGGGTTCATATGCGACCTATTTTGGAATAGTGGTAAGGTCAGAAAGACACTTGTAGATATGTTTGTGTATCTACATAGAACAAAAAGGTTGGTATTGGGTTGTGCAGAATCAAATTCTAAACAACATACAGGTAATAACATAATAATTTTCATTATGATGTAAAAGAAATAAACGGGATAGGCTTGGTTCTTTGCAGAACAAGAAGCCCTTCACGATCGTCAACACTCGCTTCTTCTGACTCTGCACTTGATACACTCTAACAAAGCTATCATAATGTCACTGCAGCATCTTATTTTCAAAAAAGTGCGACAGACATGAGCAGCAGTGAGCCTAACAGGACGCCGAATAATAATAATAATAATAATAATAATAATAATAATAATTACAATATTTATATAGCGCTAAATCTTATAATAAATTGCTGAACAACACATACGCACGCATGCCACACCACACGCAGCCGCCACACACACACACACACACACACATGGCTATAAATGGGGAAAAAGAATAAAAGCAATGGAAAATTATAGAGAGCATATTATATACAAATATATATTGCAATGTGATTCCACTCCGAGCGGAGATAGGCTACAGAGGGGATTGAGTGAGGTCAGGATTTTCATGCAGAGGAGAAAAGTTGAGTTTTGAGATCGGACTTGAATGAGACAAAAGTAGGTTGCTGACGGACTGAGAGAGGAAGTTTGTTCCAGGAGAGTGGACCAGAAACAGAGAAGGCTTCTTGACCATAGTATTGAGCTTAGTGCGTGGAAAGCGAAAAGTCAGAGGATCGGAGGCAGAGCGGAAGGTACGTGAGGGAACATAGATCTCAAGTAAGCTTGACAGGTAATCGGGGGCTGCGTTACTGAGGCTTTTGATAGCACATGATGTCTAGTTTGTACTGTATGCACTTTGATACAGGGAGCCAGTGAAGTTGTGCCAGGAAAGAGATATGACGTCATGACAACTCAACTTACGAAACTGAAAACATATCAACAAACGAGGCGCACACACAAAAAACACGTGGAAAAATGGCTGAAAAGGAAGAGGAAGTATCCGACTGTCGTTATTACTGTCATGCGGTTGTATGTCGTTAAATGGGGAAGAACAGACAGAAGAAAGTGAACGAACAGTGCCAAGCGCTGTGAGCGGCTCAGCACCATTTTGAAAGTCAGGCGAGCCGCTCACAGCGCCCGTCGTACAGGAAGAGTATTAATCTTGGTGTTATTGAGTGTTGTTATCTTTACACACCTGACTAAAGCGAATTTGCTAACTCCTTACTTCTGTCTTGTGGGCCCGCTGACAATATTTTCATTCTCTTTAAATGTGCTTTTTGTTTAGAGCGTATCAGTTCCTGTAATCGAAACTGGCAAAATGTTGATAAACACAGATGGTCAATCTCTGACGCTGAACTCAGTATCTGGAGTGGTCATAAGCTATTACCTAATTATGAAGCATTCAGATCAGAGTTTAGGGCAGAGAGCCTTGTTTCTTTTCTTCTTGTTTCTTCTTGTTTTCTTTTCTTGTTGTTGTTGTTGTTGTTGTTGTTTTCTTCTTCTTCTTCTTCTTCTTCTTCTTTTCTTCTTCTTCTTCTTTTCTTTTCTTCTTCTTGTTCTTGTTCTTCTTTTCTTCTTGTCTTTCTTCTTCTTCTTGTTTTCTTTTCTTCTTTTCTTCTTCTTCTTCTTCTTCTTTTCTTCTTTCTTCTTTCTTCTTTTCTTCTTCTTCTTCTTCTTCTTCTTCTTCTTCTTCTTCTTTTCTTCTTCTTCTTCTTCTTCTTCTTCTCATTCTTCTTCGCATTCTTCTTTCTTCTTGCATTGTTCTTGTTCTTATTCTTCTTCTTCTTGTTCTTCTTTTTTTCTTCTTTTCTTTTACTTGTTCTTGTCTTCTTCTTTTACTTCTTCTTAATCTCCTTTGTTTGTTGGGAAGATGGTTACTCTAGTGAGTAGAACAACACTTGCTGTTCTGTCTAGATCGTAGTGTTTTCTGTGCATCATTACATCTTAGTGGAGCGTTATGAATGTTTTCACCAAAAGCCAGGCTGATAAGTTCTGTTGTCATCGGTACCCAGACATACCAGTACCAAAACAACTTTCATCCAAGACTTTAAAAACAGAAAGTCACTACTTGTGAGATGCGTTGTTTGGGAGGGCTGTCAACAAGATCGCAAGCCAAATGATAATATAAAAAAAAAAGTCAAAACAAAAACAAAAACAAACCAGGACTAGAGACATGCTGGGAACAACATTTGTCTATAACCAGATCCATCAACAGAGGATCAAAATGGTTTTGGTCTCTGACCAGAATGCAACCCGCAGCGGGTTCAGCAAATATTAACAAAAAGGTATTTGGATTTAATCCTTTGACTTCTGCACCCTAGCCACCAGCGTCCGTTGCTGTCAACCAATCTAGCAAAGCAAAAACTTAACCCTTTGATTCCGTCACCCTATCCACCAGCTTCCCGCAGGGACCTGGTGGATAGGGTGAGGGCATCAAAGGGTTAATTTTTTTGCAGTTGGTGGATAAGGTGCGGGAGTCAAAGGGTTAAGGCGAGATGCCTATCAAAGAAAACATGGGCTAATGGCGAGAAAGGAAGATTAGGAAAAGACAAACATCAATTATAGGCTATTTTATGAGGAAGGGGGATTTGGAGCACCTGGTCACAACGGGAAAGCTGGAGGGAAAGAGAGCATCAGGTAGACCCAGGGAGAGAGTGCTGGACGGACTTGCAGAGTGGCTGGGGATGAGGAGGCTGGGGGCAACGAGAGATAGAGATGGTTGGAAGTCCATGGTCGCCAACGCCATGTGGCAGGGCACCTGATGATGATGATGATGAATAGCGAGAAAGAGGCTGACGTTATACAGTATTTCTCTGCTGCTGAAATGTCAGCACCCACTGCTGTCCCCTCCCTACGGCACTCATGAAGGAACAAGCAGACATACAAAAGAAGACTAAAACGATGTGAATTGTCTAGATGATCGGTCAGAGGCATTGCAGTTTGGACAAGACATAACTCACGACACTCAATTATGAATTTTGCTTGCTAGCGACGAGCGGGATAATCGAGTTGGTAAACGTCAGTGTTTCCAAAAGTTAAAAAGCCAAGACTTCAGTTCACCTAAGTACTTCCACCTAATGTATTAAAAGATGGAGATTAATTCAAATCTCCCATATTATTATTATCGCAGTGCCAGTGTCAGTATGTAACCCTATATGTGTATGGATGAGATAGACAGATAGATACATAGATACATAGATAAATAGATAGATAGATACATAGATACATAGACACATAGATACATAGATACATAGAGAGAAGATAAATAGATATGCACCTAGACAGATAGAAAGACAGATAGATAGACAGACAAGACAGGCAGTAGATAGATAGATAGATACATGTAGATAGATAGATAGATATATAGTATAGATATATAGATAGATATGATAAGATAGATAGACACATACTATATATATATACATACGTACATACATGCACACACACACGTACACACACGTACACACACACACACACACACACACACACACACACACACACCACGCGCGCGCGCACACACACACACACGCACCCCGCACAACAACAACAATTACATACATACACATACATCATACATACATGCATACATACGTACACACGTATGTACATACATACATACATACATACATACATACATCTCTCTCTCTCTCTTTCTCTCCCTCTCTCTCTCTCTCTCTCTCTCTCTCTCTCTTCTCTCTCTCTCTCTTCGGCCGATCTCTTGTTCCGTCCCCGTCACCATCTATGTGGGGTTCATTCTATATTACTGGCCATATCCTGTCCATCTTAACATCATTGTTTTCTGTGTGTCATTAGATTGTAGGTTCTCTTCCCCACTTCCTTGTATCTCCTATCCCTTTTCGACTCTCTCATCTCTCATCTCTCTCTCTCTCTCTCCATCTTTCTCTCTATCTCAATCTTTCTCTTCATCCTTCCCTGTCCCCCCCCCCCAGCTCTCTCTCTTTCCTCTGCATCTATCTGTTTATCTTCTGTGTCTATCTCTCTCTTTCCTCTCTAATTCCTTTCTGTATATCTCTTTCTCTCTCTCCATCTCTCTCTCTCTTCCTTCCTCCTTCTCTTGCTCTCTCTTTCTCTCCCTCACCTCTCTCTCTCTTTCTCTCTTTCTGTCTCTCTCTCTGTCTCTTGTCTGTCTGTCTGTGTCGTTTGTCTATCTCTTCTCTCTTTCTCTCTCTTTACAGACACACAAAGACACAACAGATTATCGACGTCGACATGGTCACTAAAACATTTTCTTTAAACTTAACTGTAATTACTGAAAAAAGTAGTAAAGCAAACAAATCATAAACAAATAAACGAAAGAACTGAAAATATACAGATACTCAAACAGATAATACATTTTGGGTGTGGCGCATCACAGCTTCAAAGCGAACGCATCTGATGTTTGGTTAAATCGATGCTACTCGTAATACCTTTTTTTTTTAGCA
>CM060310.1:60604370-60624370 GCA_030674185.1 Monoplex corrugatus
ACATCGGGCGTAAAGCAAGGCTGTAATCTCTCCCCTCTTCTCTTCGTGATTTATATGGATCAGATTACGAAGGAGGCAAACCCAAATCCTGGTGAACAATGACAAGATACAGCTACAGGAGCACACAGACCAGCTCAGTGAAAGCTGCGAGACATACAATATGAAGATCAGCGTCAGCAAGACCGAGGTCATGAATGTCAGTAAGAAACCAAACAAACTGGATATCAACATCAACGGAACCCAGTTGAAGCAAGCCAGTGAATTTAAATACCTGGGCAGCATCTTCACTGAAAATGGCAAACTAGACAGAAAAATCGAGACCAGATGCCAGAAAGCCAACGCAGTCAGCTACCAACTTGCCCCTCTCCTGAAACACCCCAGCATTCCCACCAGCACTAAGGCGAAACTCATCAACGCCATTTTTCTACCAACGCTGACATACCAGTGCCAGACATGATCCCTAACTAAAGTCCTCGAGAAAAAACTGGTCACCTGTGAAATGAAATGCCTGAGGAAAGCAGTAAACAAGACAAGGCGGGACAAGATCAGAAATGAAGTGATACGAGACATGGTAGGAGCAATACCAATCCTACAACACATCGAACAAATGAGGATCAAGTGGTTCGGACACCTCACACGTATGCCCCTAAATCATCCAGCTCTTCGGGCATACAACACCAGATACTCTGGCTGGAGAGCCAGAGGAAGACCAAGACGACGATGGAGCGACTCCGTGGCAGACACCCTCAGAGCTCACGAGATGTCCCTTCTCCAGGCTACCCGCCTTGCTGCTGACAGACGACTGTATCTCCCCGCGACGCCCACCGGTACAAGCGGAAGGAAAAAGTAAAAGTAAAGTAAAGTAAGTATTGTGTCACTTCTGTCAATATATAGTTTGTTGTTGATTGTTCATATAGTTTCTGTAACGTATAATGAAATCTATCTATTTATCTATCTATCTGTCTATCTATCTATCTATCTATCTATCTATCTATCTATCTATCTGTATGTCTGTCTTTCATTCTTTTTCTTTCTTTATATTGCACACACACACACACACACACACACACACACACACACACACACACACACACACACATATATATATATATATATATATATATATATATATATATATTATATATATACACCCATACCTATAGCTATATCCATATCTAAGTCTATATCTGTATAGAAAGATAGAAGATACAAACATACATGTATACAAATATTGTTGCTGGGTGGCAGGGGTGTAAGTACTGCCGTTTAATATTCTAACTTTTGGTATATATGGATGAGCACTGAATGACCCCACCTCAAAAAAATATTTTGGAAAAGGGTGGTCTTAAAGTTTCGTTTTTTAGTTTGTTTATCTTTGAGTTATTTGTTAATGGTATAATTTATTAATGTATGCACGTACACATTTTTATGCTTGTTATGTCATCATCATCATCAGGTGCCCTGCCGCATGGCGTTGGGGACCGTGGACTTCCAACCATCTCTATCTCTCGTTGCCCTAGCATCTCCCCCACCGTCCTCATCCCCAGCCACTCTGCAAGTCCGTCCAGCATTTTCTCCCTGGGTCTACCTGGTACTCTCTTTCCCTCCAGCTTTCCCGTTGTGACCAGGTGCTCCAAATCCCCTTCCTCATAAAATGGCCTATAAATGTTGCCTGTCTTTTCCTAATCTTCCTTATGAGTGATCTACTTGTGTCTGCCTCCATCAAGACTGTCTCGTTTGTTTTCTTTGCTGTCCATGGAACTCTCAACATTCTTCTGAGAAACCACATCCGGGCTGCCCTCAATCTTGCTCTGGCTTTGCTTGCTGACTGTCCACGCCTCGCATCCGTACAACAGTATTGGTTCTATATAACATTCAAGGACTCCTTTCTGATGTTAATTGATAGGCATTTGTTGGTAAGAATGCTTGTCATCTTCTTGATTGTGTTCTGGCTAGGCCAATTCTGCCAGCTATTTCCGATGTGCATCTGCCGTCTGATGAAATGACCGTTCCCAGGTATTTGAACTTATTAACCTGTGTCAAGGTTATGCCATTTGCTGTTATTTTGCATGAGGGGATTTCATGTATTTTACTGATTACCATGACTTCAGTCTTCCTGCTGTTTAGTTCCAACCCTTACCTTTGCTTTCTATTTCTAGTATATTCACAAGGTTTTGTAGGTCCCTTTCATTTTCTCAATTACACGGTGTCATCTGCACACCGAATGTTGTTTATCATTTTCCCTCCAACCTTTAATCCAGGGTCTTCTTCTAGGTTTTTGTCATGATGTTTTCGCTATATAGTGAAAACAGATCTGGTGACAAAACACAACCCTGTCTGACTCCACTTTTGATGTTTTGGAAAGAGCTTATATTGTTCTCTATTCTCATTGCAGCTGTTTGTTCCCAGTACATATTCCTGATTATTCGTAGATCTTTTCCATCAACATTGAGTCTCTCCAGTTGGTTGATCAATTTTTCATGTCGTACCCGATCGAAAGCCTTGGTATAGTCAACAAAGCATAAATACAAATCCTTGCTTGTTATGTATGTATGCAAATGTATGAGTATATTTAAAGCTTGAACAAGTGGAGCTATGTGAATCTTTTTTGATTGTGGAAGGTCAACACTCTCCTTGAATTTGTTTATTGCATTGTTTCTCGATCTGAACACTTTTCCCTACAAACGTATATGGATACACATACATACATACGTACATACATACATAAATACATACATACATAAACACTTACATGAACACACACATATGTATATATATAAATATATATATATATATATATATATACATATGTATATATACACACATATGATATGTACATATGCATATATATACATACATATATATATCTATATATATACATATATATATACATATACACATATGCAGATAGATAGATAGGCAGACAGACAGACAGACAGACATACGTACATATATAGATACATACATACATAATACTCACATACATGCTACATACATACATACATACATACATACATACATACATACACACATACATACATACATACATACATACATACATACATACATATGTAGATATATAAGTATACACAGTACACGTCTGGTGAGCTGGTGTTGGCCCATGCCGGCCTGGATCCAGGCATCATGTATAAACATAGGTCCCTCCCTTCAGGCCATCATCAGTAGCTGGTGTAGGTGGAGTCCGCTCCGGTACTGTTGAGTCTTGTTGTCGACCATACTTTTTTAGGGGTGGCCCCGGAATCGACGTCTGCGTTGGCGTGGCACTGGAACATGAGATGCTTTGCCAGTCTCAGGGGTGCTGACAATACCGGGGTTCTGGCTAGCAGAGGGAATCTATGGGGACAGCAACAGGTTTAGAAGATTGTGGAGGATCAAAGGGAGAATGGGGCAGGGGAGAATGAGTATCAGCAGGCTTGCCCTAAGTGGACTTTTTTTTTTCTTCTTTTTGTGTCCTACTGCTTGTTTGTGGATAAGGCAGGGTTTGCACGTGACTTTGCAGCTTCCTTTAGTGTAGGCCACCGTTGTTGTTTGGGCTGCCTTCCGTAGAATGTGGCAACAAGTGTTGTGGAGTCCCACTGCCACTCTAGTTGTACTGGATGATTGTCAGGCTATTGCCGGGAGTGTCCACTTTTGGTACTGTTTAACATAAAACTTCTCGCTGTGGCAGGTCGTGTAAAGAAGATATTAGCCAAAGGGTGGCTGCTTTGTCATCCAGGGCTGGAGCTGAAGGATGAGCCTGGCCTCCTGGATAAAATTGTCAATTTCTGAGCGGCGTTCCTCACCTGACAGCTTTGGTACTTGTAGAGCTGTGGTATGGACGGCATCTTCGGCAACTAGTTTAATTGCGATACCCTCTTCTTGGCTGTGTTCTTGCCTTTGGTTGCTGGCTCTCTTGCCTCTAATCCTGCTCGCAGCGCCAAGTGTCTTGGGAAGAGTGGTTAATGGGGACAGAGATTGGTATGTAGGTGCAAGGTCAGAGGCAGATGGAGGACTCTTCCACTCGAACACACATAAAGTCCAGGACGGTGGATCCCAACATTTTCTTATAAATGCACGAGTTTTCACCACAAATACGACGGGGGTATCCTCTAAAAAGAGGTTAGCAATATCTTACCAAGAAGAGAAAGAAGAAGACAGTAGATCTTCATAAGAAGTTTTATGACCATTGTTTTGTGAAATTATAATAGGCACAATCTTATTATAATTTACACATATATCACGCCTAAACGAATATTATCCATCAAGGAATTTCACTTGCTTTTTGTTAGGCCTGATCGGTTCAGCGAACCCTCGTCAGACTGGTGGGCAGAGGCTTGTTGTAGAACTATTCAGCTGTGAGAACACTTCTCACTATCCGTGTGTGACCCCATTCTGATTTTCTGTTCATCAGTAGGTTGCTTGGGGCGTTGTGTATTTGGACTGCTTCACTGATTTGTCGGTCCAATGCACTTTTATGTTTGCCTGTCACTGTCATCACAAACTCGGGTGTGTTTTCTTCATGTTTGTGTGTTAGTATTAACATGTCTATAGAGGACTGAGTCATTATCTTTGTTCTTATAGGCTGCCATGTGTTCTAACCCCCTACTGTAGCCATTACGGGCGGTCTCTCCATGGACTTCATAAGAAGAAGATGAAGATAAAGAAGATAGTGCCACAAATTGAAAGCAGCATTTAGGTTCTGTTATTGTTTGTCGCACAGTAGGATCCTTCATGTGAGCAGAGCGAGATAGTGTGGGTTGTGTTTGCGTATGTATTGTTGGCACAAACATATGTAACTGGTCAGTTTTCAAACGATAAAATCTGATTGGCTCTTAACACATATACAATCAATACTCAATATGTGTTGATAATTAAATGTGACAGAAAAAGAACAAATGATAAAAGTTCGTCTCTATACATATTAATCTGTTAGATGATTAACCTTAACATTTTTGTTGGGCATTACAACATATATAAAACAATAACGAATTAATTCACATCGATTTGTGATTTTACATTGGAATATTACCGACGATAATGTGGTCATTGTTGTATCTGATTATAGCATGTTGAGTGAGGTTCGGTCCAATACATTATGACTATTATGCAACATTTGTTTGCCCACATATTGTAGGCGCTTTGGAATGAACCAGTTTGCTCCAAGCCCCATATGGTTGCAATGTAAAAAAAACGTGACATCGATTTGAGGATTGGGGCCGTATAGCAACTTTCAAGCATGTATTTATAACGCTCACAAGATATTTTTGGGATGAAATACATCTTTAAAGAAAACAAAACAAACAAAAAAACGCATGTTTGCTTTGTTTTCCAAATCTGTATGCCAGGCTCGTTAAAAATTAGCAACAGAACGATCTTTTAATTCAGTACCATAATGTGCTCCAAATTCAACACCTTGATTCAACCAGGCAATGCCAAATCTATTTTTCCTTTACATTTACTTTATTTACGACACCAATTACATTTTCCAGGTTGATCTTGAAACAGTATATTTCGTATGATTTTAAATTAAAAAAAAACAGTCACACACACACACACACACCCCACACACACACGCGCTCGCGCGCGCGCACGCACACACAAGTTCTGTTATTGTTTGTCGCACAGTAGGATCCTTCATGTGAGCAGAGCGAGATAGTGTGGGCACATCTCTCTCTCTCTCTCTCTCTCTCTCTCTCTCTCTCTCTCTCTCTCTCTCTCTCTCTCTCTCTCTCTCTCTCTCCATAGTTATATATGTGTGTATACACACACACAAACACACACACACACACACACACACACACACACACACACACATATATATATATATATATATATATTATGTACATACATATAAAGAGAAAAAGGGTGAAGAGAGTGAGTGAGTGAGTGAGTGAGTGAGTGAGAGAGACAGAGAGAGAGACAGAGAGGGAGAGAGAGGGGAGAGAGAGAGAGAGAGAGAGAGAGAGAGAGAGAGAGAGAGAGGGGAGAGAGTAATACTATCTTAAAGGAAAGGAAAAACAGCAGAGACAAAATTATATCAAATCAAGCCTTGTTCTTAGTTGCCAAATGTACCATATACTGCAAAGTATTATTTGAACATCGCATTGTGAAATTATCTGTCTGTTTGGTTACATTGCCATTTGAAATGATTACCCGTGTATAACAGTCCAAATAACATTATTTGTTATTTTGCGTCACACGGCAAGTCATTATTGAGCATACAGGCGTAAAGTCCTTCCAAATATTTGTCTCTGCATTATAGTATGGATTTTCATTTCATAAGGAATGGTCCTTGAAAAAATATTAAAATGATAATTTGCACACCAAAAATGACACGTTTTTCAATATCAGTAAGAATGTTTACTATTATATCATTTTCTAGGCATAGCATACTCATACATGTAATTTATCTTCAGACAATTTTCGAATTTGCTTATGTAGAGTTGGCATCTCCTCTCAGGCGGTTTATCTGTATCAATTTTCCAATGAGGGTGAAAACTGTTTTTTTGTAAGTGGAACTAAGGGCTACAAAGCACACAAAATCAACGCCACAACTTAAAAATGACAGGTCTAGGATAAGTCGAGTGATAACTATGTACATGTTTGTGTATACTTCGGAATATTCGGGCATGAAAGCATGCACGAGGTTGTGGAGAGCGGAAGGAAGGGAAAGAACCACGTAACTCACTGTGGCAGCGAGAATAGTAACAGTCATCTGCCTTTCCTGACGTCTTTTGTTTTCTTCTTGAGCTGAAGACTGCACAAGCTTTGACGCTATGTTGTGACGTCGTAAAAAGAATATCGTCAGAAAATTCAGACAAATCAGAATCAGGAGAGCAGAATATGTTAAGATGATTTTAGCAGCCAAACCAAAGGCATCGTTGATACTTTTATGCTGAAGATATAGCATCGTTGGAACAGGTTTATAACGCGTTTGACCTGTCGCTGTTTTCCCAACCGCCCTCACCTCTGTTTTGGCTAATATGTAGACGTGTAAAAGAGCAGCAATGAAATAAGTTGACACCACACACATTAACGGACATCTATGTAGAAAGAAAGATTTGCAGTGCAGAGGTCGTGCAATAGCATACAGTCTTTCCAGAGATACCAAACACATCACAGCGTATGAGCCTCTTCTTGCCACAATGCCACAAAACACAGTCCCATACCAGTAAAACATCCAGTAACTATAATCATTTGAAGGATCTTTAAAGGCTTTGTAGAAATATTGCGCAAAGCAAAAACGACTATGTAAACGAACTGAGCTATACTGAGACCTACAATATAAACAGCTGTAGCTCCACGCATGTTTTTGTGAAGAAATACGACAATGTTGCACAAAGTCAAAGGAAGAGCCAGGACTACAAGAATGTAAGAGATAATTTGAAGGATGTCCACAGCTAGCTGCCTTTGGTAATTCGAAACCAGTGCCTCTTCTGCCGAGAATGAACTGATATTGCTCTTAATACTGATAGCCTCTGACACCCTCTCCTGGTTTATTTTTGTTGACGTCAAATATGTGCTGTTTATCATAGCCATGTTTCGTACTAAATTCGCTTTGAATAAATAATTTCGTCTGTTTGAAGACCACGTTTACTATGTGCATCTTATGGTTCGTGTTAACGAAAATAAACAGTCAACTACGTGCATTGTTAATTTAAGAATGAATTATGGATTAGCAACTGAGGTTTGATACCTGTCATGCCACTCTACAGAAAGATATTTTTTTCTCTCCGTTTCAGGTTTTGTTTTGTATTTTGTATATTTGTTTCTTTGTCGCTCTGTCTGTATGTTCATCGGTTCGTTCAGTTAGTTTTGTTCACCTTTTTCCTTTTATTTTCTTTTAGTTCATTTTATTTTATTACACTCTTGCTCATTTTTTTTATTTTGTTTTGTTTCATTTTATTTATTCGTTATTTCATTTCATTTCAAGTTATTTTATTTATTTTGTTTTATTTTATCTTGTTTTATTTTATTTATTTATTCATTTTATTTTATTTTATTTTATCTTATTTTATTTTATTTCATTTCATTTCATTTCATTTTATTTTATTTTGTTTTATTTTATTTTATTTTGTTTTATTTTATTTAATTTTATTTTATTTTATTTTATTTTATTTTACTTTATTTTCTTTATTTTCTTTTATCTTATTTTATTTATTTTGCTTTGTTTTATTCATTTTACTTTGTTTTATATATTTTACTGTTCTCTATTTCGTTTCCTTCCATTTTGATGAACAGATGGACGATGAATAAAGAGTAAAATTGGTTGCTTTCCACGGTTTTACTGTCAACATTTGTGTTGGCTTGTCTCTGGGGAATTTGATTGTGAATCTCTCAGGCTTTCTCTCTCGTTATCTGCCTGGTCTCTGTCTGTCTGTCTGTCTGTCTGTCTGTCTGTTTGTCTGTCTGTTTGTCTGTCTCTTTCTAAGAATGTTGTTTATAGCTCATTGTGCATTATACATTGTTCTCTCTCTTTCTCTCCCTCTCTCTGCCCTCTCTCTCTTTCTCTGTCTCTGTCTCTCTCTGTCTCTCTGTCTCTGTCTCTGTCTGTCTGTCTGTCTCTCTCTCTCTTCCATGTACACAGACAATGCATAACAATATTGTTTATAGCTCAAAGTGTATTGTACATTGCTCTCTCTCTCTCTCTCTCTCTCTCTCTCTCTCTCTCTCTCTCTCTCTCATTTTTATATATGCTCATCTGTAGCCCAGTGACAACTCGTATTTATTTTCGATTGATGTGAGATGGTTATCAGCATGTAAAAAACGGACTCTACATAACAGGTAAGATGTTCACTTTGCATGTAAGCAGTGTGACAAATCAGCGACTATATTGCTTTATTATGCTGCGCCCAGCCAGAGCATTGCCACAGTCATGCATGTATCACCCACCAGGTGTAAGTAACATACGGATCAAGCAAACCAGGAGTTGCACTAGTCAATAGGTTTTCTCGCCAGAATGGCAATTGCACTGTTTTATTCCTTTGCATTATGCCGTCCTAGTGAGAATCCCTATCTGCATTTTCTCCCAGACCATTTATTTTGACTGTATCATTCCAATTTGGATTTGTGTGCGTGTGTGTGTGTGTGTGTGTGTGTGTGTGTGTGTGTGTGTGTGTGTGTATGCGCGTGTGTGTGTGTGTGTGTGTGTGTGTGTGTGTGTGTGTGTGCGTGTGCGTGCGCGCTTGCTTTGGTATTAATTCATTTGCTCAATAGTGCAAGCTGCGTATCGTAGGATGCGTTAGACTTGTGCACTGGTCAACCAAACGGAAACAAGGAGCGGAAGCACAATAATCTGTAGAAATGAGAAAGGAAATGTGAACATTGTGTTTCCCAAACGCGAAATAAGAAACAACCACTGACTATTCATTATCTTCTATTGTTAATAAAGCGCAAAATCTCGACAAAATCAAATCTAAGCGCTGAAACAGACACACACGCACGCACGCATGCACGCACGCACGCACGCACGCACGCACGCACACACGCACGCACACGCACACACACACCACACACACACACACACACACACACACACACACACACACACACACACGCATGGCTATAAATGGGGAGAAAGAATAAAAGCAAGAATAAAAGCAATGGAAAATTATAGAGAGCATATCATATACAATTATCATCATCACCATCATCAGTCCCGTAGTCTGGTTGACCGTTGGGGCACCACTGAAGATTTTTGCAACCAACTTCCTCCACTCCTCACGGTCCTCAGCTTTCCGCAGAATGATATTCCATTCAAGGCCAGTCCACTCTCTGATATTGTCTTCCCATCTTTTTCTCTGTCTGCCTCTTCGTCTCCCTCCCTGAACTGTTCCCTGCAAGACGGTCTTGGCCAGTCCAGATGATCGTGTGACGTGCCCGTACCACCTCAGTTTGCGTCTTTTCACTGAGGTCAGGAGGTCTTCATACGGCCCGATGGCGTTTTCGATTCGGGTTTTCACTTCTTTATTGGTTATATGATCTTTGTACGAGATACGAAGGAGTTTGCGGAAGCATCTCATCTCCATTGCCTGTATCCTTCTTTCAATGTCTGCTGTTATGGTCCATGTTTCGCATGCATACAAAAATATTGACATGACCAGGGAACGCATCAGTCTGATCTTGGAGCCGATTGCCATATTCTTGTCGTTCCAGATGACTTTTAGCTTGGTCATTGCAGCTGTGGTCTGGGCAATCCTGGAAAGTACTTCGGGCTTTGATCCTTCATCTGATACTATAACTCCCAGATATTTAAATCTATGGACGGTCTCAAGTTTCTTGTTGTCTATGGTAATGTCAGTGCTGATGCCATTTGTATTATTTGTCATCAACTGGGTTTTCTCTGCACTGATCTGCATGCCATATGCTGTGGAGGCCTCATCGGGATGTTTTATCAAGCTGACTAGCTCTTGCTGTTGCCCAGCTAGTCCGTCAATGTCGTCGGCAAAACGCAAGTTTGTGATTGTTCTACCTCCGATGCTGACTGTTCCCTCGTGGTCTTCAAGTGCGTCAGCCATTATTCTCTCTAAGAAGATGTTGAAGAGAGTGGGGGAGAGCAGGCATCCTTGGCGTACTCCAACTGTGGTTCGGAACCATTCGCCTATGTTGTTGTCATGGTAGACTGCACTGGTCGCTTTTTCGTAGAGGCATTCTATGGTTCTGATCAGGTTGGCATTGATGTTGTACAGCCTCATGGTTGCCCACAAGGCTGCGTGCCAAACTCTGTCGAATGCCTTCTTGAAGTCCACGAAGACGTGGTAAAGGCCTTGCTGGTGTTGCAGGTATTTCTCACAGAGCAATCTGAGGTTGAAAATTTGCTCTGTGGTACTTCTTCCTGGTCTGAAACCTGCCTGCTCTTCTTTTATTATCTCCTCAGCTTGTGGCTTCAGTCTACTCAGAAGGATTTTTAGCATGACCTTACTTGGATGGCTGATCAGGCTGATGGTACGGTAGTTTTGGCATAATTGTAGGTTGCCTTTCTTCGGGAGAGTGATGATCAGGGACTGGGTCCAATGTGTTGGCCACTCACCTGTCCGCCAGATCTTATTGCAGATGATGAGTAATATATCTATCATGGCCTCTCCTCCTGCCTGGACCAGTTCTGAGGGAATGTTGTCCATTCCTGCCGACTTGCCTTTCTTCAATGATTTTACTGCAGCTTCAACTTCTTCTCGCACGATGAGGTAGCTGTCGTTGTTGGTTGGTGGAGGAACGTCTAGCACCTTGGGATCTCCTGTTGTTGTGTGTGTGTATAATTCGGAGCAGTACTCTGTCCACCTCTGCAGAATCTCTTGATCTTCTGTGAGACATTTCCCTGCTTTGTTTTGTATGGTAGTGGTTCTGCCTTGTTTTGAGCTTGCTAGTCCTTTCACAAGCTGGTACGCTTTTTTGCTGTTATTTTTCTGCAGGTTTGCATCGATATCTTGGCATTGTTCTTCAATCCATGTTTCCTTTGCTTTCCTCATGCCTTCTTTAACTTGTTGGTTGGCTTTTCTGTATAGTTTAGCACCTTCATCCGTACTCTTCTTTTGCTTTAGTTCTCTGCGTTTGTCGCTCAGCTTTAGTACTTCTTCCGTGACCCAGGGCATCTTTGTTGGTCGGTGTTTTCCAAGGATGTCGTTGGCTGCTTCGGTCACGGCAGTGTTGAAGTTGTTGATCAGAGTGTCTACTTCGGTGTCCACATTGTCAAGGACGAGGAGAGGAGCAAACTTCCCTCCTATCGTTGCTTGGAAGTTTTCAACTATGTTGGGGTCTTTGAGCTTCTCAAGATTGAACTTAATTCTTATGTTGCCCTGTTTCTTCATCCTCTGAAGGCAGAGTTTGAAGGTCATCATTACAAGCTCATGATCGCTTCCAATGTCGGCTCCTGGAAAGCTCCTGGTCTTTGCGATGTTAACACTTGACTGGAAGCGTCTTTTAACCATGATGTAGTCGATCTGACTGTGGTATTTTTCTCCTGGGCTGTGCCATGTCCAGCGTCTAGATGGTTTGTGTGGACCGAACGTGTTCACCACCTTCAGGTCGTTGTAACTGGCGAATTCAAGGAGCCTCAAACCTCTTTCGTTGGTCTCAGGGTTGCAGTATTGGCCACATATCCCTTTCCAGTTATTGTGTTCATCCTCTCCAATCTTCGCATTCCAGTTGCCCTGCACTATAATGATGTCTTTCTTTGGCGTCTGATCTACGATTTCCTGCAGTTGATCATAGAAATCTTCGACAGCCTCGTCATCATAGTCAGTTGTTGGGGCATAAGCTTGGATGACGGTGATGTTAAAAGGTGAAGCCTTAAGCCGAATAGTAATGAGTCTGCTAGAGACTGGTCGGCATCCCATGATGGCATTCACAGTGTCTTTGTGAATGAGGAATCCAACTCCATGTTCATGTTTGTCTTCACTGCCACTGAAGTAGAGTTTGTGACCTTCTGGGGTAGACGTTTCTCCGAGGTTTTTCCATCGTACCTCACAGAGCCCAAGGACGTTCCATCGTTATCTCTTCATTTCATGCGTTAGTTCTGCAACTTTTCCTGCTGCTCTCAGCGATCTCACATTCCAGGTGCCGATAGTAACATTTTTTCTTGAACGTAGGGATTTTGGTCCACCAGTCACATACTTTTCACCTCCGCCCTGATGGCCAGCGACGGAAGGCGCGGTCCTTGTTCCGGCGACGACCGGGCCGGTATGGATTGAGTTGCGGTTGTAATCTTCATTTAGTGTGTCTTGGGCAATGTCGCATGGCGGAGCCCATCCCTCTCCATGCCAGACCACAGCCGACGTCCTCATCTAGGTGGTTCGCCTTGATCTTGAACACATAGCCGTTGAGTTCCTTGCGGAACTTCGTCCGCCTTGGCCGGTAACCTGCATCGTGGAGGTTATTCGCCCAGTGATACAGTGTTAACATCATCCCCTCACATGGTTTGGCACGCCTGCTGAGGCGAGGTCCCGGGGTGTGGCGCTTGGAGCCAGCACGTGAGAGATTTAGAGGATGGACGAGGACCAGTGATGCCCGTCCATCCAACCAGGTAGAGTGCAGCAGCCAGACATCAAAGGTACTACTTCTATCCAGAGCCCCCTACACCCCTATACAATTATATATTATAACAAAGTGTTCCCCTCCGAGCGGAGACAGGCTGCAGAGGGGGGTTGAGTGAGGTTAGGATTTTATGCAGAGGAGAAAAGGTGAGTTTTGAGAGCGGATTTGAAGGAGACAAAAGTAGGTTGCTGACGAACTGAGAGAGGAAGTTTGTTCCAGGAGAGTAGACCAGAAACAGAGAAGGCTCGTTGACCATAGGTATTGAGCTTAGTGCGTGGAAAGCGAAAAGTCAGAGGATCGGAGGCAGAGCGGAGGGTACGTGAGGGAATATAGATCTCAAGTAGGCTTGACAGGTAATCGGGGGCTGTGTTATTGAGGCTTTTGTAGCACATGGTGTCTAGTTTGTACTGTATGCGCTTTGATACAGGGAGCCAGTGAAGTTGTGCCAGGAGAGGAGATATGTGGTCAGCTTTTTTCTTTTTGAGTACAAGGCGTACAGCATTGTTTTGAATGCGCTGTAGGATGTGAATGGAGGAGGCAGGAAGACCGGACAGGAGTGAATTGCAATAGTCAATGCGAGACATTATGAAGGAGAGAACGAGTTTTGCAGTTGTTTCCACAGAGAGATACTTCCTGATCAGGCTTATACGATGGAGATGATAGTAGCAAGATCTGGCAGTTTGAGAAACAAAGTTGTTCATGGAGAGGGTAGAGTCAATGCAGACACCAAGGTTTTTAGCTGAATCAGAAATTGGGACTGATGTGTTACATAATGGGAGAGAAAGAGGAGGCAGCTGAGAAAGTTTCTGACGGGTGCCAATGAGGATAGCTTCTGTCTTGTCGTCATTAAGATGAAGTTTGTTGAACGTCATCCAGTTCTTAATGTCCGAGTAACTGAATGCTTACTTCAAGTGACACACTCAAGCAAATGGCAAGCGTGGTCTTCTTTTACATAAAGATAATGAAGGCTTAGTTTTACCTCTTGAGGCTGAGGCTGAGTGATATTTCTGATTAAGCCTTACGTGTAAAGAATGACAAAGGTTTAGTGTTTCTCTCTTGAAGATGAATGTTTCAAAATGAAATAGTCAAGTGAGTGATATGTTTGGTTTTATCTTACACAACGAATGACCAAATCTTCGTCTTCTTTCCTGAAGTTCAGTTTAGCGTCTGGACATGAATTATTCAAACGAGTTATACATGTTGTTTTGTTTTGGGTAAAGAATGACCAATACTTAGCATTTAATTTTGCCCCCTGGAACGGACATCTGAAGAAATGATAAAGTTTGTTTCACTTGATGTAATGAATGACCAAGGCTTATGTTTAAACGAAGGTGATACATCTTTTCATTTGTACACACTTTGTTTTAAACAGAGGGGCCTGGATTCTCAAAGGCAGGACTGTGGTGATCATATTAACGTTAGTGGCAGGTATAAAATAAAAGAATGTTTAAAACAAGCATACAAAAGAAACATAACTATCTGTTGATATAAATAGTTATGTGATAAATGTTCTAGTTACAATTAGATATAGCATCTGTAATATTAATGTACATTTACTGTGATGTAACGTATACTTTGGTGTAGGTACTTCATGTCTTCTATGTAAATGCTCCAAGGAAAATGAGTTGCAGTTTACTTTATGTTCTCCAGCACTCAATGATCTAGGTCAAAATAAATAATACTTAATTCGAAGGAAAACCAAATGCTTTGAATCTGGGCATGCTGATCACGTCAAAGAAAGACGGACAATTTAGCACCGTTGCTTCCATTTTCTCCATTTGGGATTCAAATGCACACAGATCACTAATAACCAAATGACCGATTACAAAACATTGAAGGGAAACAATGATGTCCTAAGCTTTCTTGGGAGAGTAGATATGTTTATTTCCTTGTGTATCGTCTACTTTATGTCCACGAGTAAAACACATCACAACCAGATTGTGTAGTGCATATCAATTTGGACTCCAGCTGAGTTACCAAATATACGTTGTATGGGTTTTATGGCAAGATATCTGAAAAACATAAGCGCTTTTATCGCATGTCTTTATTCCATTGTTCACTAATATGATAAATGGAATATATTAACAGGGCTTGGATACGCAGCTTCCAACCCAGATGGAGAAAAAAGGGCGACAGTACAAGGGCATATATGGGTCACAGCTTGGATATGGTCTGTCTCCCTTAGAGTGTAAAGAGGCCAAAAGATTTGCATTTCCTCTGGTGACCTTCTGCTGCGCAGCTCTTACCAGAATTTTTTGCTACTGACACATGATTATCCCACTGGCTTACAGCAATAGTCTGGAAGACGTCCAGAAAAGACTGAATGAAACAGGAAAGCTAGATATATGGTCTCTATGGGCTGGCTCCTCACATTTCGTTTCTCTAACTTGCCTCTAATTCCATTCTCCAAGAATCCCCCAGTGTTCACCAAAAAGGGGAGAGAATAATGAATCCATTTGGCGTTCACCAGATCACGACTGGATGTCCGCAAGACTATCACTACAGAACAAATGGAATTCAAGGCAAACACAAAATGGAAGATGTCCTGAGCTCACGCACATAGTCCTAACACAAGTCAGGTACACATGGAGGCACAATCAAGTGTTTAAAGAAATGAGACAAGGAATTAATATTACCAGGGGAATAAAGCGGTCAGAAGCTTTGGCAACCTCCACGTGGCAAGAAGCTACAAATTGTGGCCTGAAAAACCTGTTACGTCTGATAAACAGAAATTAGGTCTGCTAGATGGAGCGGATGACTAGAAATGCAGAGCAGATCTTCCCCAAAGGGACAAATCTGTCATCAAGAGTGGCATGACACCGGATATAGTACTCCATTACCATTCACCAAAGAAAACGATTCTGATCGAATATACCGTGCAGTCTGAAAGTGAACTGAAAATAACATGTTTCTATATAAAAAAAAAAAAGAAAAAAACATACGAGTCTATATAAGCGACGTGAGGAAATGTAGCTTCCAAGGCAAGCATACTCGAATTAAAGGTTGGAGCAAGGGGTTTGGAAGGCACATCTGCCTGTGACTTTTTAAAACAGGTTTCTATTTTATGGGAAGGAATGGTCTGAAAAGCAATGGTAAGGGTAGCTAGACAAAAAAAAAAAAAAAAAAAAAGGGGGGGGGGGTTGGATTTGGTTGAGGAGGAACAAAATTTAAGTGCATCAATCTAACATTTCCCCTATATACTGCAGTGTCCAATAACTCAGCTACTAAGATATCCATCACAAGAGTGACTTGAAGCACCCGATCACTTTTGAAACACGGATTTGAAACCAGGTGAAGAAAAATGTTGATGGCAGAAACTATCCAGAAGCTATGGCCTGGATCAGACTCTGCTCTCTTACAGTCTAAGGAGTTGATGGTCGGAACACTTACTTGAAGAGGAGCTTGTCCTGTCCTTCGAGAATATTCTGCTGTCTTGTTCTACCCAGGTTTTCTTGCTACTTTCTTGACCATTTCCCGCAATAGCGAGTTTGTCCGGGATAATGGTGAAAGGCAAGCAACATTATCTTCGTCTTCTTCTTCTTCTTCTGAGCATCATCATCATCATCATCATCATCATCATCATCATCATCATCATCATCATCATCATCATCGTCGTTGTCGTCGTCGTCGTCGTCGTCGTTATCATTATCATCACCACCATCAATATCACCAGTCGTAGTAGTAGTAGCAGTAGTAAGAGCGGTAATAGCAGTCGTAATAGCAGTAGTAGTAGTATAGTAGTAGAAGTAGTAATAGTAGTAGTAGTAGTAGTAGTAGTAGTGGTGGTGGTGGTGGTGGTGGTGGTGGTGTTGTTGTGGTGGCAGTAAGTAATAGTTAGTAATAGTAGTAGTAGTAGTAGTAGTAGTAGTAGATGTATCGTTGTTGTTATTGCTGTTATTGTTGATGTTGTTGTTGTTGTTGTTGTTGTTGTCTTCATGCATGCTGTTTCCATTTTGTGTTCTAAATTTCTCTCATAGATTTGGGACAATATTAAAGATGAATGTTGTACCAGTCTCATGAGTGACTATTAAAAGTTTGCAATGCTCCAATTGTTCAAAAATCATCTAGGTTTATCCTTGCTCGGTTAAAGGAAATTCTTTCGATTTTCTGTGATGTGTGTGTGCGTGCGTGCATGCGTGCATGCTGCATGCATGCGTGCTCGTGCGTGTACGTGTGTGTGTGTGTGTGTGTGTGTGTGTGTGTGTGTGTGTGGGGCGTGTGTGTGTATGTTTTTAAGGGGGAGAGAGAGACAGACAGACACAGAGATTTAGAGAGAGATTTAGAGAGAGAGATTAGAGAGAGAGAGAGAGTATGTGTGTGTGTGTGTGTGTGTGTGTGTGTGTGTGTGTGTGCGTGCGTGTGTGTGTGTGTGTGTGTGTGTGTGTGTGTGTGTGTGTGTGTGTGTGTTCAATCTTATCAACCGAACTATGTGTGTTGTCATCAATGACATAAAACCAGCTTCATCCTCACTAACATAGAGTGTCCCAGAGGGTTCATGTTACGGGCCTGTTCGTTTCGCTGTGTGTTTACAACCAACCATTAAGGCTTGTCATTTAACAGTCGAGAGCACTCTACCATTCTTCTGTTAATGACTCACAGCTGCAACGCTGTTTTTTTCTAAAAGAAGCCTCAAGATTATTAGTTATTTTAAAACCATCACGAAGAATACATGCGCTTAATCAAAATAAATATGAGGGCTGATCCAAAAGTCTTGTCAGTTATTTTTCAAAGCAAAAATGGAAAATCCAGTGTGTGTAGAATTTTAAGACTTCTTCAAAGTTCTGTCTTATCTCTTCACACAGTTTCAGCCTTTTTAGCTAAGAGTCGAATACCTATTGACAGTCTTTTGAAACATTATTGCATGTCTCAGGTTCTACATTCTTGGGGGAAAAAGTAATTAAACGGAAAGCTCTTGAAGATAGGCCATCGTGACCTTGGCTTTATGGCTACTTACTCTGTCATGTCGAAGGAGTGTTTTGCGAGTACCCACTTTCGCAAATTTTTTGGTAAAACACATTCTTCATAATACCTAGCTATATGAGTATGTTGCTATTCTGAATGGTCAGATTCATTAAATTAAGAACACACGTTTCATGGAACAAAAGTATAGAACGCACATAGATCTCTCAAAATACAAAAAATATAATTAAAAAGTCTACAAACGCGTGAAATGCACAATGCTTTTGGAACTGAAGCTCAGTGAAGAGATACTGACGCTGTAAGATCTCTTGTTGTGACTTTATTGCAAAATAATGTACGAGATGTTAGATAGTCATATTTCTGAACTTATCCTCAACAGTATTTGAAGAACTATTGAATGCAACATGTGCTGGGCGTATAAACGTTGGATTCACAGGACGTTATCGCAGTGTTTAAGTAAGACGAAAACAGCCAATACCTCATTTAACGTTGCTGTGTGTGTGTGTGTGTGTGGTGTTGTGTGTGTGTGTGTGTGTGTGTGTGTGTGTGTGTGTGTGTGTGTGTGTGTGTCAAAGGCTAACAGATAACACTGGCTCATATCAGACCCCCATTTTCCAGTTAGATTGGAGGGCAGGATATTTGATACCAATATTTTCCGAGCATATGCACCAAGACCCGCAAGAACTGAGAAAAAAAGACAACTTCTATTCAGAATTAGAGACAGCTAAGGCTCAATGTGAATCGCAGGACGTTACAATCATAATAGGATATTTTGATGCTAAGTTGGCACAGGAAACAGTAAAAGACATAGTTTGACCGTATGACCTTGGCACGCGAAATAAAATGGGAGAGAAACTTGTTTGATAACCAGAAACAAATGAATGAATACATAATAGGAAACACTTGGTTTGAACAGCCCAACAGAAGAAAATTGACATGGATGAATCCAGGTGACAGCAAATCAAATCAAATTGATTACTTCCTGATAGGTAAGAGATTAAGAAATTCTTTGCTGACTGCAAACATATTGCCGAATTCAGAATGCAACAACAATCATAATCCTGTAATAGGAAACTAGGCTGAAACTGAAAAGAACAAAACAAACCAGAAATAACATCTTATCTAAGTCTTGGACTATGTAAGACAGATGAATCAACTCGTACAAAACTAAGCGGATCTGCACAAAACAAATTCAATGCTGTGGGAAATGTTGGGGAAGTGAGGAAAAGTGGACATATTTGAAAAGCTCAGTAAATAAACCTCGTTAAGAAATCCATAGAGCTGAAAGAAAAGCAAACAAAGAACTGGATGGTAAACAAAAGTTTAGGCCTGTTGGAAGAATGGAGGAATATAAAGCGAAAAAAGGAACAATATAACAAACACATAAGAAAATCAGGCATAGGTGTAATGAAGCTGCTCTCATTTGTGTGTAAAATGCTACCTTAAACCAGTCATTAATCTTCCTGTCATTGGATGATATTTTCTGCTGTCAAACTTTTCTTTCTACACATGTTGCAAGTATTGTGAACATTGTTCGTCTATAATTTGAACTAAGGATGAAGAAGCACATAAAATCAACACCACAACTTATGAACGACAGAACTAACATTGTGTCTGTGACCAGATTGTACAGGTTCCTGTACTGGATATAATATTCCGGGAAAATGGTATGCAATAAATTCTGGAGAGCAGAAGGAAGGGAGAGAACCACATAGCTCACTGTGGCAGCGAGCATAGTAACAGTCATCTGTCGTTCCTGACGTCTTTTAGTTTCTTCGTTGGTAGAAGACTGCACAAGCTTTGACGTTATGTTGTGACGTCGCAAAACGAGAATGGTCAAAAGATTCAGACCAATCAGAATGAAGAGAGATGCGTAAGTCAAAAGAATTTTAGCAGCCACACTGAAAGCGTCATTGACACGTTTGTGCTGAAGATACAACGTCGTCGGAACAATTCTGTAAGTGGTCTGACCAGTCGGCGTTTTCCCAACAGACTTGATCTCTACCTTGGTCAACACATAAACGTGCATAACAGCAGAACAGAAATAAGTA
>CM060310.1:60626870-60661870 GCA_030674185.1 Monoplex corrugatus
TTAGAAAGTTAATGTGAACATTGTGTTTCCCACACAAAAAAAGAATCAACCACTATCTATTCCTTGTCTAAATTGTAATGTTGAAGTGAATGCTTACTTGTAGCGACATACTCAAGCGATTGGCAAGTCTGGTCTAATCTTACATGAAGATAATGAAGGCTTACTTTCACCTCTTGAGGCCGAGTTACACATTTGATTACGTCTTACGTTTAATGAATGACCAATGTTAAGTTTTCTCTTGAAGACAAATGTTTCAAGATGAAATATTGACGTGAATAATAAGTTTAGCGTTATAACACATGAGGTTTGTCCAAAGATAAGTCGTATCTCCTGAAGTTCAGCTGAACGTTTGAGGGCGAAATATTCAAACGGGTTAAACGTTTGGTTTGGTTTTACGTAAATAATTACCAAGACGTAGTATTTAGTTTTACTACTTGGGGCGGATATTTGAAGGTAAAAATATTCAAACTAGTGATAAATATTGCTTCATAACGGATGACCAAAGTTTGTATTTTCTTCTGAAAAAAAAATTCTTCTTCGTTTTGTATTTTATACCTTTAGAGTAGGCAGTTTACATGCACTCTGTCGAGAGAGAGAAAGAAAAAACACATGTTTGTTTTGCTTGTTGTTGGCTTTCTCTCTGTCCAGGGAGAGAACCCTGTTTACAATCTCCTGGGGCTGTAACAACATACGCACATTTACTGTACTTGACAATGTGGTACCTGGCAGTCATTTTTGTGTGTGTGTTGTTTTGTTTGATAGCTATTAAACCTAACAAGATTGCTTTCCTAGAGTAAAAACACGGTATTCTCAGACTTTCTTCTGTATTGTTTTCTGTTACCTTCACTTGGTGATGCGTTTACTTAGGTAGGTGATGTCTGTATACTTTGCTGAGTTTTGCCGCCTTAAGACTACGTCTTTGTTCTTTCAACAGTCAACTCGGAAGACAGAGCAATTTACTCCCCGCTGTCTGATTCTCAACTGACTATATATGCATTTCACAGTGAACAGCAATCAGTTATCATTTAAAGAATATCATCCCGTGCTGCTATCAGCAGGTTGATTACTGTTAACACACGTCACATCTCCCTTTCTTTAGGGAAACAAAATCAACGAATCATTTTTTTTTTACCTCTTATTATCTTTCAGTCCATACGAAATAAATGTGTTTCCTACCTTTATCACAATATTAACTCAAAGAACAATCATTCTTTCTCTCACGCACAGAACCCAATAATTCATTCCCTTCATTTATCCCTGATCATTATACTATCCATCATCATCATGTCCATGTTTCGGAACGCTTTCAGTTTATCTGATTATGGTAGGGTCTTCAGTTCATTCACGTTTCCGGAAATCTGGCCTTTTGCTTTGTCTGTCAGATCTTGTCCTGTAAGGAAACTAACTGGTTCGGGTTGTCCTGTCCTTGTTTGTTTGATAACTTCATCTGGCTCCTTGATGCTGGTTGTCTCAGACATTTTGATGACTGGTGACTGATCTGATGAGTTCTCACGAACAGATGATGCTGGCGTCCTGACATCTGTTTAATTTCCAGTTTTCTTGTTATCTTCCAGCATCTGTTTTGATAGAATGATGTTTTGCTGTTGCTTGCCTGATGTAACGCTTTCCTGATGTCTTCCAGAAACCTTACTTCCCTAGACAAGTCGTTGAGGGTTGACTGTTTGCTGAAGCTCCGTTTCTGTTATGTCTCGTAGCTGTCGACGATTCCTTCTGTACTGACGTCCATCCTCTGTGCGAATGTTGTATGACCAGATGTTTACCTATTGGTTTACTTTGGCGCTGATCCACTTTTTGGATCATGGAGGTTGGAATTTCACAATCTGTCCCAGACTCAGTTCTGTCAGCTCTGCTGCGCTTCTGTTGTAGTAGTGCGCTTGTTTCAGTTTCCTTTTCTCAAGTTCTTTCTTGATTGGTATAACTGTAGGTTTGAGTAATGTCTTTGACGTCGGCACTTGTGTCGTGTTCTTCTGCCGAACAGTCTCTGAGCAGGCGAACTGTTTACAGTCTCTGTCGGGATGTTTCTCAGCTCAAGTAGAGCGAGGAAGGGATCTTGATTGTTGTGTTCTGCTTTCTTCATGCACGTCTTTGCAGCCTTCACCGCGCTCTCTGCTTTTCCATTGGACTGAGGGTAGTTGGTGAGCTTGTTACGTGTTCAAACGCATATGTTTTTCTGAACTTTCCAAATTTGTTTGATGTGAATTGAGTTCCACAGTCTCTTGTCAGGCATTCTGGTATTCCGTGTCTTGCCAAGTGTCTCTTCAGACAAATGATGACTTCTTTGGATTCTCTTGTTTGTAACCGATCAATCTCAAAGAAATCCGAGTAGTGATCGAACGTGACTAGGTATTCATTGCCATTATGTTTGAAGATGTCACAGGCGATGTGTTGCCAGGGTAAGTCAGGGATCTCTGTGCTGATGAATGGTTCTTTCTGCTGACCACGTTGGTATGCGTTACAAGTGCTGCATGTCTTGACAAAATCTTCAATGTCCACGTTCATCCTGGGCCAGTAGATTACCTCACGTGCTCTTCTTATGCAGCTCTGAATTCCTGAGTGGTTGCATGAAGTTTCTCAAGGATGTTTGCTCTTTCTTTTTCAGGTACAATCACTCTGTGGCTTTTGAAGACAAGTCCGTTGTGGACTGACAGTTCCTCCCAGAGAGGAAAGTAATCTTGTAACTGCAATGAAAGTTGTTGTTTCTCCTCTGGCCAGCCGTGTAGAATGACAGCTTTCATGGTTTTCATGGTTGCATCTTTCTAAATTGCTTGTTGCAGACTGTTCAGTTTCTCTTGGCTGATGGCCTGTTCTTGCAATGAGTTTATTTTCTACTGGTCTGTGAGGATAATGGCTTCCTTGTGGGTGACTTGCTGTTGTACTTTTCCACAGACTGCTCTGCTGAAGGTGTCAGCCAGGTACATCTCAGATCCACGCGTGTACACTATTGTGTACCTGAACTTCTGAGTTCTGAGTAGCTCTGAATCCTCTTTGGTGCTGAGAGCAGGCTCTTCTTGTGAACGGTCTCCAGTGGTTTGTGGTCGGTCTCTACCAGGATGTCTCTTCCATAGACGTATCTCTCAAACCTTCCAGACCGAAGATTATTGCCAACATCTCCTTTTCTATTTGAGCATAGCTTTTTAATATAATAATAATAATAATATATTTTATTTATATAGCGCAAAATCTTGATAAAATCAAATCTAAGCGCTGAGCGTATACATGCATACATACCTACATACATATGAGCGTATACATGCATACATACATGCATACATACTTACATAAATAAATCTAAGCTGAGCGTATACATGCATACATACATACATACATAAATCTAAGCGTATACATACATACATACAAACATACATACATACATACATACATACATACATACATACATACGTACGCACATGCATACATAATAATTACAATATTTATATAGCGCAAAATCTCGACAAAATCAAATCCAAGCGCCGAAAAGACACACACGCACACACGCACGCACGCACACACACGCACACACACACACACACACACACACACACACACACACACACACACACACACACACACACACACACATGCATGGCCACAAAGGGGGAGAAAAGAATAAAAGCAATAAAAGCAAGAAAAAAACCAATGGAAAACCACAGAGAGCACATCATATACAATTATATATTAAAACAAAGTGATTCCCCTCCGAGCGGAGACAGGCTGCAGAGGGGGGTTGAGTGAGGTTAGGATTTTATGCAGAGGAGAAAAGGTGAGTTTTGAGAGCGGACTTGAAGGAGGCAAAAGTAGGTTGCTGACGAACTGAGAGAGGAAGTTTGTTCCAGGAGAGTGGACCAGAAACAGAGAAGGCTCGTGGACCATAGGTATTGAGCTTAGTGCGTGGAAAGCGAAAAGTCAGAGGATCGGAGGCAGAGCGGAGGGTACGTGAGGGAACATAGATCTCAAGTAGGCTTGACAGGTAATCGGGGGCTGCGTTATTGAGGCTTTTGTAGCACATGGTGTCTAGTTTGTACTGTATGCGCTTTGATACAGTGAGCCAGTGAAGTTGTGCCAGGAGAGGAGATATGTGGTCAGCTTTTTTCTTTTTGAGTACAAGGCGTACAGCATTGTTTTGAATGCGCTGTAGGATGTGAATGGTGGAGGCAGGAAGACCAGACAGGAGTGAATTGCAATAGTCAATGCGAGACATTATGAAGGAGAGAACGAGTTTTGCAGTTGTTTCCACAGAGAGATACTTCCTGATCAGGCTTATACGATGGAGATGATAGTAGCAAGATCTGGCAGTTTGAGAAACAAAGTTGTTCATGGACAGGGTAGAGTCAATGCAGACACCAAGGTTTTTAGCTGAATCAGAAATTGGGACTGATGTGTTACATAATGAGAGAGAAAGAGGAGGCAGCTGAGAAAGTTTCTGACGGGTGCCAATGAGGATAGCTTCTGTCTTGTCGTCATTAAGCTGAAGTCTATTGTGTGTCATCCAGTTCTTAATGTCCGAGTAACACTCAGTGGTGCGAGTCAACAGGTGCTGTATATTATCAGGTGAGTCACTGTCTTGAAGTTGGGTGTCATCAGCATAGAAGTGGTGTTTTATAGAGTGGGAGTTGATGATGGTGGACAGGGGGGAGGTATAAAGAGTGAAAAGAACAGGGCCAAGGACAGATCCTTGTGGAACACCACAGGTCAGGTATGCAGGTTGAGAGTAAGTGCCATTGATGAGAACAGTTTGTTTTCTGTTTGATAAATACGAAGTGAAAAAGGAGAGAGCAATGTCAGAGATGCCAAAAGTATGATGAAGTCTAGAAAGGAGAATACCATGGTCAATGGTATCGAAGGCTGCAGACAGATCAAGGAGTGTGAGGAGAGAGACTTTGCCAGTATCAGTTGCAAGGAGGAGATTGTTGAGAATGTGTAGTAGGGCAGTTTCAGTGCTATGGCACTGGCGGTAGGCTGACTGGAAAGGATTGAGGAGATTGTTGGCAGACAGGTGAGAGTTCAGCTGGTTGAGGACGACCTTTTCAAGGAGTTTTGACAAGAAAGAGAGATTAGAGATAGGCCTGTAATTTTTCAGTTCATTTGGGTCTAAATTGTGTTTCTTGAGGAGAGGGTGAACAATAGCAGACTTGAAAGAATCTGGGACAGTTCCAGTTTGAAAAGAAGTGTTGATGATGTCAGTGATGAATGGGAGGAGAGTAGGGAGACAGTCGGAGTAGAGAGAACCTGGAAGAGGATCCAGTTCGCAGGTTTTGAACGACATGGATCTGATTGTGTTGAAAATTTCTTCTTGTGAGACTGGGGTAAAAGTAGTGAGAGGTGTGCCAGAGAAGGAAGGGTCAGGTGGGCATGGTTGACAGGGTGTCCTGTCAAGCCTGTCACGAAGAGTTTGTATCTTGGTGGTGAAATACTTGGAGAATACAGATGGGAGTTCTTCATTTGTATGTTTTGTTGGGAGAGGTAAGTCTTTTCGTGTGCCAAGGAGATGATTCATGGTTGTAAAGAGTTCTTTTGAAGAAGAGGCATTCAGGATTTTGGTTTGGAAATAGCTTGTTTTTGCAGATGCAATGAGGGTGGATACTTTTGTTTTAGAGGCTTGGAAAAGTTGCCTGTGTACAGTGAGTTTGGATTTGCGCCAGCGGCGCTCTGCTCTGCGGCGGGCACATTTTGCACAGGCAATCTCATGAGTGAGCCAGGGGGTAGGGGGTGGTCAGGTAAAAGACGGGTTGTGGCTGGAGCATGAGTGTCCAGAAGATGGTGGAGAGTAGTATAGAATTCATCGGCAAGGTTATGTGACTTTTCAGAAAGGAGACGGGAGGCATCAGATGAAAATGTGGAGAGGTCGATAGATTTGAGATTGCGTCGAGTCACTGTGCGCGTGGTACGGGAAGGAGGAGAAATGTCAAGAGAACAGAGAATTGCAGAGTGGTCAGATGGAAGGGCTGAAGTTAGACGGGTAGAAAGAACTAAGCAGTTGTCAGTAGCTGAATTGTGGTGATCACGAGAAATGATCCAGTCAAGAATGTGACCTTTTTGATGGGTTGGTTCAGAAATGTGTTGAGTCATATTGTGATTGGACAGAGAGTTGATGATATGTCTTGTGTCATAACGGTGAGTGTTGTCATAGTGGACATTGATGTCACTAGAATGATGAGATTTCCAGATAAGAGGCAGTAGTAGGTCAAGCAGTTGGTCAAAGTCAGAGAGAAACATGGATGTGGTGAGCTTGTTGGCAGAGCTAGGTGGAGGTCGATAGACACAGGAGAAGGTGATGGGGTGAGGGGTGGATTGGAAGGATACTTCAACGTGCTCGAAAGAAGGATGGGAGAAAGGCAGAGACTGCGAGAAAGATAGGCGGGAATGGAGTGAGTCGTTGTAGAGGATGGCGATACCGCCACCTCGAGATGAGCGATGGAAAGAAGCAAGCCTGTAACCACTCGGAGTGAGGCTAACATGGTCAAGGCTCGTGATGCGTACTGAATCGGTTGACCATCCTGCATGAGACAAGATCCTAGTCCAAAATGTGAAGCATCACACTGAAGGGTGGTTGTACGTTTTCCTGAAGAGTCAAAGTAGCGATGTACCGGTGGCTCAGAGAGTATCTTCTTCACTTTCTTAGGGCTTCTCTGTGGACGTCTTCATCCCATCTGAAGTGGGCGTCTTTTTTGATCAGTTCCCCGAGTGGTGCTGCTGCCTCAGAAAGGTTTGGTGCAAATTTCTGAAGGTATCTAACTATACCGAGTAGTCTCTGCATTGCTGCTTTGTCTTCTGGCACTGGGAGTTGTTGGACAGCGTCCAATTTCTTTGGGTTGGCTTTCAAGCCTTCTCTTGAGAAGATGTGTCACAAATATGATATCACAATTTGTTTCATCTCAACCTTCTCCTTGTTGAGTTTGATCCCAGTCTCTCGGCATCGTTGTAGCTAACGGTTCAGGTTGGTATCATGAACTTGTGCTTCTGCTTCGTCGGTTGGTCCTTTGCCAAAAACAAAGATGTCATCACGAACCGCCACCACGCCTGGCAGTCCTGCCAGAGCGATGTCAATCCTCCTCTGAAATTCTTCTGGGGCTGGTGAAATTCCAAAGGGCATTCGTTTCCATCGGTATTTGCCGAAAGGCATCTCAAGTGTTGTCAGGTAGCTGCTATCTTTCGTCCAGTTCAACGTGCCCAAACCCATTTCTTGCGTCCATGTGTGTGAAGTATTTTGCATCTTGGAGGAGAGGCAGTACGTCATCAATGGTTGGCATGGGGTACTCGTTTCTCCTGAGGGCTTTGTTTAGTGGCTTTGGGTCGATGCACAGTCTGACTTTCCCATTATCATTGTTGCTACGACCAAACTGCTTATCCATTCCGTTGGCGTGTCTACTTTAGTGACCACGTCCAGTTTTTTCAACCTCTTCAGCTCGTCCTTCACTTTCTCTTGCACTGCTATCGGCCACTTTCTGCAAGGCATCTTCACTGGAGCAATATTGGGGTCTGTTTCTAGGTGTGATTTCCCTTCTAGTTTACCTTCCCCTTCAAAGACATCGTTGTATCATGTGAGCATGTCTTTTGCATTTTCCTCCTCTTTCTGATTTGCCACTATCGTTGCAATGTTCTCTTCATTGATCGTCATCAGTTGCATGTGCTGTACAGCTTTCAGTCCCAGTACTGGCTTACAGTCCGTTTTGATGATCGCGAAGTTGACTTTGTATTTCCTTCTGTTCTTGGGTTTTTTCGCTCGCAACACTGTCTCCCCCACAGGCTTCATTTCTGTTCCGTTGAACATCACCAGCTTCTTCTTCGTCACTTGCAGGTCAGACTTTCTTTCAACTCATGTGACTTCTCTGTACAGGCTCTCAGTCATCACGTTTGTTGTTGCACCTGTGTCAAGAAGAAATCCTACCGGCATCTCATTTATCAGCATTTTTGCTCGTATGTTTCTCTCCTTTTTTTCTGGTTTTGTCTTCGATCTTGAGGATTTCATTATCACTTTCAGTGTCAGTCTCTCCTTCTTCGAAGTGCCAAACTCTTGTTTTCTTTTGATTTTTCTTGGGTGTTCTGCAGCATGAAGTAAAGTGATTATTTCCTTCACAAGCTTTGCATTTTCTTCCATATGCTGGACATTTCTCTTTTGCTCTTGGGTGCTTTCCACCACAATATCCGCCTTTCTCTCTGTACTTTGGTTTGTTTCCTTTGCTATACTGCTTTGCTGTCTTCTTTTCTTTGAAACCTTGGATTCCCTGTGTGTCCTGCGTTTTTCTCATCATTTGGACTGTTTGATGTTGACTTGATTCATGCGCTCTGCACATATCAATACATGCGGTCAATGTCAGCTGTCGCACTTCCAGTAATTTTGATCGCAGAGTCTCATCATGTACACCCAGTGCGATGTGATCTCTCAACAGTCTGTCTTCCAGTGTACCATAGTTACAGGTCTTGATCAGTCTCCGCAGTTCTGCTACAAACTGTTCGATGGATTCTCCTGCTGCCTGATGTCTGCAGTTGAACCTGAATGTTTTGTAAGTTTCATTGGTTGAACCCACAATTTCTGGAGAACACTGTCAATGCCATTTCTTTCAGCTTCATAAGCAAATGCCAATCCTTCATAGATGTCCATAGCATCCAGCCCGATGCAAGAAAGAAAAACTGCTGTTCTGTATGTTGAGTCTTCTTCTCTCTGTTTGTCATAATTTCATAGCTGTCCCAAAGCCTCTAGAATTTCTTGCAGCTGCTCTGCAGGTTTCCTCCATCCACATCAAGTTTAGGAGGCAAGGGAACCTTGGCGTGTCGTCGACTGGCTCTTCTCTCTTCTTGTTCATCTTCCATTATTGAACTTTAGCCTTCAATATTCTGGATTTTTGTTAGAGTTCGTATTCACGATTCTGAAACCATCTTTCGTTCTTTCAACAGTCAACTCGGAAGACAGAGCAATGCTTCTTCGTCTTTACTCCCCACTGTCTGATTCTCAACTGACTGTATATACTTTTCACAGTGAACAGCAATCAGTTATCATTTAAACGAATATCATCCCGAGCTGCTATCAGCAGGCTGATTACTGTTAACACACGTCACAGTACGTGACTCTCTCTGCATATTTGTTGATGCCCCTCTCCTTTTGCTATGCCCGGAGGAAGGTCTCAAGGAACGAGTATCCTTCTTTGGGAAGTCATAAACAAGATCTACAGGATAGTGATGAAAATAATACGGGATACATTATCGAATCCTTTATAGAAAGACAAAACACAAAATAAAATCTCGCAAAGTTGCGTAAACAGGAGGGTCTTTATTATCAATCCACAATATCATAAAATCAAATGATTATTGCATATTTCATACCAGATCAGTCAGAAGCAGATGTTTGTGCTAAAAGCCACAGTGTTTCAATGCAACGCTAGCCCTGGTCAGATAAAATTTTCTGAGACTGTTCAAGGATGACTGTCACTTGACATCTAGATACCAAGCAGTTTATTTCATAACAACCCACAAACTGGTAACAACTTGAAAGGGAAAATCAAATCCGGTGGACCAGTTAGCAGGTCCATTCTGAATACCTCAGTTAATGTATGACTCGCATTCAAAGCAAACTGTGGTGTCTTCCTGCAGACTTTTCCTGGTCTAATGGCTTGCAGTGTTAGTTGGATGAGGGGATTCATGATCTTGTTCTTGTAGCGCTAGCTAGTCATTGACCACTGGGTCACCATTACAAAAGAATGTTGTTTTGACTGTTGTAGATAGTTGCACATATTGAATTAGAATATTTGAATCTGTGAGAATTGATACATAAAGAAACATAGTACTTTGTAGCATGCAAGGAAGACGCAACTGAATAAAATTGATTTTCCCTGGCTTTGTATGAATTTAGGGGTTCGTAAGTTCGGTTAAACCACGGTCATAACTCTTTTATTGTGTATATACTTTGTTAAAACTGGATTCTCAAAGGCAAGACAGTAGTAGTTAGTTATAAAATAAAAGACATACAACAGACAACATGTCTCTGCTGGTATTAATATATACCTAATAAATAATCTTGTTAAATGTTGATATGGCATAGGTGATATTAATACATATTCACTGTGATATATATATATATCTCTGTAAATGCTCTGCAGAAATGAGTTAGAGTTTACCTTACGTTCCCCAACACTCAATAATCCAGATAAAAAATAAATGCTACTAAATTCCAGGAATCCCAAAAGCGTTCCAGTTGTCCAAGCAAGTAATGACAAAGAAACATGGACAAATTATTGCCTTCGCTTGTTTTCTCCATTTGGGACCCAAATGTTGATCATGGCCCTCCATATGCATCTACCCCTTGTCGCTGCAAGCACATCTTCCACTCTCTACGTCCTCAGCCACCCTTCAAGTCCGTCCAATATTTTCTCCCTGAGTCTACCTTGTGTTCTCATTCTCACCAGCTTTCCTGTTGTGACCAGGTGCTCTAATTCCTCTTTCCTCATAAAATGGCCTATAAATATATTTCTTAGAAACCACATCTCAGCTGCCTCAATCTTGTTCTGGCTTTGCATGTTGACTGTCCACCCCTAACAGCCGTACAACATTGGTTCCATACCACATTCAAGAACTCTCTTCCTGAATAATGATAGTAATAATAATATTATTATTAATAATAATAATAATAATATAACAATAATATAATGATAATAATAATGATAATAACAACAATGATAATAATAATTGTTATTATAATGATAATAGTAATAATAACGATACTAAAGTCAATGATATGATACTATAATAGTAATAATAATGATGACAACAATTGTAATGGTGATGGTGATTATGATCATGATCATGATGATTATGATGATGATTATGATCATGATGATAATAATCATGATAACAATAATAGTTATGATAATTATAAGGATCATAATGATTATGATATTTATAAGGCGCCAAATATTGATTTAAAATCAAACTATGGCACCCACAGTCAGGTAGAAAGAAACTCTAGGGAGAGCTATACAACAGAAGGTCTTCAGAGAAGTAACCCCCTTTAGACAAGTGTTTCGGCCCTGAATTCCTTACACTCTCGGGGGGCCGGGCCACATCCAGGTCATGACTCCTGGATGCCCTTCTGCTGTTGTCTATTTTTTTTTTTTTTTTTTTTTTCCCACGCCGGGGATCGAACCTGGGCGATTCTGCGCTTCAGAACTGCGGTACGCGGTTTTACCAATGTGCTAACGGGGCACACATCATCTGTAGGGAATTTAATCCTTATGAAGTTCACTTTTTTGGTTCCTCCTTGCCCAGATCCAGCTTGAGCTCCTTTCTGCTGCCTCTGCCATCGCTTTAAGGGCTCTAGTCCTCTTCTTCCCAGAAATGGCGAGTTGTTTCATGAGATCATAAGCGGAGGTGCCCACAAACCCTCTTGCCCCGACCTCTATGGCGAAGATTTTGACCCGCAGACCTGCTTTCTTCAGGGTGCTGGCAAGACCGGCGTATTTTTCGGTCTTGTAGATATGTGCTTCTTCCATTCTGCTTTCGTATGGCACAGTGAGTTCTATCAGAATCACTTGTTTCGAGGAGTCAGAGTGGAGAGCGATGTCTGGTCTCATGCCTGTCTTGCTGATGACATCTGGGTAATTTCTCCACTCTGGGAGGTCTGCTGTACACTCCCAGTCGACTGCTCCATCCAGAAGACCCTTTGGCAATGTGCTGGTTGTCATAGCCCTTTCGGGCCAGACCTGTTTCCCTCCTGCTTTGTAGAACGTTGTCATAGCAATTGGTGCGTTTGGGGTCATGGATTTTTCGCTAACCACATCTGTGATCACTTTCAGAACTTGGTTGTGCCTCCATGTATACCTTCCTTGGGCTAGCGCTACTTTGCAAGAGCTTAGGACATGTTCCACTGTTTGTTTCTTCTGACAGAGCGGACATGCTGGGTCGTCTGCTTTCCCCCATTTCACTAAGTTTGCATTCGAGGGGAGCAGGTCATATACAGATCTGAGGAGGAAGCTTATCCTTAGAGGAGCCATGTGCCACATATCGTTCCAGCTGAGACTTCTTTGGAGTGCACTGTCCCATGTTGTCCATTGCCCCTGTTGACCTTGCTGGACTGCCTTCTGCACTCTTTTGACATCTTCTTCTTCCTTCAACTCCTGTATGATCATGTCTCTTTTTTCCTTCCCTTTGGCTTTGGACCACCACTGCATTTTTGTTGCTCCCAGTCCCTGTCTGTTGGTTTGCGTGTGTCCAATTATTTCTTTGATGCTGAGGTTTCTCTTGGCATTGTTTACAGCCTCTTGGACTTTCCAGCCTCTTGGACAGTCATAATTTACCAAAGCAGTTACCAACAATGACCAAATCTCCAAGTCACAAAGCACACACAACTGGGACGGGGGAGACAAGACAGAAGTAGGGCATATGACCCCTCATGGAAACCGTCATCGTCCGTCATTCACACACACGCACACATAATAATAATAATAATAATAATAATAATAATAATAATAATAATAATAATAACAATAATAATATTAATAATAATATAATAATAATAATAATAATAATAATAATAATAATAATATAATGTTTATTTGTATAGCACATATTCCATATAAAAACATGCTCACCAGCGCTTTACATTACGCAAGAAAGGCAAAAGGTGATAAAAAATGTTCACAATTACATACACAATAAGATAACAACAAACATTAAAGCTATACAAGTAAGAAGACACATAAGAAACCACAGCATATTAAAATTTAAACACTGACTTATGTAATGAAGAAAGATTAACAGATTTTTCATATGAATAAAGAGGCATACTGTGTTTATATATTGCTGCGTGTGTGTGCTTGCGTACGTGTGTGTGTGTGTGTGTACGTGTGTATGTGCGTGCGTGTGCGTTGCTGTGCGCGTGTGTGTATGTAAGAATGTGTGTGTGTGTGTGTGTGTGTGTGTGTGTGTGTGTGTGTGTGTGTGTGTGTGTGTGTGTGTGTGTGAGTGTGTGTGTGTGTGTTCTATGTTTGTATGCGTGTGTGTGTGTTTATGCATGCAATAGTTGTACATAAAATTATAATCAATATTTTGAATGAAGATAAAAACAGAAAAATTCTAATCCATATACAGGAAAAACATTATAACTTCAGTATTACAGCATTAACACCTTGACAATCAAAATTACCCCACAAATTATAAACTATTCGCATATCATACATCACAATTTACATACAAAGATTTTAAAAAGTTTCTTAAAGTATTTCAGTCTCTTTCCCACTCAATTTCTCCCCTGTCCCCTCCTCAGCTGTACACATACAGTGATACATACACATGCTCACTCAAGCACACACCACACACACACACACACACACACACACACACACACACACACACACACACACACACACACACACACACACACACATACATACATACACACTATCATTTTGTTTATTGGTTATTTGTTATCCATTGTAATCTAATATCTCTTCAATAAGTTATTTCTACGTTGACTGTGTAATTTTCCTTTCATCGTTTTGCTACAATTTTATTATCTTTACTTCGTAGTCTAAATAATTGCGTAATTTTATATCTGCCCATCTCTCCTGTACACAGAAAATCAAAGTATTCATTATTATCGACCATAAATAACAGTCAATAGAAAGTTGGAGATAAACCAGTATCAGTAATGCGACAACAATCCCAAGTCAAGTTTTTGCAATGGAATTGTAGATCCCTTTCCACCAATTCGGCATACTTGGAGCATTTCCTGACATCAAATAGATGTGAAGTTTTGATTCTCCAGTCGATGAATGTTGTTGCAACCAAGCTTCCCAATTTCCCCAATTATTACTATCCTCCAGTCTATGAATGTGGGAATCACGGGAAGAGGGTATCCACCGCGATATACATACTCAAAGAGTTACAATACTGCTTACTTACTTCCCCGGTTTTGAAATCAAGCGACGATTTGCACGCTTGTGCTGCCACTGTCCAATTAAGCAATTCTTTAAACATCAAAGTTTTATCAGTGTACCTGCCAACAGGTCCAAATGACCACAACACAGAATGGCTGCGCACTATCCAAGATCAGCAGCGTGGTAAATGGCTAATAGGTGGAGACTTTAATTCCCACTCCCCATTTTGGGAAAAGAACTGTTCTACTGTTACGAGCAATCGTTTGGTAGAAAATATCGTTGATAGTTCGCTTTACCTTCTAAATGATGGTAGTGTCACTAGGATCCCTGATGTCTCCAAACACAGGGCGACAGCCATCGATTTGTCTCTGATATCACCAGAATTAGCACCATCCTGTACCTAGGAAACTCACAGAGACACTTTGGGAAGCGATCATCTACCTATCATCATAACCATAACTGACAAAAACATCAGGATGAAAGATAGCTCTCCTGATATTATTCCAAAATATAATTACAAGCGTGCAGACTGGTCCTTATTTCGAACTGCTCTTGCTAATCAGGATTACAGACATTATGAAAGTGAAAATGTAGACATTATGTTTTCTAAATTCCAAGAGTCAATTCTAGCCGCTGCAGACGTATCAATTCCGAAACTCAAAACTTCTAAATCGAATAATCGATTGGGTAATGTTTGGTGGACAGAGGCATGTGAGAAAGCAGTTCAATATAAAAGGGAGAAATTCAAAATCTACATCAAAAGCCGGAAACCTGAAGATCATATGGAAATGAAAAAAGCTAACATCCAATGTAACAAAATCATTGCTGAAGCAAAGAAAGATTATTGGGCATCATTCTGCAAAAAAGAAATTTCAGATTTCAAAGATTTCCATAAAGTCTGGACGAAAATGAATCAAATGAAGAATGGAACCAACTTACCTAGGTGTCCGATAATGATAGAAACATGTATCACATTTCCTTCAGACATGGACAAAGCAGAAACCTTTGTGGACTTATTTGCTAAAAACAGTAAAGTTGAAGGTTTATCTCCAGACTGCAAACATCACAGAGAAATAGAAGATAACAACTCAATCTACACTGATACAATACCTCAGAATGATCTCTGGTTTAATTCTCCAATCACCTTAGAAGAGCTACAAAACACAATACTGTTTCTACACAACAAAACGAGTTCGGTAGGTGTTGATGCAGTTTCGACTGAAATGATTAAACATCTCCCTGAAAACTATCTTATTTTCCTACACAAAATTTTACAGAAATACTGGGTTAGCGGAACTGTACCACAAATCTGGCAAAAGTCTATAGTTATACCGATATTAAAAGCAGGAAAATCGAAAACTGATAAAAACAGTTACAGACCCATTGCTTTGACGTCCCACACGAGCAAACTAATGGAAAGATTGATCTTAAACAGACTTTTACATTACTGTGATAAAAATAACGTTATTCCGGTAAACCAGGCGGGTTTTAGAAAAGGGAGATCCGCAGTTGAACACCTGGTTAAACTTACGACTCAGATCAAACAACAGTTTGCCCGCAGAAAAAGTGTTTTAGCTACTTTCTTTGATGTAAAAAAAGTTTACGATCAAGTTTGGCATAAACGTTTATTGTTCAAGCTAAAATCAGTTGGTTTATCTGGCAATATGTACAATTACATTAAATCTTTTTTAGCTAATAGAACAATACAGGCTAGAGTGGGAGCTAGTTATTCTACTTCACGGCGCCTCGACATGGGGATTCCACAAGGTTCAGTGATAGCACCTATTTTATTTAATATCCTTATACAGGATCTTCCTAAAGCTTTTTCAAATCGTGTTGTTTTAGTACAGTATGCTGATGATATATGCACTTGGATGAATATCACTTTAAAAAAGACAACTCCACAGAGAACACGGAATTACATCAGGAAATTGTATCAAATTGATCTTGATAACCTTGGAAACTATATGTTAGAAAATGGTCTGTCGTTGTCGGCAGAAAAAACTAACATGATGCTGTTTGATCCTGGTGGTAACTCAAATAACTTGCCTACTTTCAAATTGCTTGGTGAAGTGTTAAATTACAAACAGGTCGTAAAATTTCTGGGAGTTTACATCACTTCGAAATTAAGCTGGAATGTTCATTTTGATTATATTTTAACAAAAGCACGAAAAACCTTAAATTTTCTAAAGATAATAAGCAAATTACCCTGGGGAATGGATACAAATATACTGATTCATCTGTCAACAGCGCTGGTCAGGTCTAAATTATCCTACGCCCAAGAAGTTTTTTTCAATGCACCTAAATATTTACTAAAAAAGATTCAGAACTTGGACTGCAAAAGTCTTAAAATTGCACTAGGTGTACCAACTCATGCTTCTACTCTGGAAACGTACAAAGTTGCTGGAATTCTACCTCTAAACAACCATCGTGAGCTAGCTACAGCAAAGTTTGCAATTAGAACTACTTCACAAGCGAATAATTTTGTGAGCAAAGAAATTAAAATCAGGTCTGATATTGACTTTCCAAAACGAGCAAAAAACATTTCATCGCAAATTACAACCGCAACTTACATATCTGACCTGATCAAACAATCCAGCATAACTATGGATGAAATAGCCGAAAAACCAACGTTAACGCCTATCCCTACATGGGAAATGCTAAAGGCCACGTTTGATCTCGATTATGCAGACGTTAAAAAAGATGATAATGTCAACATTACGCTATCCACAGCTTGTGAACACATCGATGAAAAGTACCGTACCCACCTCCACATTTTTACTGATGGGTCAGTCTTAGCAAATCAGAGCGCTGGAGCAGCGTTTTATGTTCCAAAATTTAACATTAAAAAGTCTTTTTTCATTGGGGCAAATGTATCTATATATACAGCAGAATTGGTCGCTGTTGTTCAAGCGTTGCATTATTTAATAAGCCTTCGGCCTGTGCCTTTCAAAGTAGTTCTGTTTGTTGATTCAAAATCTGTATTATATGCCTTACAGTCTTTTGATACAGACACAAGACCTGATTTAATAATTGAGGCAAATCATCTAATACACTGTTTAAAGATAAATGGCTCGGAAATCAGTTTATGCTGGGTGCCTTCTCACGTTGGTCTTCACGGCAACAACGTAGTTGACAGAGCAGCTAAATCCGGTGCACTCCGTTTTGAAAATTCCATAGAATTACATGTTAACACCTCGGTAAAAGAAGCTTACAAATCGCTAGAATTAGCATCATGGATTCGATTTCACGAACATTTAAATGAAAAATTTGTGTCTCAAAAAAGAATCAAACTTTCAGTTCAAAATATCTGTACAAAATTGCAGTATTCTTCGATATATCATTTGAGATTAATTGTTACCACATATTTTCGTATTCAACTGAACGCTTTGAAAACAAAATATTGTAAAAACGTTTTATGTATTTGCGGTGAACAATTCACATTGTATCACTGTTTGTTTTACTGCAGAAAGCTTCGTTATTTTTTACCAAAGATGTTTACACAAGGAAACTATCTTGAAAAGCATTTTAAAGAAGTGATATCAGATCAAGTTCTGTTAGTTAAAATTTCAGAATCATTGGTTCACAGTCCTGTTAATGCATTACTTTAAGGTTATTATTTTAATTATCATTATCTTATTTTGTTTTGTTTTGCTTTTTATGACGATTTTTCTTTTACATTTCATGTTAGCGTTGTTCTAGTTTCATTTCTCTGATCATCCATATCATTTTTCTAAAGACCTTACCGATTCCTTTTAATTTTTTTCCCGTCTCTTACTCTGTTCCCTTCTTTCCCTTCCTCCCTCCCCCCCCCCCCCCCCCCCCCAAAAAAAAAATCATCCTCCATGCCATTTTTATCCGTCTAATATCACTTATAGTGAAAAGACGTTAAATCAAGGAACGATACACACATGCACGCACACACACACACCTTGCTCTATAGGCCCTTATACAAAATACTGTTATACACGCAGGAGAGATTAGTCTGATGACACACTTGCAATCTAAGGCTCTTCAGGTTAGATGAGTTTGAAAGAGGTGGGTTTTCAGGTGCCGTTTGAAGGTTGAGAAACACTTAGTTTTTCTGAGAGACAGTGGTAGAGAGTTCCATACATTTGGGCCAAAGACAGAGAAATATTTTTTACCAAAGGTGTCTAGAGAAAAGCGAGGAACAGTCAACAGTGAAGTGTCAGAAGAGCGGAGCGTTCGAGAAGGTTTGTAACCCTGCAGGAGGTTGGCAAGATAGGATGGCATGTTCTCGTGATAGGTACACTGAAAGCAGAGACAGGCAACTTTATATTGAATCCTAGCCTTTACCGGGAGCCAAAGAAGTGTTCTGAGCAGAGATTTTGCACTTTCACGCCTGGGCTTGCGGAGAACAAGGCGAGCCGCGTGGTTCTGTATGCGCTGAAGTTTAAATAGTTGATTGTCATGGAGACCTGCGAATAGAGAGTTACAATAGTCCAGTCTAGATAGTATGAAAGAGACAGCAAGCTTGTTGGTAGCATCAGTGGAAAGGAAGGAGTGAATCTTACCTATTCTGCGTAGCTGATAGTACAGAGTATGGCACAACTGTTTGACATGGGCTTCCATAGACAGTGTTTCATCCAGGTAGAAGCCAAGGTTTCTAACAGTTTGTGAGAAAGATACATCACAACCAGAGATAGACATGGGGGCATGAGTAACCTGATTGACCTTTGACTTAGTACCAGTAACAATAAGCTCAGTTTTATCATCATTCATCTTCAGCTTGTTTTCACTCATCCACTTGGAGACATCCTCTATACAATCTCTCAGACTGCACGCAAGAGCGTCAAAATCTGATGGGGCAGAGGAGCTATGCAGCTGTGAGTCATCCGCAAAGAAGTGGTATGAGTGACCTGACTGATGAATGATAGCTCTGAGAGGTTGTGTATACATAGTGAACAGGACAGGTCCCAAGACAGAACCTTGTGGGACACCACATTTCAGCAGAGATGGATTTGATTTGTGGCCAATGACAACAGACTGGGTACGGCCAGTCAAATTGGAGGTAAACCAGTCCAGAACCGTTCCAGAACAGCCAAAAGTGGTACGCAACCGCGTTATGAGGATGCTATGGTCTATGGTGTCAATGCACAGACACAGACACATGCACATACACATACACTGACAAAGACACACACACACACACATACACACACACACACACACACACACACACACACACACACACACACACACACACACACGCACACACACACACACACACACACAGGATGCTAAGCTAAGGTACACTCAAGTCTGCTCGATAAACAACCTGTGACCCACATTGTGATCCTTTTTGTTACACACACATATTCTGCCTGTCTGTATGTCTGCCTGTCTCTCTGTCTGTCTGTCTGTCTCTCACTCTCTCTCTTTATCTCTCTTTCTCTCTCTCTCTCTCTCTCTCTCATATGTATGCAATTTCAGGTTCAGTTTCATTTCTCAAGATGACGTCTCCTCGCCCGAAATGAATTCCATATGCACTAACGTCACAGGTGCCTGCACATAAGCCCATGAGCTGGCCAGATTCTGAGGTCCTACCTGGATAGCTCCATAACCCTGGGGTCGTAGGGGAGTGAGGTGGCAATGTATGCAGGCAATACATGACTATTGTTATTGTTTGTAGCTCATTGTTCGTTGTACATGGTTCTGTCAGTCTGTCTGATTGTCTGTCTGTCTGTCTGTCTGTCTGTCTGTCTATGTCTCTGTCTTTGTCTCTGTCTCTGTCTCTGTCTCTCTGTCTCTCTGTTTCTGTCTCTGTCTCTCTGTCTGTCTGTCTGTCTGTCTATCTCTCTCTCTCTCTCTCTGTCTCTCTCTCTCTCTCGCAATTGTTACTGAATAGATACTACGGTTAGATGATGCATCAACAAAGGTTAATTGGTTTGGTTGATTTAAGGGTTGTATGACTGATTATTTGATTGATCAATTGATAAATTGATTAATTGATTGATTGTCTATGTCAAGTAACTGTGGTTGTATGTTCTGATCAACTTTATGATTTCTGAAGGATACACGAAAAGACAGATCTGTGCACTAATGAAATGGTTTGTTCGTCTGATAGCCAATTATTGTATGAATTGATGGTTGGATAAATGATATAGATGTGATCAATGACAAATATTTTTGGCCAGCCAATTAAGGAATACAAATGATGTGACTATTGAAACTGCAAAGATGTATGTGTCCCAACTTATGTGACGGTAAACAATAGAAGGGGACAATGTGACAGTCACTGCAGTTTGACTAAAGAATTTATATGAAAGCATCCGAAAACCCGAATCCCTCCCTGCCCAATCCCCATGTATGTACTGTAGCCTAATGCCAATAGAAAATAAACATTTTCTAAATTCTGAGTTCTCTCTCTCTCTCTCTCCTCTCTCTCTCTCTCTCTCTTTCTCTCTCTATCTTTCGCTCTCTCTTTCGCTCTCTCTTTCCTGTCTCTCTCTTTCACTCGTGTTTTTGTTCATCTGTAGCACAGTGTCAATTCGTATTTGTTTTCGAATTATTGTTAGAAGGTTAGCAGCATAATATAAAATGGACTCTCCATAACAGATAAGATGCTCACATTTCATGTAACCTGTGTAATAGTCAGCGACTATATGCTTTATTATGCTGTGTCTAGTTAGAATATTGCCAGCGTCATGTACATATCGCCCATTGCATGCTGGCTAGCAACACTCGGATGGAAACCAAAAATTGCATTTTGAAATGGGGCTTTTCACCAGAATGGCAATTGCTTTCTTCATTTCTTTGCTTTATGTCGTTCTAGTGAGAATCCCGTGGTGCTTTTTGTCCCAGACAATTCTTTTATGTTATCGTTTCAATTTGGATTCGTGTGTGATGTGTGTATGTATGTGCTTTCATTTCAATTCATTTGCTCGATTAGTGCAAGCTGCGTTTCGTAGGATGTGTCAGGCTTGTGAACTAACCAACCAATGGGAAACAAGGAGCAGAAGGAAAATCAAAAACAAAACAATAACCTGTGGAAATTACAAAAGTTAGTATGATCATTGTTTTTTCTCGCAAGGAAGGAATCAACCACTGTCTAATCCTTGTCTCCTATTGTAATGCTGAACTGAACGCTTATTTCCAGTGACAAACTCACGCGAATGGCAAATTTGGTTTTATCTTAAGGCTTAGTTTTTGCCTCTTGAGGCTGAGTAATACTTGTTATTACGTCTTACGTGTAAATAACGACGAAAATTTATTGTTCTCTCTTGAAGATGAATGGTATATAATGCTGCCATTTGGGCGGACATTTAGAGATAAAAATGTTTAAAAAAGATAAATTTCGTTTCATCTCATGTAACGAATGACCAAGGCTTTGTCTTTTTTTCTGAAAAGTTTCTTTTTCGTCTCGTATTTTATACCTTAGCATAGGCAGTTTATTCTGTCAAGGGAAAAATATTGTTTTGTTACTGTCGGACACAGCCCAGTATCTCTTAACTGCTTTTGATTTTTCCTTGTCCATCATGATGCATACTCCTCTTTCATGTGAGTTATCAGGAGAATTCCTGATGTTATCATGCTTGCCCCCTTTCCATCTCACTTCCCCTAGTCCTAAAATACCAATGTTAAGCCTTTCCATCTCTGTTTTGATATTTTCTAATTTACCCTTCTGCAACAGTGTTCTTATATTCCATGTTGCAACTTTGATGTTTTTAAATCTGAGTTTAGGGGCTTTGGTCGCAGTAACTTGCTGACGGTCTGGTGTCACCTGTGCCGCATGACGGTCTCTACCAGACGAAGCTGCTCCACAGGAGCACCTATTTACGTCGTTGTCTTCATTGTCCATTTTTTTGTTTCTGTCCATGAGTAACCTGGGAAAATTAGGATGGTGGTTTCCCGTTGCCTTCCATCGGTTTGTGTACGGTCTCTCCGCTAGCCTTACTCTCTCCCGAGATGTCCACAAGGCAGTGGAGCTATTCACCCATAGCTTGGGGATATGGTTCGTGGGCACCAGGGCATATCCACACGCCGGTGGGCCTGCGTGCCTCACGTCTGGGGGCCAGACTTCCTCCGAGTCCCACGAGATTTAGCCTGAGTCCGTGAGGTGCTCAGTTACCGCCTGTCGCCACGAGGAGGCACAGCGTCGGGCTTGCTGATGGAGAGGCTATGTACTGACATGAAGAGACTTACGCCTTCTGCTCTTCTTTTCGCATAGCTGCAAGCAGCAGTGCTAGCCAGCGGTACAGGCTGAAGCTGACACACTAGACGCATTACATCTGCCGATTCTAGGTACCACTGTCAATGCATGACTCCTTATTATTATTCGACAATATCCTTGCATGAGATGAATGTTGCATTTTTCATACATGACCAGTCAGAAGCAGATAGGTGTGCTAATGGCTGTAATAAATGTATGCAGTGCTGGTCAGGTAAAGTTTCTGAGACTGTTTAAGGAGGACTGTTAATCGAGATGCACATACCAAGGAGGTTTTTTTCACATCAACCCACAAACTAGTAACTATTCGACACCTGCTAACCAAACGTCACTTGATTCGTCAGGGAGAATCAAACCCAGTGGACAAACTAGCAGGTCCATTCTGGGTACCTCTATCAATGCATGACTCACGTTCAAAGAAAACTATGGTGCCTTTTTCAAGACTTTCCCTGGTCTAATGGCTTGCAGTATTGGTTGGATGAGGGAATTCATGATCTCGTTCTTGTAGCGCTAATTGGTCATTAACCCTTGGATGGTTTTTTTTACAAAAATGTTGTTTGGACTGCTGTAGATAGTTGATAGTTGTACATATTAGATTATTGGATTAGAATAGCTCGAATCAACGGAAATCCTTCACATAAAGAACCATACTGTATTGACATAAGCAGGGAAGACACAACTGAATACAACTAAGTGTACTGGATTCTCAAAGCCAAAACGGGGATGATTATATTCACGTTAGGTACAGATATCAAACAAAAAACCGAATGTGTAAAGGAAACAACATTCAATAAACATACCTTTCTGTCGATATAGATAGTTATGCAAGAAATGATCGTTTTACACTCAGATATGTCATTGCCAACATTAAGAACCATTCCCTGAGAAGTAAGGTATACTTTGGTGTAGATGCTTCATGCCTTTTATGTAAATGCCCCGAGGAAAATGAGCTACAGTTTACCTTCTGTTCTCAGGCACTCAATGATTCAGTTCCTAAATAGGGACTATTAAATTTTACAGACAACCAAAAGCTTTAAAGTTGTCCCTACTTATGACATCAAATGAAAATGGACAAATTAATACCTTTGTTTCTTTTTTCTCTATTTGGGATTCAATACACACATCTTATCTACTGATCTGTTATGTGTTATTTTTTAACTTAAAAAAGTCGTTCAATACATACACTTCCAGATTTTCATTGTTGGTAATGGTGGTTTATCTTTCTCAAATTTCTTTGTATCCATTTTCAACAAAATACAACGATAAACGTATTAGCAAAACAAAATAATTTCTATCAGACAGAAAGTTTAAAATACATATAAAACGTCTGCATCTTCAACAAAAAGGTCTATGTGCATAGATTTACAGTCACTATCAATTACGAGACAGTCTGTCTTGAGGGAGGCAGACACAAGAAGATCATTGGTAAGGAAGATTAGGAAAAGACAGGCATCATTTATAGGCCACTTAATGAGGAAAGGGGAATTGGAGCACCTGGTCACAACAGGAAGGCCGAGGGAAACAGAGCACCAGGTAGGCCCAGGGGAAAAAATATTGGATGGACTTGCAGAGTGGCTGAAGACAGAGAGGGTGGAAGATGTGCTTGCAGCAACAAGGATATATACAAATGGAGGGCCATGATCGCCGACGCCATGTGGCAAGGCACTTGATGATGATGACCAATTACATATAAGACAAACATTCAAACATAAACAGACAGGCCACAGAGAAACCATGGATGCATCTCATAAAGAAACAAAAAGACACATCAACTTCATCTGAACCAAGGAAAGATATAGACAACCATTTTCCTCTAAAAAGCGTGTAAATACCTGCTCATTCTTCTATCATATCTAGGTAATATATCTTGTGCAAAAAAGGAGTTTGGTAGATTCTTTTTAGCTTTTTCCTACTTGAGGTGGGAGAGCCCACATTTGAAACCAAAACAGATGCTTCAACTTGAGGCTGTGGGGCATTCAAGGCTGGCTGAATTCAGTAGAATGGAAGAAGCACATCAAGGCTCTAGAAGCATTGCTACTGAGAATGCTTAGAAAAGTTTTGAAAAAGAACTTTGGGGACAGCATATGTGGAAAGTATGTTAGATTCTCTGTCAAATCTCTTTGCTCAGGGATTAGGCTACAGTTTAAAAAAATAGAGCTCGCAGTAAATATTGGCAGTAACAGAAAGCTATTGGCTCATACTCGATGTGTCTAGATTCGATAAAGGGTATTCGAACTGTGTACAGTATGCTTCGATACATCATACTTGAGACATGAACATTATTAGAGCTTCCGATGTAAAAGCTATCAACAAAGTTAAGTATTCGTTTGTTATTGGTGTCTGCACAAAAGGTACAGATTATTCAATTGGCTGTTAAACTTAGTTGCATTAAATTGCATTATTGTGGTCGCAAGATTAACATCATGACCTAGTTATCACAAAAAAGAACTATTAGATTTACCGAAAATTAGGACTGACGAAACGTGCGTATTATTATCTTGTAGAATTTGTAAAAGAACTCAAGGATGGCGTTAAGAAATGCAACCAGCTTTTGTTGTGTAACGTTTGTCTATATGGACCTGCACATAAGACACTGTGTCTAAGTGGCTCAAGGATCTTCTTATGGACGCTGGAATTTATGGGTATGCCTCAAAGAGTTTAGGGAAGCTTTATCGTCAACAATGCTAAGTACAACACATTATTAGATGATATTCTGAAAGCGTCTGGATGACCAAAACCACTGGATTTTGCAAGTTTTATAACCGATCCGTAAGCCACACACACACACACATGCACACAACACACACACACACACACACACACACACACACACACACACACACACACACACACACGCACACACACACACAGCACGCACACACACACACACACACACACACACACACACACACACACACACCACACACACAAAAGCACCTCTGCCTTGTCACGCTTCAATTCTTATGTGCTTTGCAAAGACAAAGTTATGACCTGAACTCATTTTTGATGATCAGTTTCAGAACTTTGCTACAAGACACGTCTTTAAAGCTTGTTGCCATGAGAGTTCACGTTCCTGCTTTGTACGCTCTACTGGCATTCTATTCAACAGCATATCAGGTACAAGGTTGCTTGCATATATGTTACAATGTTGTTTCAGGCACTGCTTTTGTTCGCATCTCTGAAGTGCTTCATGCTTATTCTCGTTCTTGTACTCTTCACTCTTCTTCTGATACTCATTTGCTCAGATTTCCTTGATATAGATGCAAGACTCTTGCTTACCAACCTTTTGCCCATTTTGGACGTTTTTCTGAGATGATCTGCCCTTTGATCTCAGAAATGTGCCTAGCCTTTTTCTCTTTAAGGCCCAGCTTACAGCACGTATTTTCCTTGAATCCTTCTGTTTGATAATTTTGTTATACAGAATCTATCCAGCCTTGTTTTTAATGCGTGTTTGTAGTGTGTTGACATTAATGGGTAAAATTAGTGAATGTGTGTTACATGTACATTTCATTTATTTTTGTATTGTAGCATTGTAAGCTCCGAGAACACTGTTAGCTGCACTATCAGTGAGATCATCATCATCATCACCATTATCGTCATTATCATTATTATTATTATTATTGTTATTATTATTATCATTATTATTATTATCATTATTATTATGTTGTTGTTGTTATTATCATTATCATTTTTATTTTTATTATTATCACGATCTGACATAACAAGAGATTCCAGTGCATTTTTTTCCATTATGTCATATCAACTTGTATTTTACACACACGTCCTTTTCGCCACTAATTTAAAGGTTTGCACCATATATAGCAATTTGCCTTTCTAGTTTGCATACCAGTTGATCTGGTTTGTTTATAAGTGCTATCTTGGTGATCACTGGTTGATTGGCTCGCGTCAGATAGGACAACGAAAAACTCGACGAAACATACAGCATAGTGTCATTGGCTTATTGAGTGATCTCTGGCATGCAATGAAGTCGTGTTGGAATGTACGAATGTCCAGTCATTGACAGTAAATACCAAACCTCACAAGTGACAACACTAACACTCTGACTGACGTTTATGAAGGGTACAATAGATTGGGTTAATATGTGTGACAGAGAATGATATCAGACATAATTTGAAATTTCACATATCGCTTAGCTCTGAAAGACTACGAGAAACGAGTATTAACCTGACAACATGATGTTTTTGAAAAATTCCATGATAGTATATTAGAGGAGTAAAGGGATATGTGTCCACCCTGCAGAGAAAAGAAACACTCATTCCAACAAATTGGTGCATTTAAAGATCTTTTGATTGGATAAGATACATAGGTTATATTGCTTGCAGTTTGGTCTTAAATACATGATCATTAGTTTCAGATAAGTATTCATCATACAATAATGACAGTCAATAATACTATTTGTCAACAAGTTTCATTAAAGGTAGTTAAGTGGTATATTGAAGTATGACTCATCTCCACATGTACGTCTCATATATTCTTCCACTGCTGTAATCTACTATCATGGAATTCTCAACGAAGCTCATATAACACCTTTTGCAATAAGTGTAATACTTTTTGTCTGTAATTTGAACTAAGGGTAATGAAGCACATAAAATCAACACCACAACTTAAAAATGACAGAATTGATATTACGTCAGTGACCAGACTGTATAGATTTTCTATACTGAGCATTATATTCTGGGAAAAGAGTGTGCATTAAATTGTGGAGGGCAGAAGGAAGGGAGAAAATCACGTAAGTCACTGTGGCAGCCAGCATAGTAACAGTCATTTGCCTTTCCGACGCCTTTTAGTTTCTTCGTTGGTAGAAGACTGCACAAGCTTTGACGTTACGTTGTGACGTCGCAAAACGAAAATCGTCAGAAGATTTAGACCAATCAGAATGAAGAGAGAAACGTAAGTCAAAAGAATTTTAGCAGCCACACTGAAACCGTCATTGACACGTTTGTGCTGAAGATACAACGTCGTTGGAAGAATTCTGTAAGTAATCTGACCAGTCGGTGTTTTCCCAACAGCCTTGATCTCTACCTTGGTTAAGATATAAACGTGCATAATAGCAGAGTAGAAGTAAGTTAACAAAACACTCATGACAGGCCATCTATGAAGGAAGAAAGTCTTCACATGCAGAGGTCGAGCAATAGCATACAATCTTTCCAAAGACACCAAACACATCACAACATACAACCCCCTTCTCGACACCATGCCACAATACACACCACAGTACAAACTAAAAAACAAATAGCTGTATTCCGTCTTCTGAATCATTTGGTACATAATGTTTTGTAACGTGAAAACTGTAATGTAAATCAACTGAGCTACATTGAGTGCCACAACATACACAGCTGCAGCACTGCTCATTTCTTTCTGCAAGAACACAACAATATTACACAGCGTCAAAGGTAGAGCTACAAGTACAGTAACGTAAAATATAATCGAAAGGATTTCTTCAGCTTCTTGCATTTGAGAATCTGAAACTAGCGTATATCTTGATGCAAAGAGATTCTGGCTGTTGACAGTATCTGTAGCCTCTGAAATGTTCGTTCTGTTATTTGTCAACGTCAAATTATTCCGTGAAGTCATACTGTTTATGTTCAAACTGTTCTAAACTAGGAGACAACACGAGTTAGTACTGCCTGTCAAACCAATGACTGAAACACTGAAATACATAGGCTGTAGTATCAAACAGAGAAGTCTCAGTATGTATTTAACTGCCCGGATTTGAACTTATGAACAAATGTTGCAAATGAAACAATAGATAACAGCGACATCTGTCCTACTCTCTGTTTTTCTCCTTACTTGCTTTGTTAGTTTGTTTATTGCGTTCAGTCTGATCTCTTTTCTTCATAAGATTAAATATTTTATTTATAGGTATTTGAGGAAGATGGATATGTTTAAATTCTGAGTAGGAAAAAAGCACACAGCTTGGCACACACACACACACACACACACACACACACACACACACACACACACACACACACATACACACAACACACTCACACACATATTCACACACACACACACACACACACACACACACACACACACACACACACACACACACACACACACACAAACCCACACAAACACACATACACACACACACACACACACACACACACACACACACACACACTCCTGCGCCTGTGCCCGCACGTGTTTGCGTTTTCATTTAACAACTGTTAGCATTTAATTAACAAATCCGAGACAGAGAGAACGAGGGGGTAAAAGGCTGAGGATGAAAGCGCTTACTTCATTTCTGTGTGTGTGCGTGCGTGTGTATGTGTTGTGTATGTGTGTTTGTGTTTGTGTGTGTGTGTGTGTGTGTGTGGGTTGTGTGTGGTGTGTATGTTTGAGTGTGTGTGTTTGAGTGTGTGTGTGTTGTGTGTGTGTGTGTGCTGTGTGTGTGTGTGTGTGTGTGTGTGGTGTGTGTGTATGTGTGTGTGTATGTGTGTGCGTGCCTGTTTGTGTTTGTGTATACGTGACAGAGTTGGGGGAGAGAGGGGAAGGAGAGAGAGAGAGAAAGAGAGAGAGAGAGAGAGAGAGAGAGAGAGAGAGAGAGAGTCTTTAATTTTCGTTAATAGTGGTTTTCACAAAAAAGGATTTCAGGTTGTAGAAACCAACGAAGAAACGTATACACGTACTGATTTGATCTACATATAAATGGTTCCGCTGGAATTGGTCTTTTACTTAAAATCAATCAGCCTCATACGAGTATATGGTATTGATTTGTAGATTTCTCTTTCTTCTTCTTATTCGTCTTCCCCTTCTTCTTCCCTCCTCCTCTTCCCCATCATCTCTCTCTCTCTCTCTCTCTCTCTCTCTCTCTCTCTCTCTCTCTCTCTCTCTCTCCCTCTCTCTCTTTCTATTTCTGCATCACCTATCTATTCATATGTCTGTCTATGTATGTATGTATGTATGTATGTATCTATGTATGTATGTATGTATGTATGTATGTATGTATGTATGTGTGTATGTATCTATCTATGTCTATTATATATATTACCCTTTTTTCTCTGTCTCACTCTCTCTCTCTCTACATACACACACACACATCACACACACACACATACACACACACACACACACACACACATATATATATATATATATATGTTATATTCTATATATACATGTATATGTTATATTCTGTATATACATATATCTTTGAGACTGTAAGCATTGCCGCCATTGACTCCATATTAACAAATATTTTTATTGAGTTGGTTTACGATTGTACATGATTTTTGTGACCTATCCACGAACCAGACCCCCAAGCTAAGGGTGAATAGCTCCACTGCCTTGTGGACATCTCGGGAGAGAGTAAGGCTAGCGGAGAGACCGTACACAAACCGATGGAAGGCAACGGGAAACCACCATCGTAATTTTTCCCAGGAAATCATGGACAGAGACAAAAAGATCAAAAGATCAAAGACAACGACGTAAATAGGTGCTCCTTTGGAGCAGCTTCGTCCGGTAGGGACCGTCATGCGGCGCAGGTGACACCAGACCGTCAGCAAGTTACTGCGAACCCTAAACTCAGATCTAAAAACATCAAAGTTGCAACATGGAATATAAGAACATTGTTACAAAAGGGTAAATTAGAAAATATCCAGACAGAGATGGACAGACTTAACATTGGTATTTTTGGAGTAGGGAAGTGAGATGGAAGGGGGCAGGATGATAACATCAGGAGAATACACAATGATATACTCTGGTGGTAACTCACATGAAAGAGGAGTAGGCCTCATGATGGACAAAGATAAATCAAAAGCAGTTAAGGGATACTGGGCTGTGTCCGACAGTTTTGCTGGTCAAATTCGGAGGTAAACCAATATATATCAACATCATTCAGGTGTATGCACCAACATCCGCAAGTTATCAGGAAGACATCGACAACTTCTACGAAGTATTAGAGATGGCCAAAGTCCAATGTAAATCACAAGAAGTTACTGTAATAGTGGGAGATTTTAATGCTAAAGTGGGACAGGATAGGGTGGAGAATATAGTTGGACCTCATGGCCTTGGTGCGCAAAATGAAAAGGGTGAGAAACTTGTAGAATGGGCACAGATGAATGAGTTTATAGTAGGAAACACCTGGTTTGAGCAGCTAATAGAAGAAAATGGATTTGGAGGAGTCCAGGAGATAATACCAAAAATCAGATTGACTACGAGTACATCCTGATCAACAAAAGATTTAGAAATTCTTTACTGTCAGCAAAAACACTACCAGGCGCAGACTGTAACAGTGACCACAATCCTGTAGTGGGAAGATTTAGACTGAAATTGAGGAAAAGGAAACAGACCAAAAACAACATCAAATTAAACCTTGGACTCTTAAAACAGATGAAGGGATACGTAAAAAATTTAATGTGCATGTTCAAAACAAATTCAGTGCTCTGGAAGACGTTAGTGACAGTGAGGAACAATGGACAAAGTTGAAGAATTCGATAAATGAAGCTTGTGAAGAAATCCCTAAAGCAGATAGAAAAGCAAAAAAGAACTGGATGACTAATGAAATGTTGTGGCTTGATGGAGGAAAGAGGAGGGCAAAGAGAAATGAGGAGATCTACAGGAAGATAAACAAGGAGATCAGGAATAGGTGCAATGAAGCTAAGAAGCTTGGCTGAAATCAAAGTGCAAAGAAATGGAAGACGGACACAAAACGGATCCTCAGGGTATGTACAGACGAATTGAAGAAATTGTCCACAGAAAAAATACATGCACACCAACTGGTTGCTTGAAATCGAAAGATGGCACGCTTATCATGGAAAAAGACAAAATATTAGACAGATGGGGGAGAGTACATTAAAGACCTTTTTGAGGATGCAGAAACGAAGAACACATTATAAAAAACCCATAATGAAAGATGAAGTTAGAGCGGCACTGAAAAAGTGAAACCGGGAAAAGCCCCAGGACCAGATAACATTACTACAGAGATGATTGAAGCTCTGGAGGAATTTGGCATAGAAAAAATAACAGTCCTCCTAAACGAAATTTACGACACTGGAAAAATCCCCAAAGATATGTCAAAATCAATTTTCATTGCACTTCCAAAGAAGACAGGGGCTATAGAATGCGAACTCCATCGCACAATCAGTCTGATGAGCCATGTAACAAAAATCCTGTTAAGAATTGTCATGATGAGGACAAGGAATAGAATCAAAAGAGAAATAGCAGAAGAACAGTGTGGATTTGTGGAAGGGAAGGGAACTATTAATGCCATATACATCCTAAGAACTATCATAGAGAGGTCAATTGAGATGAATAAGGATTTATATTTATGCTTTGTTGACTACACCAAGGCTTTCGATCGGGTACGACATGATGAATTGATCAACCAACTGGAGAGACTCAACGTTGATGGAAAAGATCTACGAATAATCAGAAATATGTACTGGGAACAAACAGCTGCAATGAGAATAGAAAACAATGTAAGCTCTTTCCAAAATATCAAAAGAGGAGTCAGACAGGTTGTGTTTTGTCACCAGAAATTTTTTTCACTTTACAGCGAAAACATCATGAGAAACCTAGAAGAAGACCCTGGATTAAAGGTTGGAGGCAAAATGATAAACATCATTCGATATGCCGATGACACCGTGCTAATTGCAGAAAGTGAAAGAGACCTACAAAATCCTTGTGAATATACTAGAAATAGAAAGCAAAGGTAAGGGGCTGGAACTAAACAGCAGGAAGACTGAAGTCATGGTGATCAGTAAAAAACATGAAATCCCCTCATGCAAAATAACAGCAAATGGCACAACCTTGACACAGGTTGAGAAATTCAAATACCTGGGAACGATCATTTCATCAGATGGCAGTGCACATCAGAAATAGCTGGCAGAATGGCCAAGCCAAAACATCAATTCAAGAAGATAACAAGCATTCTTACCAACAAATGGCTATCAATTATCATCAGGAAGAGAGTTCTTGAATGTTATATAGAACCAATACTGTTGTACTGATTCGAGGCGTGGACAGTAACAAACAAAGCCAGAACAAGATTGAGGCAGCCGAGATGTGGTTTCTAAGAAGAATGTTGAGGGTTCCATGGACAGCTAAGAAAACAAACGAGACAGTCTTGATGGAATCAGACACAAGTAGATCACTCAAAGGAAGATTAGGAAAAGACAGGCAACATTTATAGGCCATTTTATGAAGAAGGGGTATTGGAGCACCTGGTCACGGCGGGAAAGCTCGAGGGAAGGAGAGCACCGGTAGACCAGGGAGAAAATGCTGGACGGACTTGCAGAATGGCTGGGGACGGGGAGGGTGGGAGATATGCTTGGGGCAAAGAGAGAGAGGCAGATGGAAGTCCATGGTCGTCAACGCCATGCGGCAAGGCACCTGATGATGATGATAGATATCCATTGTTGAACAAATATGTGAGCATTTTCTTGTCAGAGCTCGTGTTGTTTTCCAGTGTGAAAAATAATCTTGTACACACAAAGAGATTCATGACCAATTCATTGATTTTTGTTTCCTTGACTGATAACTATATCCATTCATGTAATGACACACTGTGGCCGGAAGAATGCCGTCGAATTATACAGTTATGAGTTGCAATAGATGCTGATGTGAACAATGCAATCTATATGTTTGATATTTGTATTGATGTGACCAATGCATTGATATGTTTGATATCTGTATTGGAGACAGTCCTGATTGCATGAAGAAACGCTTACCTATAAATAATAACAGGGCACTTGGAGTGGGTAAGATAGAAAGAATGCCAAGTATTAGGAGACTACTAAGGATAAGTCGATGCACTTAGAGATCTGAATAGCAACACCATATTCCATTACTAGGACCACATATAAGAATGTGTTTGAGAGGAACAGAAAGCAGCTGATCAAACATAACATTCATAGAGTTTTGTTTGAAAGGAAACAACCCACAAGTGATGTCACTGTTGATGAATTTTTGTAGCATTTTAAATATTTGTTAGACTTAGCCTTTGATAAAAAAAAACCATAAAAGCGAAAACGTATTAGTTGATGAGGATGATGATTACATTAATCCTCCAGTACCCACTTAGCACTTAGAAAACTTAAGAATGGTGAGATTGCTGGTTCTGGCGGTATCATAGGCGAGCTGTGTAAAAATGGATATAAGTAAGTTGCGCCATTTCTCTTGAAATCGTTTGACACTCTTTATAATAACGGTCAGTTACCAAGGAGCTGGACTGAATGCTCTCTTGCTACTTTAGAAGAAAGGCGACAATATAGACTGTTTCGCATAATCATTAGTAATAGATTACACGCATATGATATTATATTGATTTTCAAGCTGGCTTTAAAACGGGATACTCAAATGTGTACCAAATGTTTCTTTATCAGTTTAGGAAAAGAAACATTTCTTTAGTACTCGCATTAATATATTTCGCAAAATAATTCGATTCCATTAAAGGACATTTACTTTAGCCTATCAGGCTCAAACAGGGTGTTCAAAGGTAAGTTCCATTGATGTATTAAATATGTTTGACATGGCCAAATCAGCGTTAGATGAGGTGTCAAAATGACTGAATCTCTTAGATGCATGGTTGGAGTGAAATAAGGTGAAGCGTGCAATCCTCTGATTTTCTGTGATTGTATAAACGATGTACGATTGAGGTAATTAAGAATGGAAGGCCGATCTTGCCCATGGCGCCTATGAACTGTTTGACTTTCCAAGATGTTTCGATATCAGATCAATTATCGATTACAAACACATTCATAGCTTACACGTGCAGCTGCATGGCTTCAGTCATCGGTAAATCTATCTAAAAGAAATATTGTAGTATATAGGAAAGGTCTGATGATTAACATAAATCCGGTGGCAAATCTTTATCGCTATTTGAAAATAATGTCTCTACACATTTCAGTTTTATTGTTGCATAGAAAGATCTTGTAAGTAGAACAAAAAAAAAACCCACACCAGTATAACATATGTTAAAAAAGATTGCATTTTCTTAACAATCATTCTTTCAATGTGTGTGTAAACTTGTTGGAGTCTCAGTTTCCAGTTTATTGTACAATGCGGTTCTGAATTAAGGGGATTTGATAAAGCTGTTGTAAACTGTGAATGAGTTCACACATTACTCATAAAAAATAATTAGGTATAGATATGCGTAATAAAATGACTTTGTATATGGATGAAACACACAGCCATTTTACAGACGTAAAATGTGCCGTTACATGTATCCACGTGAGGTTTGAATCAATGGAAATGGAAAAAATTATTTGATAATACCGAAAGCAGACAATACGCTGTGTGATTCAGATGCTTAAGGTACACATACCTGGGTTTCAACAGTACGTGTTTGTTTTGTCAAACATGGATTTAGTTTTGTATGGATTAATCAGAGTGTTAGGAAATGGAATGAATTTGTACATTTTTTTGCTTAGCGTTCGATTAATTGTACATTTCAGAAATGGGACGATGACGTTATTATCAATAACAGATTTCATATTTCCTGAACTTTTTATAATACTCGTGAAGTGAAATCATATATACATACATATATATATATATATATATATATATATATATATATATATATATATTATATATATATAACGTCTTATATGGACAGATACTTTAAACATGTAACAACAAAACTTGGCATACCCAAAATTAGTGTTCATTACTATAGATATGGATCTCACGCAGAAAAATGATTTGTGTCCATTATGTGAAAATTCAAAAGGAGATGACGTCCACGTCTTGCTTTGATATTCCACACTCCAATATTTTTTTAGTGAAATCTATTTGACAAACATTTTCCAGACAACATTCAGTATTGAAATGTACTCTTTCAATGTCATCAGCTGCATATGCTATTATATGCAATCTATCTTTATTTCTATATAGGCATGTAAATCTAGACATACAGCAAAATCATGATGCAGCATACATGTTAAAAATGT
>CM060310.1:60666870-60684370 GCA_030674185.1 Monoplex corrugatus
CACACACACACACACACACACACACACACACACACACATTGAACATGAACATAATACGGACTTCCAGTCTTTTGTTACAGTTGTGTGACTGGCAGCAAGGGATGGAAACAGTTCATTGGAGTGCGTTGGCAACATAAAACAATGTGCAGTCGACTATGGAGTGTCTCATTGTTTAATGTTCAACTCGCTCAAAAAGACAGAAAACGCGGTAAACACAAAACAAGAATATTGCTTTACATCGCTTGAGCCACGGTTAACTCAGAAAGTCATCTCACAGTTGCTAAAAAACACCTGGCCATGTTATGTATAGTTCATTCTTTCATGTTCAACCCAACTAACCAGATGGACCATCTCAGTGCTAATAAAGATAAAGAGCAGTTGATAGTACGTACAATGTACCAAAGGACTCTTTTGTCGATCCAACAGTAAACATGTTGGTCTTTTATTTCCACGTATGGGTCCTCTGTTTTCACTGTCATGGAAATCTTCAATCAGTCTCTGTGGTTATATTTACTACTTTGTTTGCCCATTTGTTTTCAAATAAATCAATAAAGTGTTTCGAATATTGATAAAACAGAATATATTGTGTTATGTGGGGAAGACGAAAACATACGTTTGTATCTGATTTTAAGTTTACTTTGAAAAAAAATACTACTGCAAATTTGAAAATGATGATTTTATCCAACATAAATGCACTAAAGGATACCTTTTACAAGATTTTTTTTATTGAGCTGTGTGATCAAATATCATTTAAGAGAATGATTCATTCTGGCACAATTAGAAATACCTCCTTTTTTCAAGCGTTTGGTTGAAATAGTTAACAAAACTACTCCTGTGGGTACGCTGGGGTTTTTTCTACATAAATAGTATCCCCATCGTCTGGAAATTTTGCAAGAAATTTACTTGTTTTCCGTCAGTCTCTTTGTTTCTGCCTTGTTCCTTTGCTTTCTGTCATTTCCTCCTATCTTTTGCCTTCCTGGTCCATTCACCTGTATCTGTTGGATAAAGTCTTACATACTTTCTTTGGGATTGGTGATTGGGTACATGTGTCAAGTGCATTTTGGGCTCTCGGGAAATAAGATATGCACAAGCAATTTCAGCTAGGTTATGCCTATTTGTTTTATATACATCTATATTTTGGTGACCTAAGTTATGTTTAAATCTGTATTCGTGGTGTTTTTTTAATCAGCTGTGTGATAAATTGGCTGGAGTGGTCAATGCCAGAGGCATCTCCTTGGAGTATGTTCATGAATGCATTGATATGTGTTCTTAATTTTCTTTGCCTTCGTTCCTGTTTAAATATTTTGTATGTTTTGAAATGGTTGTAGCCTGATATGGCTGTAAGCAGTCATCTTGGCTTAAACAAAAGCAACAATGACAATAAAACTAACTAAAATTAAACAAAACAAAATGCTCTTTTTCTTACATGGCATTAGAAAAATCACAAATTCTTTTTAAAGAATGTATAGATTTCAAAATGAGGATTTATTTTTCAGTGTATTTGCAAATGAATGAAATGTATTCTTGGGTGTATTGTTTCTTTTTTATGCGTCATATGTATGAGACGCGATAAAAGGAATAAAAATAAACACTTATGTGATAAATATAAGACTATTGACTGTTTTTTTTTTATTATTCTCGTTGATGTGTAACTTTCCATTGCAAACCATTCATTCATTCACATATTAACTTACCTATCAGTAAACGAATTTTCTTCAGTCAAACGTTTCCTCTTTACACATTTTCCAGTTGGTGTGAATATTGTTTGTGTGTAATTTGAACTAAGAGTGATGAAGCACACGAAATCAACACCATAACTTAAAAAGGATGAAACTGACATAGATCAGAGCGTACAGATTCCTGTCTGTGGTATATTACTCTGGGAAAAGAGAATGAATTAAATTCTGGAGAGCAGAAGGAAGGGAGAAAACCACGTAAGTTCTGTGGCAGCAAGCATAGTAACAGTCATCTGCCTTCCTTACGTCTTTTAGTTTCTTCTTTCGTTGAAGATTGCACAAGCTTTGACGTTATGCTGTAACGCCGCAGATTGTAAATCGTCAAAATATTTAGACCAATCAGAATTTAGAGTGTTGCTTTAGTCAAAAGGACTTTAGCAGCCACACTGAAAGCGTCATTGACACGTTTGTGGTGAAGATACAACGTCGTTGGAAGAAATTCGTAAATGATCTGACCACTCGGTGTTTTCCCAACAGCTTAACCTCTACCTTGGTAAAGACATAAACGTTCATAATAGTAGAGCAGGAATAAGTTAACAACACACTCATGAGAGGCCATCTGTGAAGGAAACATTTCTCCACGTGCAGAGGCCGAGTAAAAGCATTCAATATTTTTAAAGGCACCAAACACATCACGACATACGACATCCTTCTAGATACAATACCACCAGCAGCCATAATTGCTCATCAGATTTTTAACTACTTGGTACATAATGGTTTCTAATGCGAAAACTGTAATGTATATCAACTGAGCTACATTCAGTGCAACAACATACACAGCTGTAGCACTGCGCATGTCTTTCTGCAGAAACACAACAATGTTACAGAGCGTCAGAGGCAGTGCTAGAAATAGAATAACGTAAAATATAACTAAAATGATTTTGAAGCTTCTTGCCTTTGAGAATCTGAAACTAGCGTATCTCTTTCTACAGAAGGATTCTGGCTGTTCAAAGAATCTGTATCCTCTGAAACGCTCGTTGTGTTGTTTGTGCATGTCAAAATATTCATTGAAGTCATACCGTTTTAGTTAAGTCTGCTCTAAACTAGAAAGAAACACACGTGAGTACGTGTCTTTCAAAGGAATGATGAAAACTGAAAACTTTAGGCTAATGAATCAAATAGATAACTCTCAGCATGCTTTCGACTGGTAGAATTTATACTTATACACGAATGTGGCATATCTACCAATAAATACCTGCAACGTCTATTATACTCTCCGAGTGAAATCTTTTCTTCTGTTTCTTTTTTAGTTTCCATTTTCTTGCTTTGTTTGTTCGTTAATTGGGATTTAGATTTCACATTTGCTTTTCATTAGACTTATATTTCTTTCATAGATATTTGAGGGAGACAGAAATGTTTTAATTCTAATTAGAGAAAACACACAAGTAGGCACACGCACAAACATGGACACAGACAGACGCAGGCACACTCATACTCAAACACAGAGACACACATACTCACATTCCTGTGCACACACACACACACACACACACACACACACACACACACACACACACACACACACACACACACACACACACACACACACACGCACACATGTATGCACGCCCACAATTTCTTTTAATAACTATTTAAGCATTTGATTAACATATACAGAGAAAGAGATTGAGTGGTACAGAGTGTGGATGAATATGTTACCAGATTAATCAATATCTGTGCTTGTACGTGTGTGTGTATGTTTTTTGTGTCATAGTAATCACAATAATAATCATAACAACAACAACAAGAACAACAACAACAATAATAATAATATAATAATAATAATAATAATAATAATAATAATAATAATAATAATAATAATAATAATAATAACAATAATGATGATAATAATAGTAACAATAATAATAACAATAATAGAATACTAGTTATTATCATTATCCTGCATGTTATGTCCATTTTGTTTTCTAAATTTCTCTTATAAAGCCAGGAGAACAATGGAGATGAATGCTGTCCCAATCTCATGAGTGACATGAGTGCAACTCTTCCGAAATTTTTCAGAGTTATGGAGAATGCAAACAAGATACTGATAACACAATTGAACTCTTCTGACAACTTGGATTTGTAGTTCATGCCAAAGAAGTATGCGCTTGAACCAACGAGACAAATAGCATACTTGGGTTTTGTACTGAATTCGAAGAATATGATCGTCACTCTGCCAGAGAAAAAAGTCAAAACTGAAAGCTGTCTGACTGTTTCGGAAACAAATGAAGTCATTCTCTATCAGAGAACTAGCTGGAGGTATTAGTAACGTTGTTGATGATTTCCAATGGTGAATATAGCTCTTTATTACAGGAAACTTGAGAAGTAAAAAAGTCTTGAAAGGAAATTCTGGACGTTATCAGGCCGTCTCGGAATTGATATAAACATATAAGAGTGAACTGAACTGATACACTGCAAATGTGACCTTGAAGTGTTTCCCACTTGCGTTAGGAGAGCCCACAATTGAAATCAAAGCAGATCCTTTGACTTGAGGTGGCTGTCAGGCTTTCGAGGCAGGCTGAATTCAGTAGAATGAAAGAAGCATACCAGAGTTTTAGAAACATAGCAATTGAGAATGCTTTGTTGTGGACAACATATGAAATTGTTCTGTGACAATGCATGTGATGTTGCCAACATGAAGGATACAGTGAGGGGCGAGATCACATTCTGGTGACAGTAATTATATAACAAACAGGATTTAGATCTGGTGCCAGAGTCAAGGACTATCATTGACAATATCATATATTCCCGAAAATTGAATATTAGAGCAGACCAATGCTTTTGAAAGTTTAAAGACTGAATCAATGCAATGGCAGTAACTGGAAAATGAGGATTAAGATATATGTCTTTCCTTCCTTCAACTTGGTACAAAAGACGCTGCACAAGCTAGAGGAGAACAGAACATAATGCTTGCTGAGTGTTGTTGTTTTTTTGTGGGTTTTTTTTTGGTGGATAACAGTGTGGTTTCCACTGATGTTGAAACTACTTATCCAACATGCTGACTTCTACCTCAAGGAAAAGGAACCCTCCTATTGACAAACTGTGACGTAGTTCATCCTGTACTCCTCAAACTACAGTTTGGGCAGTTCAATTATTTGGCGTTCCACCCAAGCAAGGGAATTCATGGCAGAGTTTGTGACATTGTCTAACGCACCATCACGAGAATCAAAAAAGAAAAAGTCAACTATCCATCTCACTGAAATCTGTTTTCTGTTGCAAAGGATTCGAATCACCTCGATTCCATTGTGGAAAGTATGTTACATTTGTTTTGTCAACTCTCTTTGCTGAGGGACTGAGCTACAAATCCAACAATAGAGCTTACAGCAAAATACATTCAATAGCAGTTACACAGACAACTATTGGCTTACACCCGAATGTGTCTAGATTTGATAAAGGGGCATTCAAAATTCGTACATCATGCCTCGATACATTCACACGTGGGATGTGAACACGTTGTTAGATCTCCCACTGAAAGAACTTTCCAAGAACTTGTCTATCCTTTTATTATTGGTGTCTGCGCAAAGGGTGCAGAATACTTAATTGACTAAAGTTAGCTGCAGTAGATTTCATGATTGCAGTCACAAGATTTACATAGTGGAAAAACTAAAACACACGTGGCCTATAAGGAAAAAAAATCTTTGATTTACCAAAACTTACGACTGATGAAAAACAGCGTGTTGTTGAATGCCTTGTAAAGTACACGAAAAGCTCAAGAATGGCATCATAGCTGTCACCAGCTTTTGTTGCGTTACGTTCATCCACATGGACCTGCAAGTAAAATCACTATATCTAGGTTGCTAAAGGGTATTCTCATGGACACTGAAATTTACAGACTTGCCTCACTGAATTTTAAGGAAGCTTTATCGTCAGCAATGCTAAGTTCAGCACATAATCAGATAATATTATGAAACCACCAGGATGGTTAATGCTACTGCACTTCACAAGTTTCATAATGGATCTGTTGAAAAGAAGCCTCAGAAAACACTGCCATGTGACACTTCAGTTCTTAAAGACAAAGTTATGACCTGAATTTTCTTTTCTCATTCAGTATCAAACTTTGTTGCAAGACTCGTCCTTAAAGTGTGTCACTGTTCGATGTCCCTGCTTTGTACGCACCACTGGCATCCTATTCAACAGTGTATTAGATACTACGTTGCATGCATGTGTTACAATGTTGTCTCAGGCACTGCTTCTGTTTATATCTTGGAATTACTCCATGCCTATCCTCCTTCTTCTTTTGATACTCGGCGGTTCAGAATTCCTTGTTACAGACGCAAGACCCTCTCTATCCAAGCTTTTAGCTATTTTCGACTTTTTGTGTCAAATAATGTGCCCTTTGATCTTTGAAATTCGCCTAACCTCTCTTCTAAGACCCAATTTGAAGCACACATGTTCTTTGAATCCTTCTGTTAAAATAACGTTGTAATACTCAACCTATCTCAGCTTGTTTGGTGTGTTCTTGTAGTGTGTTGCATATTGCTGTTGTTGAGAGTCTGCATGATGTTAATGGGTAAAATTAGTGAATGTATATTTCATTCATTTTTGTATTGTAGAATTGTAAGCGTCTAAAGCACTCTCAGACGCACTATAAATGAACAATATTTTCATCATTATTGTTATTGCTGTTACTTTATTGTCATTATTACTATTATCATTGATATTATTATCATTATTAGTAGTAGTAGTAGTAGTAGTGGTATGGTTATTATTGTTATCATTGTTATTATTACTATAATGCTATTGGTGTTGTTATCATTATTATTATTGTTGTTGTTGTTACTATCACATTCTTATTCTTATTCATAATCTTATTTTTATTGTTATCATTGTTACTACTATTATTATTGTTATTGTTATTATTGTTATTAATATTATATTATTATTATCATTATTATTATTATTATTATTTGTACTATTAATTAAGTAAGGCGTACAATGATCCTGTGCCAGTAACTATATCTGGCATAACAAGAAATCTTAGAACATGTTTTTTTTTCATTATGTCGTATAGACTCATATTGTACCACCCTTATTTTTGTTCACTAACTTAAAATTGTGTACCATGTATACCACTTTTTTCCTTTATAGTTTGCATGCCAGTTTATCCGGTTTGTTTATTATGGTGCTATATCTTTGTTCACGGGTTGATTGGTTCGCGTAAAATAGAAGAACCCCAAAATGACAAAACAAACAGCATATGACATTAGCTTACTGGTTGATCTGTCAAATGCAATGCAGTTGTGCTGGAATGCCCAGTCATTGACTGTTAGTAAACATCAAACCCCACAAGACAACAATTTTATATACTCCATCTAATGTTAATTTGAAGGATACAATAGGAATGTTCGTTTCTGCACAAAAGGAAATGTCGGTAGACTTACTTTACAATTTCACATATCGCTTACTTCTAAACAGTCTACAAGAAATGAGATTAGAAAAATTTGTAATTTCTCCTGGTAACACAATATTTGTGAATAATTCCATGATAGTATATTAGATGAGTGGAGGGATACGTGACCACTCTCAGATAAAAGACACCACACATCCCAACTACGTGCTGCATTAAAATATGTTGACCAGATAAGATGCATAAGCTGTAATACTTGCATTTTGATCTTAGGCATTGATCATTATCATGTTTAGATGATATTAAACACATAATAACGATAGTCTGCGATATTGTACAATATGACACATCTGTGCATGCATGCCTCACATATATTCCACTCCTCTAATCTACTATAAAGGAATTTACAGAAAGTTCATCTAATATGGTAATTACATGTTTATGTTTCTAATTAAATTGCTCCTCGAGTTTATTGTTTCTTTTTTTAATGCGATGATGAGGGTGGAAAATACAAGACCAAACACTTATGTAATTTCTACTGGTTTTCGTTACTCTCATTTGTGCATATCACTGGATGGTATTTTTTCGTGCCAAACGTTTCTTGCATATACATTTTGCAAGTATTTTGAACATTGTCTGTCTGTAATTTGAACTTAGGATCATGAAACACACGAAATCAACACCACAACTTAAAAATGACAGAATTAACATCATGTCATTGATCAGCGCGTACACATTCCTGTACTGGGAATAATGTTCTGGGAAGAGAATTATAATTAAATTCCTCAGAGCAGAAGGAAGAGAGAAAACCACGTAAGTCACTGTGGCAGCCAGCATAGTAACAGTCATTTGCCTTTCCTGACGTCTTTTATTTTCTTCGTTGTTAGAAGACTGCACAAGCTTTGACGTTACGTTGTGACGTCGCAAAACGAAAACCGTCAGAAGATTTAAACCAATCAGAATGAAGAGAGAAACGTAAGTCAAAAGAATTTTAGCAGCCACACTGAAAGCGTCATTGACACGTTTGTGCTGAAGATACAACGTTGTTGGAAGAATTCTGTAAGTAATCTGACCAGTCGGTGTCTTCCCAACAGCCTTGATCTCTACCTTGGTTAAGATATAAGCGTGCATAATAGCAGAATAGAAATAAGTTAACAACACACTCGTGAGAGGCCATCTGTGAAGGAAAAAAGTCTTCACATGCACAGGTCGAGCAATAGCATACAGTCTTTCTAAAGACACCAAACACATCACCACGTACGACCCCCTTCTAGATACAATGCCACAAAACACACGGCAGTACAAACCAAAAAATACGTAGCTGTATTCTGTCTCCTGAGTCGTTTGGTACATAATATATTGTACCACAAAAACTGTAATGTAAATCAACTGAGCTACATTGAGTGCAACAACATGCACAGCTGTAGCACTGCGCATTTCTTTCTGCAGAAACACAACAATATTACAAAGCGTCAAAGGTAGCATTAGAAGTATAGTAACGTAAAACACAATCAAAATGTTTTCTGAAACTTCTTGAGTTTGAGAATTTGAAACTAGTGTATCTCTTGTTGTAAACTCAATTTGGCTGTTCAAAGTACCTGTAGACTCTGAAAGGACTCGTTGAGTTGCTTTTCAACGTCAAATTATTCACTGAAGTCATTCTGCTTTAGTTTAAACTGTTCTAGACTAGGCCAAAACGCGACTTAGTACTGCCTGTCAAAAGAATGACTGAAACACTGAAATGCATATTGTATAGAATCAAATAGATAACTCTCGTTACGTATTTAACTGCATAAATTTGTACTGATACACAAATGCTGCATATGAATCAATAGATGCAGTCTGTCATATTCTTCTAAAGAAGTATTTTCTTTTGTTTCTTTCTTTGATTTTCCTTTTACTTGCTGTGTTTGTTAATTGTATTTTAAGTCTTATCTCTCTTTTTCATAAGAATGATTATTTCATTTATAGGCATTTGGGGGAGTCGGATATCTTTAAATTTGGATTTAAAAAAAAAAAAACTGCTTGTAGGCACTCACACACACGCACACACACATGAACACACACACACACACACACACACACACACACACACACACACACACACACACACACACACACACACACACACACACGTACACGCACACGCGCAACACACACACACACACACACAACACACAACACACACTCTGTCTCTCTCTCTTCCTTTTTTCCCTCAATCTCCCTGTCTGTCTGTCTCTCTCTCACACACACATCACACACACACAGATACACATGCACACACACATACACACACACACACACACACACACACACACACACAAACACACACACACACACACACACACACACACACAAACACACACACACACACACACACACACACACACACACACACACACACACACACACACCTGCGCCTGCGTCTGCGCCTGCACCTGCACCCGAGCTTGTTTGTCTTTTCAATTATTGAGTATGTTAACATCTGTTTAACAGATACAGAGAAAGATCGATGGGGTAAAATCGTAAGGATGAAAACGCTTAATTAATGTTTGTGTTTGTACGTGTGTGTGCGTGTGTGTGTGTGCGTGTGTGTGTGTGTGTGGTTGTGTATTGTGACAGATTTGGGGTAAGAAGGAGGGATGTGTGTGCTTGTTTGTGTGTGTCTATATATATATATATATATATATATATATATATATATATATATATATATATATATATATATAAATATATATATACATATAATATATATATACATATATATATATAGATAGATAGATAGATAGATAAATAGACAGATAGATGTGTGTGTGTGTCTGTCTGTGTGTGTGTGTGTGTGTGTGTGTGTGTGTGTGTGTGTGTGTGTGTGTGTGTGTGTGTGTGTGTGTGTGTGTGTGTGTCAGTGTGTCTGTGTGATCATTTACTTGTTAGATCTTGTGTTGTTTTCCGGTGTAAAAACAAATCTTACAGATTAACAAATACATGATCAGTTTATTCAATTTTTTCCTCAACTGGTGAACACGTATATTTATGTAATGATACACTGTGGTATGAAACATGTCGTAGAGTGATATATTTTGCTATGGGTCTATATATGCTGATATAAACAATGCACTATATATGTTTGATATTTGTACATGTGTAACCAATGCACTATGTATGTTTGATATATGTACTTGAACTATTCCCGAATACACGAAGAAACAAATACCTCCATTTACAACAGGGCACTTAGGGTTGGTTTGATCATGTGTATGCATTTGATAAACACATATTAGGAGACCAGTAAGGATAAGTCGATGCTTTTAGAAATCTGAATGTCAACATCCTACTCCATTACTAGGCCCAAATGTAATAATTTGTTTCAGAGGAAGAGAAAGCAATTTGATGGTACAAAGTTGATCAAACATGAATTCTATAAAGATCAAAAGATTTGAAATAAAGTTCATTGAGTTTTGTTCAAAACGAAACAGCCTACAAGTGATGTCGCTAATGATGAATGGTTTGAGCATTTTATATCCTTGTTAGAGGTACAATTTGAGAATACTTTAAGCGAAAACGTATCAGTTGATGAGGGTGATGATGACACGAACCTATACAGTATCTACACAGCACTTGCAAAACTTATTGATGGTGAGGCTGCTGGTTCTGGTATTATCATAGTTGAGTTGTGTAAAAATTGATCTAAATGAATTGCGCCGTTTCTCTTGAAATTGTTTGACAATCTTTATAATAACGGTGAAGAAGAAAGGTGATATCAATAAGTAAAGGAACTAAAGAGGAATTTATTTGAACGAAATGAGTAGTAGATGTTTTTGCATAATGTTGGTAACAGATTACAAGTATGTGATATTACAGGTGACTATTGAGCCGGTTTTAAAAATGGATTCTCAAATGTATACCAAATGTTTATTACACCAGCGGTGTTAGAGAAACAATTCTTTAGTATCCCCATTAATAGTTTTCGAGAAAGCATTCGATTCCATTAATGGTCATTTACTTAACCTATCATGATCAAAAATGGTGTAAAGGCATGTTCCATCGGTATATCAGATGTATGTATGACACGACCAAATCTGAGATAGATAAAATGTAAAAATGACTGGATATCTTAGATGCGTAGTGGGAGTGAAATAAGGTGAAGTGTGCAGTCATCTGATTTTCTCTCAGTTTATAAACGATGTAGAGACTGAAGTAATTAAAAATGGAAGGCATGGTGCCAATCTTGTCCATGGCGCCTATGAACTGTTTTTACTCTCGCTTGCTGTTGATCGGGTTTCGATTTCAGAAATAATTGTCAACTTACAAACACATTTAACAGCTTAAAACATGCAGCAACATGTAAAGGTAAATCTGCCTAAAAGAAATGTTGTAGTATTTAGAGAAGGTAGGTATTTGATGTCCAATGATTAAGGTAATTCCTGTGGTAAATGTTTATGAATGTTTGGGAATGTTTTTCTCTACACATTTCGTTTTTTTTTGTTGCGTGGAAAGGCTTTGCCAGTAAAGCCAAAAATGCTGTTATATATATTGGAAACATCGCATTTTCTTTACAGTTTCTTCTTGTGATGTATGTGTAACATTGTTTGAGTCTCAACTTTCAGTCTGTAGTACAATATGGTCCTGAAATATGGGATCTTGATAAAGCTGTTGTGAACTGTGAATCAGTTCACACATTTGCCATAAAGAAATATTTAGTTATAGATATACGTAATAGTAATGATTTTTTTTATATTGATTAAATACACAGCCATTCTACAATGTAATTTCTGCAACTCGATGAATCCACTAGCGGTTGAAATCAGTACAGATGGAAACATAAAATAATACCTCGAACGAACAATACGTTGTATGATTTAGATACTTGAGGTACATGTACCTAGGAATCAAAAGTACATGTTTGTTTGGCTAAATATGGATTTGTTGCTCTATGGATTAATCAAAGTGTCAGGAAGTGGAATGAATTCGTAACTTTTTTCATAAGTATCATAAGCATATCACGTAGTGAGTGACTTATGTGCATTATGTAAAAACTGGACAGGAGAAGACGTTCACTTCTTGCTTTGATAATCTGCACTCCAAAAGTTTTAATGAAACCTATTCGACCAAAACATTACAGAAAAATGCATTACTGAAATTTATTATGTCAATGTCATCAGCTGCATAAGTTGTTATATGTAATCCATCTTTAAATTTATGTATATCATACAAATATCTCCCTCTCTCTCTCTCTCTCTCCCTCTCACCCCCCTCTCTCTCTCTCCCTCTATCTCTTTCTTTCTCTCTCTCTTTCTCTCTCTCTCTCTCTATATATATATATACATATAGAGATACATTTACACACACACACATACACACACACATTATATATATATATATATATATATATATATATATATATACATTATGATTAATCTATTTTCGTCACTGCATTATTTGACATGTCTCTCACCTTCACCATTGGTTGTTTGTTTGTTTGTTTTTTGTTTTTTCGAATGCTTCCTTTTACTTTCCTCTTCCTATGATTCTGTGTCTGTAGTTTTTTATAAACAGATCATCACAAATTAAACCAATGTTGTTATCTTCTTGCTTTTTCTTATTATTGTTTACGGTGGGCTTATATTATTTACATGTGTCTGTCTTTTTCATGCATGCTATTGTAAAGCGGATGAGACACTGGCAAACACATGTACATGAATATGGACCAACACATATCCATACATACAAAAATATTTACGTTTTAGGAGCCATTAATCATATTTCTTTTTGATCATATTGTTTGTGTGTGTAGAGTAACAAGGACCAGATCTAAGACAGGACCCAATGTTACTACCCTTAAGTAATAGTATTCTAAAGTCTGATCTCTCTGTCTCTGTCTCTACCTCTCTGTCTCTCTGTCTCTCTGTCTCTGTCTCTGTCTCTCTCTCTCTCTCTCTCTCTCTCTCTCTCTCTCTCTCTTCATATTATAAATACACGTACAAAATTATTCAGATTGACATCTGACAACAGATGGACCACCAAAGTGACGCACTGGATTCTTCAAAGCCTAAAATGGAACCAATGTCACCAGTGAAACAGATGGCCATACGATATAGAAAAGTTCGACAAACAATGGACCAGAACAGCAGTTAACTGGCATCAGAGGAATGTGGAAGGCTTACGTCCAACAATGGACCGAAACAAGCTGAAGTGACATTGTTCTTTAATAACAATGGTTAGCACGAATAAATGTTTGTGGTTTATCGTTATTTTTTACTCTTGTACCCAGTACTGGTGTCGTTGGGAGATGCAGAAGATAGGACTGGTCTAGATGCGTGACTTTTGCTGTTTTGGGGTAACCGGTTGTGTTGTTGTAAGACCTCCTTCACAGCATCCAGTTAACTCTGCTTTGATCGTCCTCAACTCATGAACCCTTAATCTCCTGCGTAAAATGCTCTTGCAGACGGTTTATTATTTGACACTCTCTGATCACATGTCCAAACGATCTCATTCTCTGTTTTTCAATACGCTTCATGACTGGTATAATTCCAACCATCTCCCTAACTTTTTTTTTGTTTCTGAATTTATTTCTTGTTGTGACGATTATGGTCTAAGCATTATTTTCACATACAGTGATTTTACTTTACATTGACTTGTTAAGATTCCAGGTTTGACATTGGCATATGGGGAATGGAAGACAGAAATATGTATCAATTGTCTTTTTGCCTCCATCGGAATGTTTTTGTAGGAAAGAAGTGGCGCCAGCTGGTATATAAGAGATTTTGCCTTCTAAACCCGTGTCTTTATTTCTGTAATCTCCCATCTTGTGTCAATAATGCATCGAGATATTTGAGTTTTTCTACTTGCTGTAATTGTGCTTGGTCAATATTAATACTTAGTGGAGAGACGTTTCTGCTGATTTTCATTACTTCTGTTTTGCAGAGACAAAATTTTCATTTGAGAATTCTCGCAGGCCTCACTGATGCTAATATTTGCTGGTGCAATTTTTCTTGATTTCTTTGGGTGAGGTTCTGATTGTCGGCAAAAAGAGTTCGTCGAGAGCAGAAGGGTCATAACTGTCTATTTTAGTTATTATGTCCATATCTGCGACAGACAGCAACCAGGAAAGCACGCATTTCTGTCTGATTCCCGAGATAACGGAAAACAATGCTGTTAGTCCCTCTGACTTTATTATTGTGTACTGAACTTCAGACGGACTATTGTTTGAAATTCATGTGCATGTTCTGCTGCATGTACAATGTGGCATTGCTGTAATGTATCGTTGCTTAACACACATCTCATAGGGCGGCGACCATTTTAAATAAATTCTGTATTCTGTATTCTTTCTGAATCTCAACTTATAATGAAACTGTATGTCTCTAATCACCTGTTACTAATACAGTTATGATAACAGTGCTGAGATATGATTCTTCCATGTGCAAAAGCACGAAAGAAGATGCAATTATTGTTTCATGCAAACCCGTTTTAAAAACTTATTTATATTCATTTTTACTGGAAAACAAACACTATTAGCAAACAATAACAAACACATTAGCAAACAATATTAATCACAGAAAAAAAATCTTTAAATTCAATGTATTTGTAATGCATCCACTTTCTATTCAAACGATCTACACGTTACATGAAATATTATCATACGATGTGTAAAGTAAAAGAAGAAACATTCTTTGGGAACATTCAATTCATCCCAGTATTTGTATATAACTCAGTGATTACATTACACACCATCCGTAACAAATGGTAGATATGGCGGCCATTTTTCTCATAAATTGTACTGTTCTATCCGTTGTTTGGTGTTTGTGGTCTGTTTGTGACCGTGCGTTCGCGCTTGACAAAGGCCGGTTGGCCGAAAATATGCGCTTGTCTTGTCTTGTTTTGTTGAATACGCGCTTACATTGGTTTTCTTTTTCTTCTGGTTCCTGTTTGCTTAGGCGCGGGCAGTCGCACTTGTTTTGGATCTTGTACTGTTCTATGTCTCGTATGCATTGATTCTTCTATATGTCATTTTGTGGTAAGGTGTCTTGTAGAAGACGTGGTATTGGGGAAAGTTTTGCATTTATAAATTTATACTTCTTCTAGAAGGATTATCAAGTCAAATATTCGATCTGTGCGAGTATTTTCCACAAAAACAAATAAAAGTTGGTTATCAGTTAATCTGATCTTTGCACAGTTGACACATGTTGTCTTGAACAATCTTCACTCATTTCCGAAAATCTTTTTACATGCCAACATTTCAAGATATATTATCAATACTTTCCCAACATAAGTCACAGAACATATTTGTAAGTCCATTTTCTTTAAATGGCCTATACTCTCAGAATACTGTGTTTAATATGCATATCTAAGATCATTTTTTTAATTTCTTAAAATTCATGAATTTTGAAAAATATCCTTTTTCCATGGAAATGTTGTTCCCACTGTATCTATTCAATTTGAACAACATGAATTGAAACTGCATCGTTCTTTGCTGAAATATCACGATACAGCCTTGTTTCTTTAGGTATGGAGTAATCAATGTCATAGGAACATCATTTGCACATCCAATAGGCATGTTCATTCTTGTTTCTGTTATGTATTTCTTAACCGTCATTCTTTATCCATTACATATGAGAACATTAACTTTAATAGGTATTTTATGTAAAGATTGTCCATCATCTTTTTAAAAATGTGCAATGCATAATTTTAATCCCTCTTTTAAATTCCATCAGGTTAATTCCAGTCAATTGTTTTTCCGTTATAAAAAAAATGGTTCTGAGGGTCGATCTGTTGCAGTTATTGGTTTTATATTTTCTACAAAAAACATTGTATGCCATTCAAATATCTTTTCAAAATCAGTTGTCACTGCATTTTTGTAACTCACAAACAAAGCCATTCCATTCTATTCCGATTGAACAGTTGTAAATTTCACCACAAATAATTTTCCATTTCTGGTTTCTGATTTTGACTTTTCTGAGCCTCGGTAATTTTAAGTCTCTGAATACTACTTAATAGCTGGTGTGGTTACTTCTCTATTTTTATGTTTTTATGGTTGTCTTTGTACATATCTAGTCATCTGTTTACCGTTCCAAGCAAACGAAAATCACATTTTAGAAGATTATTTATGATCTCCGTCAGGGGATCCGGGAGCAAAATCTTAACTTTGATAAAATTAGAGCTGTTAAACTAACAGCTCTTCTTAGCGGAGTCATACCTTTTTTAACCCAAATTGAAACAAAGCCCTCACTTCTGATAATCATTAAGCGTACTGGAATTCTTCAGATCGTTTTATGTCATTTCTAAACACACACCCAGCATTTTAAATATCTGGGGATTCCAGTTTATTTGATGGATTGAATGTATCCAGTTTTTGAACTCTTTTTACTTCCTTACCAGATTGCTTGTGTTTTCTATGTACATATATTTTCTCCAAAAGCAATACGCTTTTAAAGCTTTTATGGAAACTCTATCCAAAGTATCAAAAGGTTTTAAAACTCCAAAGTAATAGTCCAAATATTTTATATATTTAAATAGCTAATTAAGTCGTCTATTAGTCTAATATTGTCTCCAAGATATCTGTTTGCAACAAAGCCTGTTTGAACTTCACAAATTAGCTCTCTCTCTTTTAATTCTATCTGCAGTGCACGCAGCTCCAGTTTTACAAGATACATTCAACAGTGAAAAGATCACATTTTTATGTATTCTCTTGGTTTGTTATGTTATCGAGTGCAGGTTACATGTTCTTTTTAGGTAACTGAAAGTTCTCATCCTGTGAACCACTGATATAAGCAAACGTACCGAGCTTTCTCCAAACTAATTTGTAAAATTCCACTCCAAACCCATCTCTTTCCTGGACTCTTTCCATTTTCCAGGGTGTTTTTTTACGCCAACTCTGATTCTTCCAAATCTGTTTCTTCTTTTAGAGAGTTTCTCTTCTCTTCTGATAACTTTCGACATTCGTTTATTAAATTGTTTTTTTTTTTTTTGTTGTTTTTTTACATAAGTATAAAGTTGTTTTGTATACAGGTTTTTATAGAAAGTGTCTAGCGTCTGATGTGTCTTTAAGGTTCGATAGAGTTCCATTTTGGTCAGTCAATTTGATCATACTTCTATTCATGAAGCGTATTTTTTCTCTACATGACAGATATTTTTCTCCTTTGGCAAACCATTTTGCTCTCAGTTTTAAAACAATTCTATGCATTTTCCTCATTTTTAACTAAGTTAATTGTTTAGATTTTATAATAAATTGATACCTTGTTCGGTCATACTTCGTTTCCTCTTTTTTCTGTTTCCTTTTATTATTTGTTCAATTTTTCAAATCAAGGTTTTTGTCCCTTTCTTTTTTCTCATTGTTGCATAAACTAGTGACCCATTGTTCCTCATTTTATTTTTTCTCATTAAAATGTATAAGTGATATATTTCAAACGCTGAATAGTAT
>CM060310.1:60691870-60706870 GCA_030674185.1 Monoplex corrugatus
GAATGTATGACTTTCAAAAGTGAGGATTTATATATCAGTGTATTTGTATATGAATGAAATGTATTTGTAGGTGTATCATTTCTGTTTCCTTTCTATTCGTCATGTAGATGAGAAGCGATAAAGAAAAGAAAAAGTCAAACACTCAAGTAATTCTGACTGGTTTTAATCAGGAGAGGTAAAGAAGGGGAAAAGACAAACACTTAAAGTAATATCGACTGGTTTTCATTATTTTCATCTGTGTGTAAAATGTCATTGTGAATTTGCCTATCTGTAAACGGTGTTTTCTTCTGTCAAACGTTTACTCTTTAGACATTTTCCAAATATTGTGAATAATGTTTGCCTGTAGTTTGAACTAAGAGTGATGAAGCACACAAAATCAACACCACAACTTAAAAAGGATAAAACTAACATTAAGTAATTGATCAAACTGTGCAGATTCTTGTACATGGCATAATAATCTGGGAAAAGAGATTGAATTAAATTCTGGAGAGCAGAAGGAAGGGAGAGAATTACATAACTCACTGTGGCAGCGAGCATAGTAACAGTCATCTGCCTTTCCTGCGTCTTTTAGTTTCTTCTTTCGTTGAAGACTGCACACTCTTTGACGTTATGTTGTGACGTCGCAAAACTAAAATGGTCAAAAGATTCAGACCAATCAGAATGAGAAGAGATGCATAAGTCAAAAGGACTTTAGCAGCCACACTGAAACCCGTCATTGATACGTTTGTGCTGAAGATACAGAGTCGTTGGAAGAATTCTGTAAGTAATCTGGCCACTTGCTTTTTCCCAACAGCCCTGATCTCTCTCTTGGCTACGATGTAAACATTTATAACAGCAGAACAGAAATAAGTTAACGACACACACACGAGAGGCCGTCTATGAAGGAAGAAAGTCTTCACATGCAGAGGTCGAGCAATAGCATACAGTCTTTCCAAAGACACCAAACACATTACCACATACGACCCCCTTCTAGATACAATACCACAATACACTGCACAGTACAAACTGAAACGCAACAAGTGATAATTACTCCTTGGATTATTAATTGCTTGGTACATGATGTTTTGTAAGGCAAAAACTGTAACGTAAATCAACTGAGCTACACTGAGTGCCACAACATACACAGCTGTAGCACTACGCATTTCTTTCTGCAGAAACACAACAATTTACAAAGCGTCAAACACAGAGCTACAAATATAGTAAAGTAAAGCGTAATTGAAAGGATATCTGCAGCTTGTTGATCTTGAGAATCTGAAAGTAGCGTACCTCTTGTGGCAAATGGATTCTGGCTGTTCAATGTATAGGAAGCCTCCGAAACGCTAGATATATTGTTTGTTAACGTGAAGATAGTCATAGAAGTCATGTTGCTTTATGTGGAACTGTTCTAAGATAGGAATACAAGAACACGAGTTAGTACGTGTCTTTAACAGAAAAACAGAAAACCGAGATTCTATACACTCTAAAATGAAATAGATGAAACTTTGCATTCATTCGAAATTATATAGAAATTTCGTTTCTTCTATTTCTTTAGTTTTTCCCAATTTTATTTGCTTGTTTGTTTGTTTGTTTTTTTGTGACAGTGTTTGAAAGTTTTTCTCTATTTTTCACAAGACTGATTACTTCATTTATAAATATCTGAGGCAAAAGAAAATGCTTAAAGTCTAAAGAAGACACACACACACACACACACACACACACACACACACACACACACACCACAACAACACACACACACACACACTACACATACAGCACACACAACGCCGCCGCACACGCACGTATGCGCGATTGCAGACACACAAACAGATCCTCGCACGCGCATTTCATGACTAAGTTAGCATTCGATTACCACATGTACACGGGGAAATTGAGGGGTAATGGTGAAGGTGGATGTTCTCCTGCTTAGTTAATCGATTTCTGTGATTGTGATGTGGTGTGTGTGTGTGTGTGTGGTGTGTTGTGTGGTTGTGTGTGTGTGTGTGTGTGTGGCGCGCGCGCGTGTGTGTGTGTGTGGTGTGTGTGTGTGTTGTGTTGTGTGATGCGTGTGTGTGTGTGTGTGTGTGTGTGTTTGTGTGTGTGTATTGTGTGTACGTGCCGTGTGTTTTTGTGTGGTGTGTTGTGTTGTGTGTGGTATGTGTGTGCGTGGTGTTGTGTGTGTGTGTGTGTGTGTGTGTGTGTGAGAGAGAGAGAGAGAGATGAGATAGAGAATGTTTATGTTTGTGTGTGTTTGTGTGTATGGTTTATGTGTGTCTGTGTGTGTTGTGTGTGTGCTGTAGTTGTTGTGTGCATGTGTAGTGGTGTGTGTTGTGTGGGTGTGTGGTGTGTGTGGTGTGTGTGTGTGTGTGTGTGTGCGTGCGTGTTTGCATGCATTTAGTATGTCTATGGATTCCTGCGTTCGTACATATGTACATTTTTGTATATGTGTGTCTGCACACAGTGCACAGTTTTTCTTTCGTTTGTTTGTTTCTTTGATAGTTTGTTTGTTGTTGGGGGTGGCGGTTTCGATTTCAGAGTTGATTCAATGGTTTCACACACGCGTCAGCCTTTTTCTTCAAACTGAACATGTATGAAAATGATTGAATCGCCAATATAAAACCATAAACTGATCAAAAAAACAAGGACATATGGGCCTTATGGGACATATTTTCCCAAGTCTCTCTCTGCATTATTTGTTTATTTAGAAATTTTTTTTGAAGCCTCAGGTCTGTTGATGAATGTGTTATTGTCACAGATAAGATTTACGTGTATTTTTATTTGTCTTTGACAGTAAGTTTTCTGCATAATCTGAGCATAGGCATCTCTTTAGTTGCGTGTGATTCCTAACGTTCATTCAGTGAATTCTATGCACGGGGTTTCGATTTGTCTTCTGATCTGGAAAATCAGCAACTAAATCACTGATAAATATGTTTGGTTGAGGTGGATAGGGAACGAGAACAATCCCTATCTCACCCATGGTTCGAATCCATGTTTCTCGCATCCTAGGTGAGTATTTTAACCGATAGGCCACTGAGTCCACTTTCTCATATTTCCTTTGTTGCTACTCTCTGTTATTTATTTAGTTTCAGTTTCAGTTTCCATTTCAGAATGACGTCTCCCTGTTCAAAAGAATTTCATATGTACTAACGTCACAGGTGCCATGTGATAGAGATGTTTTAGAATGATTACGGCACAAGCCTTAAGCCTGCAGATAAATCTACGAGCTGGTCAGATCCTGAGGTCCTACCTAGATAGTTTCATAACCCTGGGGTCGTAGGGGAGTGAGGTGGCAGAGACCTCAGCTTTCACCGGAGCGGCACCCATCCCCCCTCCCTCTCTTCAAATTCATATTCGTATTCACATTTGTTTTTACCAAGGCTTCAGAAAGGCAAGCATGCTAATTGGTCTTCAAGGGGTGGGACCTAGGAAATCAACATATCACTCCAATGTTTTATCCCATGGCAGCCGGTCAGTGCCCCGCTATTCACGATTCTTAACTGCCGTGGGATCTTAAGGGTGAGCAGCTCCAAAGGACTAGACATTCAATTCGACTTTCATGTCAAACTGAGGAGAAAAGTTGTGCCTCTATGAGGAGCAAACCCTGGAATCTCGAGTTTAGTTATTGGCAGGTGAACGTCTGAACCATTCTACCTCTTCTTCCTTTGTTTACATAACATGCTGATAGTAAAAACGTCGTTTGGGGTTTCTTTGTTTGTTTGTGTGTTTGTTTGTTTATTTGTTTGTTCGTTTGTTTGTTGTTTGTTTGTTTGTTTGTTTCTTGTTTTGTATGTTTCTTTCTTTCTTTCTTTCTTGCTTTCTTTTTTTTTTTCGTCTTCGTTTTCGACAGGATTGACTTACATAGTTTGATGGGGTTTTTTAACAGAACTGCATTCATACCATTGACCTTAACTTTTTACATAATGCCACCGCATATTGCTTCAGTAATATTTCTTTCTGTGCTTGTTTGTCTTGGAATACTTCACACTTTTCCAGTCCGCTTGAACAATGCGGTGACACAAGGAGATGAAGCTGTCTGTTACAATCAGACGAAAAGTCTGACGAATGTTACGTTGTAGAGGTGGAGTGCATCTGGTATTCAATCTATCCAATGCCCGCCGTGTTCTTCTGCTGGCTCTAAATCCTGATAATTTTAAAGTGTGTGTGTGTGTGTGTGTGTGTGTGTGTGTGTGTGTGTGTGTGTGTGTGTGTGTGTGTGTGTGTGTGTGTGTGTGTGTGTGTGTGTGTGTGTGTGTGGTGTGTGTGAGCGAGAGAGAGAGAGAGAGAGAGAAAGAGAGAGAGAGAGAATAGTCAATCTTCAGGAAAAATTGACCCCCCCCAAAAAAAAAAAAAAAAAAGGAAAAAAACTCTGCCATGGAGGGGAAGGAAAAACTAACAAATGACATTACTACGATTAACGATTTAAACAATAAAAAGGGCTAACTATTATAGTGAACAAGTTAGATATCGATGTGTTAAAGATAATTTCATAATTCGCTATAGGACGTTTTCACAGGTTGACAGAAAATTCATATCTGACTTATGGTGAGGCAACTATGTCAGAAAATGTTTTCGTGGATACTGTAGGAATATGTCGTTTTAGCTTAACACAAGATAGAAAGAATATGACTGTGTGTGTTATCGTATTCCCACACAGACACACTATGTTCCTGATGTATTTTGTTTTGAATGCGTCACGTTTCCACCTATACATAAGAGACTATAATTCTGCCGACAGCAAACTGCTTAGGTGTTTTGTTAATTCCAAAGTTTATGTAACATGTTTCATACTTCTTCTGTTTATTTTGGAACTGCTTCCAACCGTAGGTGTCCACTAAGGATTGAAATCAAGCAATGAGAGAGAAAGCGTATATTGTTTGAATCTGGAGAGCTCTTTGCCCCACGTTTAGCTGCCCTATCAATAATACAATTATAACGAAAAGAACTATGAGTAGGTGTCCAGCAGAAAGTGATATGAACGCCTCTTAAAATAAGGAAGAACTATGAATCAAGTGACAAATTTCTAGTATCATGTGTATGTGTGTGTGTGTGTGTGTGTGTGGTGTGTGTGTGTGTGTGTGTGTGTGTGTGTGTGTACGTGTGTGTTCTTGTGTGTTCGTGTGTGTTCTTGTGTGTGTGTGTGTGTGTGTGTTCGTTCTTTAATTTAACGTCTTTTCACTATAAGTGATATTAGACGGGGGAGGGGGGGAAGGGGAAATTTTAAAAAAAAAAAAAAAAACAAAAAAAAACTGAACAAAATAAAATGTAGAACGATAGTTGGACGGGTTGGATTTGGGCAGAGGGAAGACAGAGGAAAAAGACATTAGCAGGTGAGGGAACAGTAAAATGGAACGAGAACTTAACACTAACAATTAACTTCAACAACGTGAAGGGAAATTGTAACACTAAAATACAAACCGAATAAAGTTAAAGTAATGCATTAACAGGACTGTGAACTAATGATTCTGAAATTCTAACTAACAACGTTTGATCTGATGTAATTTTCTGGAAATGATTTTCAGAATACTTTTCTTGAGTAAACATTTTCGGTAAAAAAGAACGTAGCATTTTGCAGTAGAATAAACAGTGAAACAGTGTGAACTGTTCGCCGCAAATACACTTGACATTTTTACAATATTTTGTTTTCAATGCGTTTAGCTGAATACGAAAACAAACAGCAACAATCGATCTCAAATGATACATGGAAGAATACTGCAATTTTTTACATACATTTTGAACGGTAAGTTTTATCATTTGTTGTGACACAAACTGTTCATCTGAATGTTCATGAAATCGAGTCCATGAGGCTGATTCGAGCAAGTTGCAAGCTTCTTTTACGGAGGTATGAACATGTAATTCTATAGCATTATCAGCATTCTGGGCGCCTTGCTTAGCTGCTCTGTCAACTACTTCGTTGCCGTGAAGACCAACATGAGAAGGCACCCAGCATAAACTGATATCTGTACCTTTGACCCTTAAACGATGTATAAGATGATTTGCCTCAGTAATTAAATCGGTCTTGTGTCGGCATTAAAAGACCGTAAGGCATATAATACAGATTTTGAGTCAACAAAGAGAACTACTTTGAAAGACATGGGTTTAAGATTTACTAGATAATGCAATGCTTGATTAATAGCGACTAATTCCGCTGTAAAGATCGATAAGTTTGCCCCAACGAAAAATGACTTTTTTATCTTAAATTTTGGAACATAAAATGCTGCTCCAGCACATTTATTTTCTAAGACTGATCCATCGGTAAAAATGTGAAGGTGGGTACGGTATTTTTCATCGATGTGTTCTCTTGCTGTGGATATCGAAATGTTGACGTTTTCAGATTTCTTAACGTCTGTATAATCAATATCAAAAGAGGCTTTTTGCATTTCCCATGTAGGGATAGGCGTTGTTGATGGTGTCTCAGCTATTTCATCCATATTTATGTTAGACTGTTTGACCAAGTCAGATATGTAAGTTGTAACAGTCATTTGTGATGAAATGCTTTTTGCTCGCTTTGGAAAGTCAACATCAGACCTGATTTTAATTTCCTTACTCACAAAATTGTCCGTTTGTGAAGTAGTTCTAACTGCAAATTTTGCTGTCGCTAGCTCACGATAGTTGTTCAGAGGCAGAATTCCAGCAACTTTGTACGTTTTCAGATTAGAAGCATGAGTAGGGACACCTAGAGCAATTTTAATACTTTTGCAGTCTAAGCTTTGTATCTTCTTTAATAAATATTTTGGTGCACTGAAGAACACTTCTTGCGCATAGGATAATTTAGATCGTACAAGTGCTGTTGATAGATGAATTAGTATGTTCGTATCCATTCCCCAAGGTAATCGGCTTATTATCTTTAGAAAATTTAGGGCTTTTCTTGCTTTTGTTGAAATATAATCAAAATGGACATTCCAGTTTAATTTCGATGTCATAAAGACTCCCAGAAATTTTACAACCTGTTTGTAATGTACACTTCACCAAGCAATCTGAAAGTAGGCAAGTTACTTAAAGTACCACCAGAATTAAATAGCATCATGTTAGTTTTTTCCGTTGACAACGACAGACCATTTTCTAACATATAGTTTCCAAGATTATCAAGATCAGATTGATACAATTTCCTAATGTAATTCTGTGCTCTCTGTGGAGTTGTCTTTTTTAAAGTAATATTCATCCAAATACATATATCATCAGCATACTGTGCCAAAACAACTCGATTTGAGAGTGCTTTGGAAGATCCTGTATAAGGATATTAAATAAAAGCGGTGCTATCACTGAACCTTGTGGAATTCCCATATCAAGATGTCGTGAAGTAGAGTAACTAGTTCCCACTCTTGCCTGAATAGTTCTATTGGCTAAAAAAGACTTAATATAATCATACATATTGCCAGATAAACCAATAGATTTCAGCTTGTACAATAAACGCGTATGCCAAACTTGATCGTAAGCTTTTTTCACATCAAAAAATGTAGCTAAAAGACTTTTTCTGCGGGCAAACTGTTTCTTGATATGAGTGGTAAGTTTAACCAGGTGCTCAACTGTAGATCTCCCTTTTCTAAAACCAGCCTGATTTACTGGAATAACGTTATTTTTATCACAGTAATGTACAAGTCTGTTTAATACCAATTTTTCCAATAGTTTGCTCGTATGGGACGTTAAAGCAATAGGTCTGTAACTGTTTTTATTGTTTTTAGGCTTTCCTGCTTTTAATACTGGTATAACAACAGACGTTTGCCATAATTGTGGTATAAGTCCACCAACCCAGCATTTCTGAAAAATTTTGTGTAAAAAAATAATATAGTTTTCTGGAAGATGTTTAATCATTTCAGTTGAAACTGCATCGACACCTACCGAACTCCTTTTGTTGCGTAGAGACAAGATAGTGTTTTTTAACTCTTCTAAGGTGATTGGAGAATTAAACCAGAGATCATTCTGAGGTATTGGATCAGTGTAGATAGAGTTGTTAGCTGCCATTTCCCTGTAGTGTTTGCAGGTAGGAGTCAAACCATCTACTTTACTATTTTGGGCAAAAAGTTCCACAAAAGTTTCAGCTTTGTCCATGTCGGAAAGAAATTTGTGACTTGTATCAATCATTATTGGACACCTAGGTAAGTTGGCTCCATTTTTCATTTGATTCATTTTTGTCCAGACTTTATGGAAATCCTTGAAATCTGAAATTTCTTTTGTGCAGTATGATGCCCAATAATTTTTCTTTGCTTCAGCGATGATTTTATTACACTGGGTGTTAGCTTTTTTCATTTCCATATGATCTTCAGGTTTCCTGCTTTTGATGTAGATTTTGTATTTCTCTTTTTTATACTGAACTGCTTGCTCACATGCCTCCGTCCACCAAACATTACCCAAACGGTTATTAGACTTAAAAGTTTTGAGTTTCGGGATGGAAAGGTCTGCAGCAGCTAGAACTTACTCCTGGAATTTAGAAAACATAACGTCTACATTTCCACTTTCATAATGTGTGAAATCTCGATTAGAAAGAACAGTCTGAAACAAGGACCAATCAGCGCGTGTATAACTATATTTTGGTATAATATCAGGACTGCTGTCTTTCATCCTGATATTTTCGTTAGTTAAGTGTTATGAGGATAGGTAAGTGATCACTTCCTAAAGTATCTCTGTGAGTGTCCCAGGTACAGCAGGGTACTAATTCTGGTGAGATTAAAGACAGATCGATGGCTGTTGCCCGATGTTTGGAAATATCAGGAATTCTAGTGACACTCCCATCATTCAAAAGGTAAAGCGAACTGTCAACTATATTTTCTACTAAACGATTGCTTGTCACAGTACAGCAATCTTTTTCCCAAAACGGGGAGTGGGAATTAAAGTCTCCACCTATTAGCCATTTACCGTGCAGCAGATCCGGAATCGTGGCAGCCATTCTGTGTTGTGGTCATTTGGACCTGTTGGCAGGTAGACTGACAAAACGTTCAGGATAAAAGAATTACTGAATTGTACAGTAGCGGCACAAGCGTGTAAGTCTTCAGTTGACGTTAAAACTGGGGAAGTAAATATGTGATATTGTAACTCTTTAAGTATGTATATCGCAGTGGCTACTTTCTTCCCGGGATTCCCATAGGCATACACTGGTGGATAATAGTAATTTTGGAAATTGGGAAGTTTGGTTTGTATAACATTAAGCGACTGCAGAATCAAGACTTCACACTGATTTGAGGTGAGGAATGTTCCAGGTATGCTGAATTGGTGGAAATAGACCTACAATTCCACTGTAAAAAATTGATTTTCATTGTCGGCTAATCCCTTATTTTCAATTAACGGTGATTTGTTTGAAAATCACGTATATTTGGTTTTCTGTGTACGAGGAAAATGGGGAGGGGGAAAATGATTACTTTTACTACAAAGTAAAGGTAGAAAAAAAAAAATGAGTAAAACTATGGAGAAAAGAAGTCCTACTAATCAAGATAAGACTTTGATCTATAACAGAAATAAATTATAAATAAATTAAATAATAGTATACACGCCTTCAAATGTACAGAGATTATAGTCTGAGTCCTGACTGACTAATTCCTAGCGTTTATACACTTTCAACAAGAGAACTGTCAGAGAAGACGAGGAAAAAGTCCTGTGACATGAAACGTTGGTCACTGTAGATCTATTACGATTCATTCAAAACATGTTGTATGATAGCCACCACGGTTCATAGCTGTCAAAATAGGGGAACGGTCCTCGGGAGAATCTAGAGGCGTGTGGCCGTGAAGGTCGTGATCCTCCTGGTCTCCTAGGCGTCTCCCAAAATAGATCCCGAATGTGTCTTCCCAGGTTCCCCGCTATCACGCTGCTTCCTCTGGTGGTGGGGTGAATATTGTCCTGTAGAAACTGCTGGTTAGTTCGAAGGTTATCATGGGAGACAAATGATAGGTTTTTATGTTAACAAGTTCAGCAGATAAAAAGGCGTTAAACAAATTCCGCCGAACTTCCATATGTGAATGTCGTACAGGGGCGACCTTGCTGATGACTATCTTTGTGTTTGGATATTTTTGTGTTATATGTTTGATGCAAGAAGCTAAATTTTGTGTTGTTGCTTTGAGATCTTTGCTATTCAGTTCTTGGACACCACAGTGTAAAACAATACAGTCTGCAGGACTGTCAAAGTTGGAAAGTGACTTGTCTAAAGATTTTTGTATGTCATTAATGTTATTCACAGTACTTGAGTCTCCTTCAAAACCATAAGATCTCCCAGTCGTCTCGAGTTGACACCTTTCAACACCGAATCATGGATAGTCAGAACATAGGGAAGGTCGTGGTTTGTTTTACGTTGTTCTGAAATCTTTTTGGTGTGTGACGTTGCGTCCTTGAGCTGTGATGTGACGTCTTTAGCTTTTTTGATGTTATGGTGTTCTTTCCCGTCTTTGGTTTTCTTTTCAAGCTCTGTTTTCGCTCGTGTACTGCTGCTAGTTTTTGTTGTGTTTGATCGTTGTGCCTGTTGGACGTCCTGCCTGCGTGTGTGCTTTTGTTTTAGAACGTCTGCGTACGTGGGAGTTGTTGTGGAATTATCTGTCTGTGTATGACTGTTCTTGGTCGGTTTGATGGTGGCGGTTGCTGTCGACCGGGCCTCGATCTGCGCAAGCACAGTCCTTTCTAAGGTACTGACCTGGTTGCGCAGATCCAGTACGATGTTTTTTAGTTCAACGATCGTACTCACGAGTTCCGCAGAGCTGGGTATAGATGTGATGGAAGTTGTCCCGCTCTGCGTGCCCGTGGTAACCGCGGTCGAAGCGCCATTTGAAGGGACAGTCTCTGCCTTTTCGATCCTGTCTCGCTTGTCGCTGGTCGACGGCCTCTCGTAATCGGTCTTTTCCGCAGACCCAGCTTCTTGCCTCTGTTCAGCAAGGCGCCCCCGTCTTGTTCTGGTCATTTGAGACTATTTCCTGTTATCTCTGACTGCCGAAATTTTTATCCGTCAGGAGTCTCCGCCATCTTGAATGCGTGTGTATGTGTGTGTGTGTGTGTGTGTGTGTGTGTGTGTGTGTGTCTGTGTGTGTGTGTGTGTAGGTGTGTGTGTGTCTGTGTGTGTGTGTGTGTGTGAGTGTAAGCGAGTGTGCATGCGTGTGCGAGCGCGTGGATATGAGTTGGAGTTTGTCGATTTATACATAAACCAATTCATTTGTTTGACTTTTTTGTCTCATAATTGTCGTTTCGTTGTTTGTTCTACAATCCACATTCGTTGAAATCACATTGCTGTTATTGCATGTTTGTTTGTTTATGAGACATGATACTATGTACAATTTCCCAAATCTCTTTCATCAAAAATGCTTTTTATGAGCCAGGAATTATCTTAAAAAGCAAGTGGGTGTATGACTTGAAAATATGTTTTGTCTGGAATAATTGAGTGAATATTTATCTTAATCGAAAGAGGCATGAATCGGAGTATGGTACTTTTTTGTGCGGTTGGGTTTATTACGTTCATTCATACTATTTCCTCATCTACATTTTGTTTACACACCGATCCATTCATACGCCAATCCACACCAATTTGAGTGAAGTGCTCGTTTTTTTCATTTCTTACAAAAGGGAAAACCCGTGTACCAAAGTTTACGAAAGGAGAGCTGAAACAAGGACACTAACAAACACAAGGAAATTTGAAAGTGTCATCAGCTGTGGCATTAACAGTAATCGCTGGGGAGATATTTTCTGCAACAGAGTAACCTGGTGACAGCAGTGTACGCCGGACACACCCATATTTGAACAATTCAGAACAGCTCCTGTTCGACAAAAGACAGACCAGAGGAAGCTCAATCTATGGCCGGGGGAATCACACACACACACCACACACACACACACACACACACACACACACACACACACACACACACACACGACGCACGCACACACACACACAACACGCATACACATGCGCACTCTCTCTCTCTCTCTCTCTTCTCTCTCTCTCTCTCTCTCTCTCTCTCTCTCTCTCTCTCTCTCTCTCTCTCTCTCTCTCTCTCTCTCTCACTCTCTTCACGATGGAGTTCGCATTCTGATTTTGATTTTGACATATCTTTAGGGAGTTTTTGATGTCATAAGTTATTTAGAAACTATTAGTTTTTCGATGCCAACTTCTTCTACAGCCTGAATCGTTTCTATAATGATATTATCTGGTCTAGTGGGTTTCCTTGTTTCATCATTTTTATTGTGGCTCTAACTTCGTATATTAATATTAGTGGCCCGGCATCATAGCCTTTTGTAGCATGACTATGTGGACGGGGACTGAAAGAAGAAAACAATAAAAAGGATCATTCATCAGATCACGGGAGAGTTCTTCCAGTGTATGTGAGTTGTACACACATGAGAGAAGACTCGAGCTAACAAAACACACAAGCAAAAACAAGCATGCTGAAGTCCGTGACTAAATAACTCTCTCTCTCTCTCTCTCTCTCTCTCTCTCTCTCTCTCTCTCTCTCTCTCTCTCTCTCTCTCTCTCTCTCTCTCTCTGTGTCAACATATATCTATGTATATGCTTTATCATGCTCTGTCAAGTCAGAACATTGCCAGAGTCATGCACGTATTGCCCACCAGGTGCAGGCTACTCACGGATGCAAACCAAAAGTTGCTTTTGTAATGGGGCTTTCTCACCTGAATGGCAATTGCTCTGTTTATTGCCTTTGTATAATGCCACTCTAGTGTGAATTCCTAACTACATTTTCTTCCAGACCATTTGTTTTGACTTTATTGTTCCAATAATTTGGAGTATGTATAGTGTGTGTTGTGTGTGTGTGTGTGTGTGTGTGTGTGTGTGTGTGTGTGTGTGTGTGTGTGTGTGTGTGTGTGGGTGTGTGTATGTGTGTGTGTGTGTGTGTGTGTGTGTGTGCGCGGGCAAGTCAACCACACAGAAACAAGGAGCAGAAAAACAATAACCCGTGGATATTAAAGAAAAACGAAAAACAATGTGATCATTGTGTTTTCCACATGAAAAGAATCAACCACGGTCTATTCCTTGTCTCCTATTGTAATGTAAAACTGAACACTTGCTTGCAGCGACACATTCAAGTGAATAGAAAGTCTGGACTCATCTTACAGAAAGATAACAAAGGCTTAGTTCACCTCTTGAGGCTGAGGTGTGTTTGTGATTACGTCTAATGTATGAAGAATGTCCAAGGTTAGTTTAGTCTCTTAAAGATGAAACATTCAAGTAAGCAACAACGTTTTTTAGTTACATTACACAAAGAATGTCCAACGCTTAGTCTTCTCTCTTGAAATTGAACGTTTGAAGGAGTCTTTTCCTATCATTTCCACATGTCCTTACATGAGATGAATGTTCAAGAGTTGTATGTTTGGTTTTGTTCTATGTGCGAATGACCAAGACGTTCCATTTACTTTTGCCACTTAGAGAGCACATTTGAAGGTAAAATACGTTCAAACAATTGGTACATTTGGCCTCACCTGATGTAACGAATGAGGTTTAGGTGTTTTTTTCTGATTTGTTGTTTGTTTTGAGTATCATATTTCATTCCTTTAGAGTGCACAGTTTATTCTGCCAGCAAAAAACAATATAATTCATTCACGTTTTCTTCTTTTTGTCTTTCTTTCTGTCACACCATTCTGAGGGAGACAACCATACTTTCCTTCTCTTGGGGCTGTGACAAAATACTTACATTTATGCATTTGACATTGTGGTCCCTGGCAGTCATTTTCTTTTGACATATACAGACCCAAACATGATTGCTTTCCTTGAGAAAAAAAAATGTGTTTTTCTCAGACTTTGTTTTGCAGATTCTTTTATCGTCACTGGTGATGTGTTAGTTATGTAGATGATGTTTGTGTATTCTGTATAGATTTGCAACGCTCAGGCTATGTGATTCACTTTACATAGTGTGGATGCCTCTCTCCTCTTGCTAACCCTGGGAGCAGGCCTGACGAATCGCATCTCCTTTAGGAAGGTAGAAATAAGATCTACAGGAAACAGATGGAAATAAAACGGGTACCAACAATAAAATTTTAATAGAAGAAGAAACACAACATGAAATCTAGCTAAGCTGTATAAACAGGAGAGAGTCTTTCCTATCATTCCACAATGTCCTTACATGAGATGGATGTTGCATATTTCATACAAGATCAGTCAGATATGTGTGCTGATGGCCATGACAATTCTATGCAAAGTTAGCCCTTCGTCAGGCAGAGGTTTCTGAGACTGTTCAAGGATGACAACCACTCAAGATTACTAGATACCAAGGAGATTGTTTATCAACAATCCACAAACAAGTAACAATTCGACACCTACTAGCCAAAAGCATCACTTTATTGTTCAGGAAGAATCAAATCCAGTGGACAAGTTAGCAGGAACACTCTGGGTATCTCTATTGATGCATGACTCTCATTCAAAGAGAACTGTGGTGCCTTTCTGCAGACTTTCCCTGGTCTGATGGTTTGCAGTGTTTCTTGGATTCATGATCTCGTCCGTGTAGCACTAGGTGGTCATTGACCCTTGGATGATTATTACGAAAAATGTTGGTTTGACTTTTGGAGATAACTGCAAATATTAAATTAGAATACTCAAATTGAATAAACTTGATACTAAAGATCTATAATGCATTGTAATAAACAGGGACGACAAAACTGAATAAAAATGATTTCCCATGATTTTGTATAAATTTAGGGTTGGTTACATCTGATTAAATGAAAATGAGTAATCGTTTAGTTTGTAAACATTTTCTAAAATTGGATTCTTAGGGCAAGATTGAGACTATCATATTCACAATAGTGGTTATGTATTAAACAAAAGAATGTTAAAAGAAAACAAAATACAACAAACATTTCTTTCTGCTGGTATAAATAGTTATGTAAGAAAAGCTCTTGGTAATTTAAATATGGCATCAGCAGTATGAAGACAAATTCACTAAGTAAAGTATACTCTGGTGATATACTTCACATCTTCTATACAAACTCTGAGGGAATGAATTACAGTTTACTTAATATTCTCCAGCATTCCATGATTCAGTTAAAAATATATGCTACTAAATTCCAAGATAATCAAAAACTTTTAAGTTGACCAAGCTAATAACGTCAAAC
>CM060310.1:60709370-60784370 GCA_030674185.1 Monoplex corrugatus
CCTTACTTTCCCTTTTTTGGATCGTAATAATATAACCACACTTACTGTACTTGACAATGTGGTCCCTGGCAGTCATCCTTTTTTGGCAGACATTAAATCTAATAAGATTGCTTCCTAGATTGAAAGAAAGAAAATTGTTTTATCTCAGACTTTGTTTCCTGATTATTCATTTACCTTCACTGGGTGATGCGTGTCAAGAAGATGGTGTCTGTATATTTTGCTAAGTTTTTGCAACCTTAAGACTGCATATGCATGGATGTCCCTCTCCTCTTGCTATCCCTGGCAGCAGTCTGACAAAACAAGCACCCTCTTTATGATGTCAGTAATAAGATCTACTGGATATTAATCAAAATAAAACCGGACACATCCAACGAATTCATATTAGAAGGACGAACATAAATCAAATCTAGATTCCCTTGACTCCTACTATCATTCCCAATGTCCTGGCATGAGATGATTGTTGCATATTTCATACAAGATCTGTTGGAAGAAAGATGTGTGTGCTAATGGCCATGATAATGTTATGCATTGCTGGTCAGTTAGAGGTTTCTCAGGCTGTTCAAGAATACTGTTACTCGAGATGCACATACTAAGAATTGTTTCACATCAACCCATAAACTAGTAACTACTCGACACCTGCCTAACCAAAAGTCATTTGATTCCTCAGGAGAATCAAATCCAGTGAAACAACTAGCAGGTCCATTCCGGGCACCTCTGTTGATGCATGACTCACGTTCAAAGCAAACTATGGTGCCTTCTTCAAGACCATCCCATGTACAATGGTTTGCAGTATTGGTTGGATGAGAGGATTCATGATCTCGTTCCTGTAGTGCTTGATGGCCATTGACCCTTGGATGATTATTACAAAAATGTTGTTTTGCCTGTAGTAGATAGTATTATATTTGGATTAGAATAGCTCGAATCAATGAAAATCCTTAACATAAAGAAACATACTGTGTTAGTGAAACTTTATCGTCGCAATGCTAAGTACAGAACATTATCAGATGATATTCTGAAAGCGCCTGGATGGCCTATGCCACTGCATTTCGCAACTTTTATAACGGATCTGTAAGCCACATACACACACAACACCACCACACACACACACACACACACACACACACACACACACACACACACACACACACACACAACGCACGCACCACCACGCACCACGCAACATACATACATACATACATAATACATACATACATACATACATACATACATACTAATACTCATACATACATACATACATACATACATTCAACATACATACATACATACATACATACATACATACACATACATACATACATACATACTACACACAAACCAGTCACCTCCTGCCTTGTGACACTTCAGTTTATTGAGTGCTTTGCAAAGACAAAGTTATGACCTGAATTCTTTTTGATGATTCAGTTTCAGAACTTTGCTGCAATACACGTCCTTAAAGCTTGTTGCCATGAGAGTTCACGTTCCTGCATTGTACACTCCACTGGCATCCTATTCAACAGCAAATACGGACAAGGATTGCTTGTATATGTTATGATGTTGTTTCAGGCACTGCTTTGTTTGTATCTCTGAAGCACTCCATGCTTATTCTCTTTCTGTACTCGTTTGCTCTTCTTTGATACTCAGTTGTTCAGAATTCCTTGATATAGATGCAAGACTTTTGCTTACAATCTTTTGCCCATTTTGGACGTTTCTGTGAGATAATCTGCCCTTTGATCTGAGAAATTTGCCTAGCCTTTTCTCTTCAAGGCCCAACTTAAATCACATATTTTCTTTGAATCCTTTCTGTTTGATAATTTTGTTATACAGAATCTACCCAGCCTTGTTTTAATGTGTTTTGAAGTGTGTTCTAAATAGATGTTATCGAGAGTGCATGGTGTTAATGGGTAAAATTAGTGAATCGTGTTAATGTACATTTCATTAATTTATTTTTTATTGTAGCATTGTAAGCTCCAAGAGCACTGTTAGCTGCACTATCACTGAAGATCATCATCATCATCACCATCATCACCATCATCATCATCATCATCATCATCATCATCATCATCATCATCATCATCATCATCATTCTTGTTGTTGTTACGTAACTGTTGTTGTTATCATTGTTATTATTATTAATTATTAGTGTATATTATTATCACAATCTGGCGTAACAAGATATTTCGGTGCATTTTTTTCCATTATGTCATATTAACTCATATTTTACACACACTTTCTTTTCGCCACTAATTCAAAAGTTTGTGCCATATGTATCAATTTGCCTTTTTAGTTTCCATACCAGTTGATCTGGTTTGTTTATAGTGGTGCTATCTTGGTTATCACTGGTTGATAGGCTCACGTCAGATAAGACAACCAAAAACTCAACGAAACAAACAGCATAGTGTCATTGGCTTATTGACTGATCTCTGGCATGCGATGAAGTCGTGTTGAAATGTACGAATGTCCAGTCATTGACATTAAATATCAAACCTTACAAGCGACAACACTTACATATCCTGTCTGACGTTGATGAAGGATGCAATAGGATTGGGTTAATCTGTGTGACAGAGAATCTTCTCAAACATATTTTGAAATTTCACATATCGCTTAACTCTGAAAGACAACGAGAAACGAGCATTTTACCCTGATAACATGATGTTTGTGAAAAAATCTATGATAGCAGATTAGAGGAGGAAAAGGATATGTGTCCACCCTGCAGATAAAAGAAACACTCATTCCAACAAATTGGTACATTTAAAGATCTTTTGATTGGATAAGTTGCATAGGTAATTTGCTTGCAGTTTGGTCTTAGATGCATAATTACTATCAGTTTCGGACAACAATTTAACACACCATGTGGACAGTTTACAATACTATTTGTCAACACAGTTTTCATTAAGATAATTAATGTGGTATATTAAAGTATGACTCATCTGCGCATGTACCTCTTCCACTGCCCTAATCTGTTATCATTGAATTATCGACAAAGTTCATCTAACAGGGCAAATATGTATTTACGTTTCTAATCAAATTTCATTTTGAGTTTATTGTTTCATTCTCTCTCTCTCTCTCTCTCTCTCTCTCTCTCTCTCTCTCTCTCTCTCTATCTTTCTCTCTTTCTCTCACTCTCTCTCTGTCTGTGTCTATGTCTGTGTCTGTCTATCTGTCTGTCTATCTGTCTGTCTGTCTGTATGTCTGTCTATCTGTCTGTCTGTCTGTCTTCTTCTTCTTCTTTACATATTTTGTACCTGATTTGCATTTTAATTTGAAGAAAAGGAAACACAACTGCAAATTTGAAAATAATAATTTTATCCAACATAAATGTATTAAATAAATGTATTTCAAAACATGTCCTTTTCATTCAGCCCTGTGATCAATTATCAGTTATGTAAATTGTTCATCTTGACGTAGTTAGAAATACTTCATTTCTTCAAGCGTTTGATTGAAATGATGAACACAAATATCCCCTTTTGGGGTGCTAGGGGCTCTTTCAGTATTAATAATATCCTCATCTTCTGGAAATTATACGCTTATTTGCTTTTTCTGTCACTCTCTATGATTTTTCCTTATTCCTTTGCTTTCTGTCTTTTTTCCTATCTTTTGCCTTACTGGTCCATTCACTGTATATGTCCAAATCAGTCTTACATACATTCTCTTGCGTTTGGTAATTGGCTACATGCATTAAGTGCATTTATGACACTAGGGAAACCTAATACCCGGAAGCAGTTTTAGATTGTTTAGGCTCTTTATTTGTATATATACATATGTATATTTAGGTGTCCTTAGTTACGTTTAAATCTTTGTTCAGGTATGTGTTTTAAATCCCGTGTGTGATAAATTGGACGGAGTGGTCAACGCCAGGGGCATCTCCTTGGATTATGTGCGCGAACGCATTGACATGTGTACTGATTTTTCTTTCCTTCCGTTCCTGTTGAAGTATTTTGTTTGTTTTGAAATGGTTATAGTCCTGATGTGGCTTTAAGCACTCATCTTGGTTTTAACCAAAAACAATAACAAAAACTAAAATTACACGAAAACTGCTGTCTCTTCCTTCATGACATATTTTAAGGAACATTGCAAAAATCTGTTAAAGAATGTACGACTTTCAAAAGTGAGGATTTATATATCAGTGTATTTGTTATATGAATGACATTTATTTGCAGGTGCATTATTTCTTTTACCTTTCTAATCGTCATGTGAATGAGAAGCGATAAAGAAAGGGGAATTAAGAAAAAGTCAAACACTCAAGTAATTCTGACTGGTTTTAATCAGAAGCGATAAAGAAGGGAAGAGACAAACACTTAAGTAATATCGACTGGTTTTCATTACTCTCATCTGTGTGAAAAATGTCATTGTGAACTTTTGCCTATGTGAAAACGGTGTTTTCATCAGTCAAACGTTTACTCTTTAGACATTTTCCAATCGTTCTGAATATTGTTTGCCTGTAGTTTGAACAAAGAGTGACAAAGCACATAAAATCAACACCACAACTTAAAAAGGATGAAACTAATAGCAAGTCATTGACCAGGCTGTGCAGATTCTTGTACGTGGCATAATATTCTGGGAAAAGAGATAGAATTAAATTCTGGACAGCAGAAGGAAGGGAGAGAACTACATAACTCACTGTGGCAGCGAGCATAGTAACGGTCATCTGCCTTTCCTGGCGTCTTTTAGTTTCTTCTTTCGTTGAAGACTGCACACTCTTTGACATTATATTGTGATGTCGCAAAACGGAAATGGTCAAAAGATTCAGACTAATGAGGATGAGAAGAGATGCGTATGTCAGAAGGACTTTAGCAGCCACACTGAAAGCGTCAATGACACGTTTGTGCTGAAGATACAACGTCGTTGGACGAAGTCTGTAAGAAATCTGACCACTCGAAGTTTTCCCAACAGCTCTGATCTCTCTCTCGACTAAGATGTAAACGTGCATAACAGCAGAACAGAAATAAGTTAACAACACACACGCCAGAGGCCATCTATGAAGGAAAAAAGTCTTCACATGCAGAGGTCGAGCAATAGCATACAACCTTTCCAAAGACACCAAACACATCATCACATACGACCCCCTTCTAGATACAATACCACAATATATTGCACAGTACAACCTGAAACGTAACAAGTGATAATTCCTCTTTGGATTATCAATTATTTGGGACATAATATTTTGTAACGTAAAAACTGTAATGTAAATCAACTGAGCTACACTGAGTGCAACAACATACACAGCTGTAGCACTACGCATTTCTTTCTGCAGAAACACAACAATATTACAAAGCGTCAAACACAGTGCTAAAAATATAGTCAAGTAAAGCGTAATTGAAAGGATATCTGCAGCTTGTTGCCCTTGAGAATCTGAAAGTAGTGTACCTGTTGTGGCAAATGGATTCTGGCTGTTCAAAGTATAGAAAGCCTCCGAAACGCTCGTTATATTGTTTGTAAACGTGAAGATAGTCATAGAAGTCATGTTGCTTTATGTGCAACTGTTCTAAGCTAGAGAAACAAGAACACGAGTTAGTGCGTGTCTTTCACAGAAAAAGAGAAAACCCAGATTCTATAGACTCTAAAATGAAATGTATGAAACTCCGTATTTTTTCGCAGTTATATAGAAATTTCGTTTCTTTTAATTCTTTTGTTTTCCCCAATTTTACTTGTTTGTTTGTTTGTTATCTGTGTTTGAAAGTTTTTTTCTCTATTTTTCACAATACTGATTATTTCATTCACAGGTATCTGAGGCAAAGGAAATGCGTATATCCTAAAGAAGACACACACACACACACACACACACACACACACACACACACACACACACACACACACACACACACACACACACACACACACACACACACACACACACACACACACACACATTCACACACACACATACACTCAGACACACGCGCACATGCGCGCACACAACACATACACACACATGCACGAACGCACGCACGTACGCACGCACGCAGCACGCACTCACGCGCTTTTTCGTGCTTGCAGATACACAAACAGATGCTCTCGCGCGCATTTCATGACTACGTTAGCATTCGATTACCACATATAATTGAGGAAATTGAGGGGGTGTAATGATGAAGGTGCTTAGTCGATTTCTCTCTCTCTCTCTCTCTCTCTCTCTCTCTCCTCTCTCTCTCTCTCTCTCTCTCTCTCTCTCTCTCTCTCTCTCTGTGTGTGTGTGTGTGTATGTGTGTGTGTGTGTGTGTGTGTGTGTGTTTGTGTGAGGCAATCAGACAGACAGATAGAGGCAGAGAGACAGACAGACAGAGACAGAGACAGAAACACAGAGAGAAAATGAGCGAGAAAAAGAGAGGCGTCTGTTTACTTGTAGTAAACATAGGCTTACACGGAAAAATTTCAGCATACAGAAACCAAAAAACACACATATCCACCAACTGATTTGAAAGATACGGCCTTGCTTCGAATGGTTATCTTCTTGAGATCAAACTTATAAGAGTATGAAAAGTACGTTCATCGTCTTCTTCTTTCTTTCTTCTTCTTTCTTCTTTTTTCTTCTTCTTTTTTCTTCCTTTTTCATCTGTCTGTCTGTCTGTCAGTATGTCTGTCTGTCTCTCTGTCTGTCTCCATCTCTCTCTGTGTCCATTTGTCTTTCTATCTGTCTCTGTACCTGTCTCTTTGTCTCGCTGTCTCTGTTTGTCTATCTGTCTGTCTGTCTGCCTGTCTGTTTCTCTCTCCCTCTCTTTCTCTCTATCTGTCTCTGTCTCTCTTTCTCTCTCTGTCTTGCTGTCTGTCTGTCTCTCTCTCTCTCTCTTTAGCTCTCTCTCTCTCTCTCTTCTTTTCTGTTATTCTTTCTGATGTGTGTGTGTGCGTGCGTGCGTGCGTGTGAGTGTGTGTGTGTGTGTCTGTGTCTGTGTGTTTGTGTGTGTGTCTGTGTGTATGAATGTGTGTGTTTGTGTGTGTGTGTGTGTGTGTGTGTGTGAGTGTGTGTTGTGTGTGTGTGTATGTCGGTCTGTCTGTGTGTCTGTCTGTGTCTGTGTCTGTGTTTTTGTGTGTGTGTTTATTTGTGTCTGTGTTTTGTGTTTGTGTGTTTGCGTTTGTGTGTGTGTGTGTGTGTGTGTGTGTGTGTGTGTGTGTGTGTGTATGTGTGTGTGTGTGTGTCTGTCTGTCTCTGTGTCTGTGTCTGTCTGCATTTTGTGTCTGCGTTTGTCTGTCAGTGTTGTGTGTTTGTGTTTGTGTGTGTGTGTGTGTGTGTGTGTGTGTGTTTGTCTGTGTGTGCGTTGGTTGTGTGTGTGTGTGGGTGCGTGTGGTGTGTTTGTGTTTGTGTGAGTGTGTGTGTGTGTGCGCGCGCGTGTGTGTGTGTGTGTGTGTGTGTGTGTGTGTGTGTGATGTGTTGTGTGTTGTGTGTATGTGTGTGTATTTATGTGTGTTTATTTGTGTGTGTGTGTGTGTGTGTGTGTGTTCGTGTGTGTGTGTGTGTGTGTGCGTGTGCGTGTGTGTGTGTTTGTGTGTGTGTGTGTGTGTATGTGTTGTTGTTGTGTGTCTGCGTGTGTTAGTGTGTGTGTGTACGCGCGCATGCGTGTGTATATTTTTTGTGTGCGTGTGTGTATGCGTGTGTGTGTGTGTGTGTGTGTGTGTGTGTGTGTGTGTGTGTGTGTGTGAAGGGAGAGAGAATGTGTGTGTGTGTGTGTGTGTGTGTGTGTGTGTGTGTCTGATTGTGCGTACGTGTGTGTATGTGTGTGTGTGTGTGCGTGCATGAGAGAGAGACGTTTGCGCGCTTGAGTGTGACTGTGTATGAGTGTCTGTGAGCTAATTTATGTGTGTTTGTGTGTGTGTCAGCATGTGTGTGTGTGTGTGTATGTGTATGTGTATGTGTGTGTGTTTGTGTTTGTCCGTGTGTGGTGTGTGTGTGTGTTTGCATGTGTTTATGTATGTCTACGGATGTCCGTGCACGCGTCCCTGCGTTTGTATGTATGTACATTTTTGCAGGTGTTTGTCTGTACAACAGTGCGCGATTTTTTTTTGGGGGGGGGGGGGGGGGGGGGGTTGATTTCAGTAGTCGTTTTATTGATTTGACAAACACGTCATAGCCTTTTTTTTAACACAAAATCAATCAACCACGGTCTATGCCTTGTTTCCTATTGTAATGTTAAACTGAACACTTGTTTTGAGCAACACATTTAAGTTAATGGAAAGTCTAGACTTATCTTACATAAAAGTAACAAAGGCTTAGTTTTACCTCTTGAGGCTGAGTCGCTTTTTTGTTTTTGGTTACGTCTTATATATTAAGAATTCCAAGGTTAATTTAGTCTCTTAAAAGATAAATGTTGATAAGATGAATGATGATAATGATAATAATAATAACGATAACAATAATAATGATAATAATAATAATATTATTATTAACAATAACAATAATGATGATAATAATAATAATGATGATGATGATGATCATCATCATCATCATGATCATATTCATAAATCGCCAAATTTTGAATAAATGAACAAACTAAGGTGCTCACTGTCATCATTTTTCCAAAGCAATCACCAACAAGGACTAACAGGTCACACAGGACATGCAAACTGGGAGGGGAAGACATGAGAGAAGTATGACATGCGACTACTGACCCAAAACGTCATGGTCCCTCCATCACACACACATACTCTCACACACACACGCACACACACGCACACACATACACAGACACACACACACACACACACACAGAGAGAAACACACACACACACACACACACACACACACACACACACACACACACACTCACTCTCTCATTCCCTCTCTCATGTATGAAGGCAATGCATCAATATCGAAGCTCATTATTTGTTGTGATCTCTCTCTTTTTCTCCCCCCCCCCTCTCTCTCTCTCTCTTGTTGCCAATTACATGCTGACAACACTCGGATGGAAATCAAAAATGGCGCTGTTAGATGGGGCTTGTCACCAGAATGGCAATTGCATTCTTTATTCCTTTGCTTTTTGTCGTTCTAGTGAGAATCCCTTAATGCATTTTCTCCCAGACCATTTCATTTGATGCTATCGGTCCGATTTGGATTCGTGTATGATGTGTGTATGTATGTGCTTTCATTTCAACTCATTTGCTCGATTAGTTCAAGCTGCGTATCGTCGGACGCGTTAGGCTTGTGCACTAGTCAACCAATCGGAAACAAGGAGCAGGAAAACAACAACAACAACAATAACCTGTGGAAATTACAAAATTAATTTGAACATTGTGTTTCTCACATGGAAGGAATCAACCATTGTCTAATCCTTGTCTCGTATTGTAATATTGAGCTGAACGCTTACTTCCAGTGACACTCATTCGAATGGCAAATTTGGTCTCATCGTTAGGCGTAGTTTTGCCTCTAGAGGCTGTGTAATACATTTTTTTACGTCTTACGTGTAAAGAACGACCGAAGTTTAGTGTTCTCTCTTGAAAATGAATGATTCAAGGTGAAATATTTAAGTGAGGGATAAGTTTGATTTTATCCTACACAAAGAATGATCAACGCTTTGTCTTGTCTCTTGAAGTTCAGTTGAACGTTTGAAGGAGAAACATTTAAACCAGTTATACATTTGTTTTTGTTTTACATAAAGAATGACCAAGACGTCGAATTTTTTTGCGTTTTTGAGCGAACATTTAGGGTTAAAAATATTCAAACAAGTGATACATTTTGCTCCATCTGATGTAATAAATGACCAAAGCTTATCTTGTTTTCTGATAAGTTATTTTTTTTCGTCTCTTATTTTATACCTTTAGAGTAGGCAGTTTACTCTGTTGAGACAAAACACATACTCTTTCATTCCGTTGTTTTTTTTTCTCTCTGTTGCACAATTCCAAAGGAGACAACCTTACTTTCCTTCTCTTGGGGTTGTAATAAAACACCAACATTCACTGTACATGACAATGTGCTCCCTGGCAGTCATTCCCTTTCGACATATATTTAATTTGACAAGATTGCTTTCCTAAACAGAAAAATGTGTTTTATTTCAGACTTTGTTTCGCAACCTCTTTCATTTACCTTCAATAGGTAATGTGTGTCAAGAAAGTGATGTCTGTATACTTTGCATATTTTGTATATTTTGCAACCTTAAGACTACGTGACTGACTCTGCATATACGTGGATGCCCCTTTCCTCTTGCTATTCCTGGCAGCAGGTCTGACGAAATAAGTCACCCTCTTTACGATGTCACAAATAATATATACAGGACATTGATGACAATAAAACTGAGACTGTTCAAGGAGGACTGTCACTCGATATGTACATACTAAGGAGATTATTTCACAGCAACTCACAAACTAGTAACTATTCGGCACCTGCAAACCAAAAGTAAGTTGATTGTACAGGGAGAATCAAATCCAGTGGACGAACTACCAGGTCTATTTTGGGTACCTCTGTCGATGCTTGACTCGCATTCAAAACAAACTATGGTGCCTTCCTGCAGACTTTCCCTGATCTAATTGCTTGCAGTGCTCATTGGTTGAGGGGATTCATGATCTCGTTCTTGTAGCGCTAACTAGTCATTAACTATTGGATGATTATTACAAAAATATTGCTTTGACTGTTCTAGATAGTTGTACATATTGGATTAGAATTACTTGAATCGACCAAAAATCCTTCACGTAATGAAGCATGCTACATTCGTGTATACTTTGTTTTAAACAGAGGGTACTGGATTCTCTAAGCCAAGACCGGGATGATCATATTCACGTTAGCGATAGGTATTAAGTAAAGGAATGTTTCAAAGAAACAACTTAAAACAAGCATACTTTCTGTTGACATAAACATTATATAATAAATGGCCTCGTTACATTCAGAGATGGCATCAGTGATATTTATTCACATTTACTGACATGTAAGGTACACTGTGGTGTAGATATTTCGTGTCTATATGTGAATGCTTCAAGGAAAATGAGTAACAGTTTACCCCACGTTCTCCAGCACTCAATGATTCAGGTAAAACATAAGTACTATTAATTTCCAAAGACAACTAAAAGTGTTCAAGTTGTCCCTGATAATGACGTCAAAGACAGGTGGACAAATTAATACCATTGCTTCTTGTGTCTCCAGTTAGGATTCAACTATAGGCAGATTGCAAATAACTGAAGTGACTGGAAAACGATATACGATATAAGTACAAACATGGTGACATTTATGCAGACCAAAAAAATCAGCGAATACGCAATGGAACGGCTTGGCCAAGCACCCGGTTATTCTGAAGCTAAGTTTTGTTGTCTCCAGGCAAAGCTGAAAATACGCCTGACTTCCATCGTTGAGGAGTACGAGGTGTGAAAGGTTACGTTCCTAAGTATGCTCAAGGATTCAAGAAATAAGTTTGTGAGATCAACACAACCCAAGTAAAAGATTGGCAAAGAAGGGAAAAGTCTAATAACAATAACGAAGCTGATGATGATAATAATGGTGGGAGTAGTACAAGTACTAGTAGTAGTAGTAGAAGTAGTAGTAGTAATAGTAGTAATAGTAGTAGTAGTAATAGTATGAACAGTAGTAATAAGTTATGATCACATCTACTACTACTACTATATTAAGGATAATAATGTATATATATATAGATATATATATATTTAACGCTCAGCAAATTAGAGCGAACCAATCAACTGTGAAAACTGGAAGCTGTTCATGTTCATGACAATTGCTGGGGAAACGCCGAGGAGGTCAAGATCATTCGTAACATCAGCCTTCTGAGTCAGGGTTCTGCCTTGTCCACGTCGAAGGTTGACACGGTCGCTGAGGTTGGCAGACAATATGTCACCCAGGGGAGTGGGACACCTTGTCTGCATTCGAAGGCTGTGCCCAATCAGTCTCAGTCAGCGTCTTCGAAGCGTCTCGCTCAAGGGTGAGAGCTTAGTCCGAAGGTAGAGCGCCTTGGTGGAGATTTTCTCTGGCCAGTAGATGCCGAGTGCCGAGCAGATCATATGCAGATGAGAAGAATCGATCAACTTCGAGAGAGTTTCGGTCAGAGGTATGGACACGAGACCGTAGCATAAGATGCTCTCTACTGCTGCCTTGAAAAGTCTAATCTTGATTTGGTCATCGGCCTTCGAGCCGAAAATCGGCTTCAATTTGTTCATCGCTGCGCATGCTTTGGCGAATCGTTCGTCTACCATTTAAGTTGGAGACGAGGTGTCAGTTCCGAGGTAACTGAACTGCTCGCATGTCTGAACCACCTCGCCGGACTGGGAAAAGATTTGACGGGGAATGGTGTCGTGGCCGACGTGCATGACTTTCGTTTTGCCGTGGTTGATTTTGAGACCAACAGCTGACGCATTCCTTTCGAGATTTTGAAGAACTGTCTCTACAGTGTCGGCCGATTCGCAGGCCAGAGCGATATCGTCGGCGTAAGCCAAGGTGCTGATCTTTATTGCTAGATGTCGAGAGCTCCGTCTCTCTATCAGGGTGAAACTATCGTCGTCGTGCAACGTCTTTCGAAGGACGTGATCTAGAACAGTGATAAACAGATATGGAGACAACGTGTCACCTTGGAGGACGCCAGATGTAGTGACGAAGAGGTATGTGTTGCCGTGATTGGTCCAAACAGAGGCTGATGTGTCGGTGTAAAGTTGCATCATGTCTGCCGTAACGTCATAAGTAACATTATCTGGCATAACAAGAAATTTCAAAGCATGTTTTTTTTCATTACGTTGTATTAGCTCACATCGTACCTCCCTTCCGTTTGTCACAAATTTACAGTTTTGTACCATATATACCACTTTTTTCCCTTATAATTTGCATACCAGTTTTGTCTGGTTTGTTTATAATTGTGCTATATATGTGTTCAATGGTTAATTGGTTTGCGTAGAATAGAATAAATTCAAAATGAAAAAAAACAAACAGCGTTTGACATTTGTTTACTGGTTGATCCGTCAGATGCAATGCAGTTGTGCTGGAATGTCCAGTCATTGACTGTTAGTAAACAGCAAACCCCTCAAGACAGCAACCTCATATACTCGGTCTAATGTTACTTTGAAGGATACAATTGGAATGTTCATTTCTGTACGACAGGAAATGTTGCTAGACTCATTTACAATTTCACACATCGCTTACCTCTAAACGACTACTAGAAATAAAATTAGAAACATTCGTAATTACCCCTAGTAACACAATATGTGTGAACAATTCCATGATACTCTCTCTCTTTCTCTCTCTCTCTCTTTCTCTCTCTGTCTCTCTCTCTTTCTCTCTCTCTCTCTCTGTCCCTAATCTCTCTCTCTCTCTACCCCCCTCTTTCCCTGTCTCTCTTTATCAGATCTTTTCTTTTAATTTCTGTAATGTAGCATCTATTATGAATAACTTATTTTCGTCACTGCATTACTTGACATGTCTCTCGCCCTAAGCATTGTTTTGGGTTTTTTCTAATGCTTCCTTTACTCTTTTCTGTTGCTATGATTCTACGTCTGTAATTTTCGATAACGTATTATCACAAGTTAAACCAATAGTATTATCTTCTTGTCGTTTTTCTTATTATTGTTATGGGTTTACATACATTATGTGCATGTGTCTGTCTTTTCGCACATGCTTTTCTAAAGCGCATGAGTCACTGGCATACACATGTACATGCATACATACATGCACATATCCATAGATAAATATTCACGTTTTATGAGTTATGAATCATATTTTCTGTATGATCATATTTTTGTGTGTTTAGAGTAACAAGAACTAGCTCTAAGACAGGACCCAATGCTACTCTCCATAAGTAGTAGTGTTCTAACGTTTGACTCTCTCTCTCTCTCTCTCTCTCTCGCTATCTATCTACCTATCTATCTATCTATCTATCTATTTATCTGTCTGTCTTTCTCTCTCTGTGTCCTCTCCCCCCCCCCCCCCCCCTCTTTCTCTCAGGTCTTTTCTTTTTATTTCTGTATTGTAAACATCTATCACAAATGACTTATTTTCGTCACTGCATTAGTTGACATGTCTCCCACCCTTACCATTACCATTGTTTTGGGTTATTCTCTCTAATGCTTCCGTTACTTTCTTCTTTTCCTGTTATTCTACGTCTGTAATTTGAATAACATATTAGCACAAGTTAAACCTATACAGTTATATTTTTGTTGTTTTTCTTATTATTGTTGAGGGTTGACATGCATTATTTACATGTGTCTGTCTTTTTCACGCATGCTTTTGTAAAGCACATGAGACATTGGCATACACATGTACATGTATAATATACGTATATGCACATATCCATAAAAAAAAAACATTCACGTTTTACGAGTTATGAATTATATGTTCTTTATGATCATTTTTTTGTGGGTGTAGAGTAACAAGGACTAGATCGAAGACAGGACCCAATGTTACTATCCTAAGTAATAATATTCTAAAGTCTTATATATCTCTCTTTCTCTCTTTCTCTTCCTCTCTCTCTCTCTCTCTCTCTCTCTCTCTCTCTCTCTCTCTCTCTCTCCATATTGTAAATACACGTACACAATTATTCAGATTGACATCTGACAACAGATGGACCACCAAAGTGGCACACTGGATCACTCGAAGCCAAACATGGAACGGAGGTAACCAGAGAACAAGACAGCAAGACGATCTAGAAAAGTTCGACAAACAATGGACCAGAACAGCAGTTAACCAGCATCAGAGGCGTGCAATGAGGAAGGCTTATGTCCAACAATGGTCTGAAACAAGATGAAGTGTCATTGTGCTTTATTAACAATGATTAACATGAATAAATAAATGTTTGTGGTTTATCATTATTATTTACTCTGGTACCCATCACTGGTGTAGTTGAAAGATGCAGATGACAGGTCTGGGTAGATGCATGGGTTCCACTGTTGAGGGGTTGTGTTGTTGCAAAAGCTCCTTCACAGCACCCAGCCATCTCTGCTTTGATCGTCCGCAGCTCATGAACATTGAATCTCCTGCGTAAAATGCCCTTGCAGCAGGTCGATTGGTTGGCATTCTGATCACATGTCCAAACGATTCCATTCTCTGTTTTCCAATAAGCTTCATAATTCCAACCATCTCCCTACCTTTTTTTTCACGCGCGCGCGTGTGTGTGTGTGTATGTGTGTGTGTGTGTGTGTGTGTGTGTGTGTGTGTGTGTGTGTGTGTGTGTGTGTGTGTGTGTGTGTGTGTGTGTGTGTGTGTGTGTGTGTGTGTGTGTGTGTGCTTTTGTTTCAACTTATTTGTTTGATCAGTGCAAGCAGTGCGTCGTGGGATTCGTCAAACCCGTGCGCAAGTCAACCACACGGAAACAAGGAGCAGAAAAAAACAATAACCTTTGGAAATTAAAAAAAAGTAATGTGATTATTGCGTTTTCCACATGAAAAAGAATCAACCACGGTCTATTCCTTGTCTCCTATTCTAATGTAAAGCTGAACACTTGCTTGCAGCGACACATTCAAGTGAATGGAAAGTCTGGACTCATCTTGCATAAAGATAACAAAGGCTTAGTTTACCTCTTGAGGTTGAGTTGTGTTTTTGATTACGTCCTATGCATGACAAATGCCCAAGGTTAGTTTAGTCTCTTAAAGATGAATGTTTCAAGATGAAATATTCAAGTAAGCAATAAGTTTGGGGTTATCTTACACAAGGAATGTCGAACGCTTAGTCTTCTCTCTTGAAACTGAACGTTTGAAGGAGAAATGTTCAAGAGTTGTATATTTCGTTTTGTTCTATGTAAAGAATGACCGAGACGTACTATTTACTTTTACTACCTAGAGAGGGCATTTGAAGGTAAAATCCATTCAAACAATTGATACATTTGGCCTCACCTGATGTAACGAGTGACCAAGGCTTAGGTTTTTTTTTTATCTGATTTGTTGTTTGTTTCGTGTATCGTATGTTATTCCTTTAGAGTACACAGTTTATTCTGTCGAGCAAAAAACAATGCATTCATTCACTTTTTTCTTTTTGTCTTTCTTTCTGTCACACCATTCCAAGGGAGACAACCATACTTTCCTTCTCTTGGGGCTGTATTAAAATACTTTAATTAACTGTATTTGACAATGTGGTCCCTGGCAGTAGATATTCTTGTGGCAAATACAGATCCTAGAATTAAAAAAACACGTTTTTTCTCAGACTTTGTTTTGCAGATTCTTTTATCTTCACTGGTGATGTGCAAGTTACGTAGATGATGTTTGTATGTTTTGTATAAATTTGCAACGTTCAGATTATGTGACTCACTCTGCATATGTGTGGATGCCTGTCTCCTCTTGCTATCCCTGAAGCCGGTCTGATGAAACGCATCACCTTCTTTAGGAAGACAAAAATAAGATCTACAGGAAACTGATGGAAGTGAAACGGTTCCACCAATTAAATTTTAATAGTAGCAGAAACAAAATGAAATCTAGCTAAGCTGCATAACAGTAGAGAATATTTCGATTATTCCACAATGTCCTTACATGAGATGCATGCTGCATATGTCATAAAATCAGTCAGAAGCAGATACGTGTGTTGATGGCCATGATCATTCTGTGCAAAGTTAGCCCTTGGTCAGGTAGAGGTTTCTAAGACGGATCAAGGATAACAATCACTCAAGATCTAGATACCAAGGAGATTGTTTCTCAACAATCCGCAAACAAGTAACTATTCGACACCTACTAGCCAAAGGCATCACTTCATTGTTTCAGGAAGAATCAATCCAGTGGACGAATTAGCAGGAACACTCTGAGTACCTCTATTGATACATGACTCTCGTTCAAAGAGAACTGTGGTGTCCTTTCTGCAGACTTTCCCTGGTCTGATGATTTGCAGTGTTCCTTGGATTCATGATCTCGTCCATGTAGCGCTAGGTGGCCATTGACCCTTGGATGATTTTACAAATATTGTTGCTTTGACTGTTGGAATTAGTTGGAAATATCAAATCAGAATACTCGAATTGAAGAAAATCGGTACATAAATATATCCAATGCATTTTGTAAAACAAGGAATCAAGGCACACCTGAATAAAACTGATTTTTCTATAAATTTGGGGTTGATTACGTCTCGTCAGACTCCAAAATATTCAAATAGCAGCATGGAACATCAGAACACTGTTGCAGAAGGGAAAATTAGACAATACCAAAATGGAGATGGAAAGGCTTAACATTAGTATTTTAGGACTAGGGGAAGTGAATGGAAACGGGCAGGCGTGACAACATCAGAAGAATACACAATGGTATATACTCTGGTGGTAACTCACATGGAAGAAGAGTAGGCATCGTAATGGACAAAGACAAATCAAAAGCAGTTAAGGGATACTGGGCTGTGTCCGACAGAGTTTTGCTGGTCAAATCGGAGGCAAACATTTTGATATCAACATCATTCAGGTGTATGCACCACATCGCAATACTCAGGAAGACATCGACAACTTCTACGAAGTATTAGAGATGGCCAGGCCCAATGTAAATCACAAGAAATTACAGTAATAATGGGAGATTTTAATGCTAAAGTGGGACAGGATAAGGTGGAGGATAAGTTGGACCTCATGGCCTTGGAACACAAAATGAAAGGGGAGGGAAACTTGAAGAATGGGCACAGATGAATGAGTTCATAGTAGGAAGCACCTGGTTTGAACAGCCTAATTGAAGAAAATGGACTTGGATGAGTCCAGGAGATAATACAAAAATCAGATTGACTTCAGTGCTCTGGAAGACATTGGTGACAGTGAGGAACAATGGACAAAGTTGAGAAATTCGATAAATGAAGCTAGTGAAGAAATCCCTGAGGCAGATAGAAAAGCAAAAAAGAAATGGATGACAAAGAAATTGATGATGGAGGAAAGGAGGAAGGCAAAGAGAAACGAAGAGATATACAGGAAGATAAACAAAGAAATCAGGAATAGGTGCAATGAAGCTAAGGAAGCTTGGCTGAAAACAAAATGCAAGGAAATAGAAGACCAACACAAAACGGTTCCTCAGTGCATGTACAGATGAATCGAAGAAATTGTCCACAGGAAAAATACATGCACATCAACTGTGCTTGAAATCGAAAGTTGGCACGCTATCATGGAAAAAGACAAAATATTAGACAGATGGGAGAGTACATTAAAGACCTTTTGAGGATGATAGAAACGAAGAACACGTTATAAAAAATAACTTTGAAGGACCACCCATAGTGAAAGATGAAGTTAGAGCAGCACTGAAAAAGATGAAACCAGGAAAAGCCCCAGAACCAGACAACATTACTACAGAGATGATTGAAGCCCTGGAGGAATTTGGCATTGCCAAAATATAGTCCTCCTAAATGAAATTTACGACATTGGAAAAATCCCCAAAGATGTGTCAAACTGGATTTTCATTGCACTTCCAAAGAAGACAGGGGCTATAGAATGCAAACTCCATCGCACAATCATTTTGATGAGTCATGTAACAAAACATTCTGCTAAGAATAATCATGATGAGGACACGGAATAAAATCAAAAGAGAAATAACAGAAGAACAGTGTGGATTTGTGAAAAGGAAAGGAACTATTAATGCCATATACATCCTAAGAACTATCATAGAGAGGTAAATTCGAGATGAATAAGGATTTGTATTTATGCTTTGTGGATTATACCAGGCTTTCGATCGGTAAGACATGAACAATTTGATCAACCAACTGGAGACACTCAATATTGATGGAAAAGATCTACGAATAATCAGAAATATGTACTGGGAGCAAACAGATGCAATGAGAATAGAAAACGATATAAGCTCTTTCCCAAACATCAAAAGAGAAGTCAGACAGGGTTGTGTTGTGTTTGTCACCAGATCTGTTTTCACTTTACAGCGAAAACATCATGAGAAACCTAGAAGAAGACCCTGGATTAAAGGTTGGAGGAAACATGATGAACAACATTCGAGATGCAGATGACACCGTGCTAATTGCAGAAAATGAAAGGGACCTACAAAACATTGTGAATATACTAGAAATAGAAAGCAAATGTAAGGGGTTGGAACTAAACAGCAGGAAGACTGAAGTCGTGGTGATCAGTAAAAAACATGAAATCCCCTCATGCAAAATAACAGCAAACGGCACAACCTTGAGACAGATTGATAAGTGTAAATACCTGGGAACGATCATTTCTCGAGACGGCAGATGCACATCAGAAATAGCCAGCAGAATCGGCCAGGTCAAAACAGCATTCAAGAAAATGACAAGCATTCTTACCAACAAATGCCTATCAATTAACATCAGGAAGAGTTCTTGAATGTTATATAGAACCAATACTGTTGTACAGTTGTGAGGCGTGGACAGTCAACAAGCAAAGTCAGAACAAGGTTGAAGCAGCTGAGATGTGGTTTCTAAGAAGAATGTTGAGAGTTCCATGGACAGCAAAGAAAATAAACGAGACAGTCTTGATGGAGACAGACACAAGTAAATCATTCATAAGGAAGATTAGGAAAAGACAGGCAACATTTATAGACCATTTTATGAGGAAAGGGGATTTGGAGCACCTGGTCGCAACGGGAAAGCTGCAGGGAAGGAGAGGACCAGATAGACCCAGGGAGAAAATGCTAGACGGACTTGCAGAGTGGGTGGGGAAAGGGAAAATGGAAGAGATGCTTGAGGCAACAAGAAATAGAGACAGATGGAAGTCCATGATCGCCAACGCCATGCAGCAAGGCACCTGATGATGATGATGACGTCTCGTTAAATTTATATATGGCATCAGCGGTTATAAGACACATTCACTGATAAGTAAAGTATACCCTGGTTATATACTTCACGTCTTCTATGTAAACTCTCTGAGGGAATGAATTACAGTTTGCCTAATATTCTCCAGCACTCAATGATTCAGTTAAAAGTATATCCTACTAAATTCCGAGACAACCAAACGCTTTTAAGTTGTCCAATCTAATAACGTCAAAGAAAGGTGGACAAATTAATACCTTTGCTTGTTTTCACCATTTGGAATTCAAATGTAGACGGGTCGCAAATACATGGAGTGATTAATCAAAACACGCTAAAGGAAAAATATGTCCTCAGCTTCATTAGGAGAGTGGGTATGTTCATTACCTTACATGCCTTCTAATTCATGTTCAACCACCATGAAAAAGCTACTTGCCAAGTACAAAATAATTGTTTTGTACATCTGGCAATGTTCTATGTAGACAATTGCAATAATAATCGACAAATTGAAACAGTGCTTTATGTGAACCATACCTTACAATGGAGACAAAGTAAAACAAGAGTTATTTGGGGGGGATATTCTAAAAGATATAATATAATGATGATAATAATAATTAATAATAATAATAATAATATAATAATAACAGGAATCATATTATGATAATAATAATGATAATGATAATAATAACCATGATAATGATATCATGATAATAACAATAATAATAATGCCAATAATAACTATTACAATGATCATGATGATGATCATGATAATTATAGTAATAGTGATGATGATGATCATGATAAACATGATAACTAGGATATTCATAAGGTGCCAACTATTGATTCAAAACTCAAAGTAATGCAATCCACTGTCATTATTTACCAAAGCAGCCACCAACAATGATGAAATATTCAGGTCACAAAGCACATGCAATCCAAGAAGAGGAAGACATGAGAGGTGTACAGCATATGACCCATGACCCAGACCGTCATCGCCCCCCCCCCCCCCCCATCATACACACGCACACAGACAAAGACACAGACACAAACATAGACACGCACACAGAGACACACACACACACACACACACACACACACACACACACACACACACACACACACACACACACCCTTTACTCACATACACATATACAAAATATCTCGGGGGGCTTTGTTTCTCAAGTTCTTTCATTTGCCTTGAATGGGTGATGTGTGTCAAGAAAGTGATGTCTGTATACTTTGCATAATTTGTATATTTTGAAACCTTAAGACTACGTGACTGGCTCTGCATATACGTGGATGCCCCTATCCTTGTAGCAGTTTGATGAAATGCGTCACCTTCTTTATGATGTCAGAAAGGTGTTCAGGACATCGATGAAAATGAAACATGACTACGTGACTGGTTCTGCATATACGTGGATGCCCCTGTCCTGGCAGCAGGTTTGATGAAATAAGTCATCTTTTTCATGGTGTCAGAAAGAAGATGTTCAGGACATCGATAAAAATGAAACTGGGCACATGAACGAATTGTCAATAGAAGGACGAACACAAAATCAAATCTAGAAAGCTTCACACACTTGAGAGTCCTTACTATCATTCCACAATGTCCAGCATGAGATGATTGTTGCATATTTCATACAAGATCAGTCAGAAGCAGATATGTTTGTTAATAGCCATAATGATTTTATGCAACGCTCGCCTCTGGTCAGATAGAGGTTTCTGAGACTGTTCAAGGAGGACTGTAACTCGATATGTGCATACCAAGTAGGTTGTTTCACAACAAACCACAAACTAGTAACTATTCGGCTATGTCCTGCTAACAAAAAGTAACTTGATTGTACAGGGAGAATCAAATCCAGGGGAGAAACTACCGGGTCCATTTTGGGTACCCCTGGTGATGCATGACTCGCGTTCAAAATAAAATCTGTGGTGCTTTCCAGCAGACTTTCCCTGATCTAATTGCTTGCAGTGCTCGTTAGCTGAAGGGATTCATGATCTCTTTCGTGTAGTGCTAACTGGTCATTGACTCTTCAGCAATTGTCACAAAAATGTTGCTTTGACTGTTGTAGACAGTTGTACATACTGGATTAGAATAACTCGAATTGACGAAAATCTTTACTTAATGAGGCATACTACACTCTTATATACTTTGTTTTAAACAGAGGGTACTGGATTCTAAGGCAATATTGGTATGATCATATTCACATTAGAGATATTTATTAAACAAAGGAACCTTTCAAAGAAACAACATGAAATAAACATACCTGTTTACCGATGAAAACAGTTATACAAGAAATTCTCTCGTTACATTTAGAGATAGCATCAGTGATATTTATGTACATTCACTGACATGCGAGGTATACTCCAATGAAAATACTTCGTGTAAATGTATGTCAATGCTCCGAGGAAAATGAGTAACAGTTTACCTCATGTTCTCCAGCACTCAATGATTCACGTACAATATAAATACTACTAATTTCCAAAGACAACCAAACATTTTCAAAATGTCCCTGCTAATGACGTCAAATAAAGGTGGAAACATTAATACCATTGCTTCTTGTTTCTCCATTTAGCATTCGACTAAAGGCAGATTGCAAATAATTAAAGTGATTGAAAAACATTGAAGGAAAAAAGTATGACCTTTGCTTGATTAGGAGAGTAGATGTGTGTATTTCCTTGTATATATTCTAGTTTATGTTCAACCACCGTGTAAAAGCTACTGGCTTAATACAAAGTAACTATTCTGTACATTTATCAATGTCCATTAAGACAATTGCAATAACAATTGACCAGTGAAACAGAGCTTTAAGTGTACCAATAGCATACAATGGAATGAAAGTAAAACGGGTTGGACATGGAATAAATTTCTAATACCACATCATGTAGATAGACATTAAATGAAATAGACATGGAATAAAACAGACACAGTGAAACCCCATGGAGAAAAAAAAAATAAAAGACGGACAAAAATATCAAACATGAAAAAAAAATCAAGTGAGAGAACCGATTGCTGCCTCGAAATATGAGACACAATGGTCACAGAAACTATGGAAAGTGCTGATATGAAAGACAGTGCCATCAGAACGGTAGAATCAACCAGAAGGGAAATGAGAGGAAAGAAGACGCAAAATTGCTCCTTCAGATACCTCTTCTAGTTCGCTTGTAAACTATTCGATCTAGACTTCTACAGTGAACAAAGAAACTGGGGAGGAGCTTGCTTGGAAAACATGTTCCAATCATCTGAGCAAGGCGTCGTTTGCAGGCTAGGGTCTGGTGTGGCCAGTGACGCAAGGGAAACATGTTAAATGACAAGCCACCAACACTCGCTGAAGTAAAGGAAGTGGTTAGGAAAACCAAAGCCACATCTTGACTGTGCCTAACAGAATATCAGTTTCTGCTCTATAATAATTTGTTCCAGTATAGTGTTCTTTAGTGATTACACAAATCAACAAAATCAGCATGGAGAAACTGAACATCAGCAACTAGTGGATGATAGCTGATGGAGTGTACATTCCAAATGAACAGACTTTGATAGACAATCAGTAGAGATAAATATCAGTTCTGAGCTTTGAAAGGACACTCTTTTCAGTCATTAAACAAGGCTGACTCAGTGCCTCATAGAAAATTAACATTTGAATGTGTCAGTCAAGAAAGCGGAAATCAAGGGAGTGTATGGCTGTGCATAATATGCCGTGATGACTTGGGAAGCAATCCAAAGCGCTAATGTGGGGTAAATAGACCTTAGTGTGGTGTGATCGATCTGCCAAGTGACTATGAATAATCACGCACAAGATGATTAAACTGGTTCTCGAGACGTCTCATGTCACAAAGAACATCTGAGAAATAACGAGGAAGTAATTTCATGGCTTCTTAGTACAGTTCCCCACAAAGATATACTTTGAAGGAGTGGGTTAATTTGAAAGTGACATACTAATGGTTTGTACAATTTCTCCAACACTGTTCGTGTTGGAAACAGAAGTCATCTTGAAAGTAGCAGTGAGCAGTTCAGATCCCGTATATCTCGGAAAATGATACCAAATGTCCCTCTTAATTCTAAATTGATGACAAGTTTTTTTTCAATAAAGGACGACAAAACACAAATATACACTAGCAGTTACACCGTAAGTTACCTCATTCAGGATGAGTTTCAAATCAATGCAATCAAGAAGTCTCTCAATGCGGAAGGTAAAAGTAGCTAAAACAATAACGTTTACTGTAACCAACAAGGGCATTCCAACATTGATAGAATAACTAGTTTAGAGCTTGAAGCGGTATAATGACATCCAAAAGAACCACTGACAGGTAAAGAAACTAAGTAAATAGCTGAAACAAGTCTACCAGTAAAAATCCAGTGCGCCGTCTTAAGCGAATACAAAACTTGTTACCTGTAGTTCATGCTTACTCCAAATGTCTTTTTGGCTTTTGCTGACATACGATATGAGCACAAGCATAGAGAATTTTATGCAGACCAAAAAACAACGAATACGCGATGGAATGGCTTTGTGAAGCACCTGGGACAAAGCTGAAACTAACCCTGACTTTCATCGTTGAGGAGTACGAGGTGGGAAACGTTAGGCTTCTAAGTATCCTTGAGGATTCAAGAAATATGGTTGTGAGATCAATCCAACCCAAGTAGAAGATTGGCAAAGAATGGAAAATCTGTGTGGCTGTGGATGCAGCGAGGAAAACCCTTGAGAAAAAAAACAACAACAACAGATTAATAAATACAAAGAAACAGAAATAAATGATAAACAAGCACACTAAAACAAACACAAACAATGGGCAGGGGATGGTATCAACAAAAATGAAATGGTGGTCAAAAGCCAAGAGATAAAGAGAAAAACATGGAAATACAAGAGATAAAGAGAGGAGAGAATGCTGACAGAATCCAGAAAGAAGTCAAGCTAGATTAACAGGAATGAAAAATAGCATAGATACTTGCGCTCCGAAGATATCGCAACTGGAATAACTTGGCATATGGTTCCTCTCAAAATCAGTTTCATCCGCACATCTTTGTATGACCTTATGCCTCTGTATGCAAACCTGGTGAAATGGGGGAAATCAGATGATCTTGCGTGCCTGCTCTGCTAACGCAAACAAAAAGTTGAGGATGCCTGAAAAGATTACGCTGAACATTAGTAGAGTAAAAACGCAATCAGAACATGTGTCAGCCCTCTACGAGGCAAGAGGCAACAAGGTGTGGCTTGTGCACAGAAACAAAGTCTGCTAAATAAACTGGACGACTAGGAACGCACAGCAGATCTTCCACAAATGGACACAATCATCATCAAGTGTGGCATGAGACCACATTTAATACTCCATTTCCGTTCATCAAAATAAATGATTCTAATCAAACTTACTGTGCAGTATGACAACATAATGAAGAAAATATGTTTAAAAGAATGGAAAATATGCCAGATTAGCCAGCGACTTGGGGAAATGTGGCTTCTAAGGCAAAGTTCTCGCATAAAAGGTTGCAGCAATGGGTTTGGAAGGCACATCTGCCTGTGATCTTTTAAAACAACTTTCCATTTCTGAGTAAGGAATGGACCAAAGCCTTAAAGGTAATGGTAAATGTAGCTCAGAAAAAAGGGGTGGGGGCTTGGGGGCGGGACTGGATTTGGTCGCAATGGAACTAAAATCTAGGTCATAGGTTGAACATTTTACTTATATACAGCAGATGTCCAATAACTCAGCAGTTAATATATCCATCACAAAAATGACATTGCCTTAAAGAGCACGGTCACCTTTGAGGCGCGAATTTGAAACTAGGTGGAGGAAAAAAAGGAATGACAGAAGATACCCAGACGCCATGACAAGGATCTGACCTTGCTCTCTTATAGTGGAAAGAATTCATTTGGAAGACGTGCTTTAAGAGAGGTTTGTCTAGTCATTTGGGAATACTCTGCTGTCTAGTTCTTCTCAGAGTTTCTTGCTATTTTCTGGGCTGGTTCTCGCTGTAGGAAGTTTGCCTGGATACGGTGAGGGACAACACCATTTTTTTCTTCTTTTCTTCTTCTTCTTCTTCTTCTTCTTCTTCTTCTTCTTCTTCTTCTTCTTCTTCTTCTTCTTCTTCTTCTTCTTCTTCATCATCATCCTCATCCTCATCCTCACCATCACCATCTTTTTCTACTTTTTTTTTCCTCTTCTTTCTTCTCGTTATTGTTAGTAGTAGTAGTAGTAGTAGTAGTAGTAGTAGTAGTAGTAGTAGTAGTAGTAGTAGCCATAGTAGTAGTAGTAGTAGTAGCAGTAGTAATAGTAGTAGTAGTAGTCATAGTATCATCATCATCATCATCATCATCATCATCATCATCATTATCATTATTATCATTCAAGAAAAAGAATGCTCCTACTGATAAACTGCGACATAGTTCATCCTGTACTCAAACTTTAGTTTGGGGCAGTTGAATTATTTGGCGTACCACCCAAGCACAGGGAATGCATGGTAGAGTTTGTGACATCGTCCGCCCTCCATCACGAGAAGAAAACAAAATATAAAAAGAATAGTTAAACTATCCATCTCACTGAAATCTGTTGTCTGTTGCAAAGGATTCGAATCACCTTCATTCCATTGTGGAAAGTATGTTACATTTGTTTTGTCAACTCTCTTTGCTCAGGGACTGAGCTACAAATCCAACAATAGAGCTTGCAGCAAAATACATGCAGTAGCAGTTACACAGACAGCTATTGACTTACACCCGAATGTGTCTAGATTTGATAAAGGGGCATTCGAAATTCATGCCTCGATACATTCACACGTGGGATGTGAACACGTTGTTAGATCTCCCACTGAAAGAACTTTCCAAGAACTTGTCTACCCTTTTATTATTGGTGTCTGCGCAAAGGGTGCAGAATACTTAAATTGACTAAAGTTAGCTGCAGTAGATTTCATGATTGCGGTCACAAGATTTACATAGTGGAAAAACTAAAACACACGTGACCTATCAGGAAAAAAAATCTTTGATTTACCAAAAATTAGGACTGATGAAAAACAACGAGTTGTTGAATGCCTTGTAAAATACACGAAAAGCTCAAGAATGGTATCCATTGTGGAAAGTATGTTAGATTTTCTGTCAAATCTCTTTGCTCAGGGACTGAGCTACAGTTCCAACAATAGAGCTTACAGCAAAATACATGCAGTAGCAGTTAAATAAACAGCCATTGGCTTACACCCGAATGTGTCTAGATTCGATAAAGGGACTTTCGAAATTCGTACATCATTATTCGATACATTCACACGTGGGATGTGAACACGTTGTTAGAGCTTCCACTAAACGAAGTTTTCAAGAAGTTGTCTACCCTTTTGTTATTGGTGTCTGCGAATACTTAATTGACTAAAGTTAGCTACATTTAATTTCATGATTGCTGTCTCAAGATCTATTCGAAAAATTAAAACACACCTGGCCTATCAGGAAAAAAAATACTATTTGATTTACCAAAAATTAGGACTGATGTAAAAGTGCGTGTTGTTGAATGTCTTGTACTGTACACGAAAAGCTCAAGAATGGCGTCATAGCTGCGACCAGCTTTTGTTGTGTTACGTTCGTCCACATGGACCTGCAAGTAAAATAACTATATCTAGGTGGCTCATGGATATTCTCATGGACACTTCAGTTCTTACGTACTTTGCAAAGACAAAGTTATGACCTGGATTTTCTTTTCTCATTCAGTATCAAACTTTGCTGCAAGACTCGTCCTTAAAGAGTGTCACCGCTAGATGTCCCTGCTATGTACGCACCACTGGCATCCTATTCAACAGTATATTAGATACTACGTTGCATGCATGTGTTACAATGTTGTCTCAGGCACTGCTTCTGTTTATATCTTGGAATTACTCCATACCTATCCTCCTTCTTGAATTCTTCGTTCTTCTTTTGAAACTCGGCGGTTCAGAATTCGTTGATACAGACGCAAGACCTGCACTATCCAAGCTTTTGGCTACTTTCGACTTTTTCTGTCAAATAATGTGCCCTTTGATCTGTGAAATTTGCCTAACCTCTCTTCTAAGACTCAATTTGAAGCACACATGTTCCTTGAATCCTTGTGTTAAGATAACTTTGTTACACTCAACCTATCCCACCATGTTTCAGTATGTTCTTGTAGTGTGTTGTATATTGCTGTTATCAAGAGTCTGCATGATGCTAATGGGTAAAATTACTGAATGTGTATTTCATTCAATTTAGTACTGTAGAATTGTAAGCGTCTAAAGCACTCTCAGGCGCACAAAAAAATGAATATTATTTTATCATTATTGTTATTGCTGTTACTGTATTGTTATCATTACTATATCATTGTTATTATTATTATCATTATTATTATTATTATTATTATTATTATTTTCATTATTATTATTATTATTGTTATTATTATTATCATTTTATTTTCTTATTATTATTGTTACTACTATTATTGTTATTATTATTGTTATTATTATTGTACCATCATTATCATGTGTACTATTAAGTAAGGCGTAAAGTGATCCAGTGCCAGTAACTATATTTGGCAGAACAAAAAATGTTAGAACATACTTTTTTATATCATATAGACTCGTATTGTACCACCCTTCCTTTTGGTCATAATTTAAAGTTGTGTACAAGGTATACCACTTTTTTCCTTTATGGTTTGCATGCCAATTTATCTGGCCTGTTTGTAATGGTGCTATATCTGTGTTCACTGGTTGATTGGTTCGTTTAAAATAGGAAAAAACCAAAATGACAAAACAAACAGCATATAACATCGATTTACTGGTTGATCTGTCAAATGCGGTGCAATTGTGCTGAAATGTCCAGTCATTGACTGTTAGTAAACATCAAACCCCACAAGACAACAACCTTATATACTCTGTCTAATGTTAATTTGAAGGATACAATAGGAATGAACGTTTCTGTACGAAAGGAAATGTTGCTAGACTCACTTTTCAGTTTCACATATCGCTTACTTCTAAAAGTCCACAAGAAATGAGATTGGAAACATTTGTAATTACCCCTGGTGACACAATCTTTGTGAATAATTCCATGAGAGTAGATTAGATGAGTGGAGGGATACGTGCTCACTCTCTGATTAAAAAAAAACACCACTCATCCCAACAACGTGCTGCATTAAAAATATAAAAATATTTTGACCAGATAAGATGCATATGTTATAATACTTGCATTTTGATCTTATATATTTGACCATTATTATGTCTATATAATGATAAAACACATAACAACGACACTGCAATTTCGTACAGTATGACACATCTGTGCATGCATGCCTCAAATATCTTCCACTCCTCTAATCTACTATAATGGAATTTACAGAAAGTTCAACTAATAGAGTAAATACATGTTTACTTTTCTATTTCAAATTGCTCCTCGAGTTTATCGTTTCTTTTTTATTCATAATACGATGAAGAGGGTGGGAAATACAAGACAAAACAATTACGTAATTTCGACTGGTTTTCGTTACTCGCATTTGTGCGTATCACTGGATGGTACTTTCTCATGCCAAACGTTTCTTGCATACACATTTTGCAAGTATTGTGAATAATGTCTGTCTGTAATTTGAACTAAGGGTAATGAAACACACAAAATCGACACCACAACTTAAAAAGGATAAAACTATCATCAGGTCAGTGACCAGATTGCGCAGATTCTTGTACGTGGCATAATATTCTGGGAAAAGAGATTGAATTAAATTCTGGACAGCAGAAGGAAGGGAGAGAACTACATAACTCACTGTAGCAGCCAGCATAGTAACAGTCATCTGCCGTTCCTGACGTCTTTTAGTTTCTTCTTTCGTGGAAGACTGCACACTCTTTGACGTTATGTTGTGATGTCGCAAAACTGAAATGGTCAAAAGATTCAGACCAATTAGAATGAGAAGAGATGCGTATGTCAAAAGGACTTTAGCAGCCGCACTGAAAGCGTCATTGATACGTTTGTGCTGAAGATACAAAGTCGTTGGAAGAATGCTGTAAGTAATCTGACCAGTCGGTGTCATCCCAACAGCCCTGATCTCTCTTCTGACTAAGATGTAAACATTCATAACAGCAGAACATAAATAAGTTAACAACACACTCGTGAGAGGCCATCTATGAAGGAATAAAGTCTTCACATGCAGAGGTCGAGCAATAGCATACAGTCTTTCCAAAGACACCAAACACATAACCACATACGACCCCCTTCTAGATACAATACCGCAATATATTCCACAGTACAAATAAAAATACAACAATCGAAAATTCGTCATCGGATTACTAATTATTCGGGGCAGAATCTGATATAACGCATAAATTGTAATGTAAATCAACTGAGCTATATTGAGTGCCACAACATACACAGCTGTAGCACTACGCATTTCCTTCTGCAGAAACACAACAATATTACAAAGCGTCAAAGGTAGCGCTAGGAATAAAGTAGAGTAAAACATAATTAAAAGGATTTCTGAAGCTTGTTGCCTTTGAGAATCTGAAAGTAGCGTACTTCTTACTGCAAATGGATTCTGGCTGTTCAGAGTATAGGAAGCCTCTGAAACGCTTGTTATATTGTTTGTTAACGTGAAGATAGTTATAGAAGTCATGCTGCTTTCTGTGCAACTGTTCTAAGCTAGGAATACAAGAACACGACTTAATATGTGTCTTTCACAGAAAACAGAAAACCTAGATTATATAGAGTCTAAAATGAAATAGATGAAACTCTGTATTCATTCGAAGTTAAATAAAAATTCCATTTCTTTTGTTTCTTTTGTTTTCCCCAATTTTACTTTGTTTCTTCGTTTGTTAACTGTGTTTGAATTTTTCTGTATTTTGCAAAAATACTGTTAATTTCATTCATAAGTACTGAGCAAAGGAAAATGCTAATTCTAAAGACAACACACACCACGCACACACCACACACACACACACACACCACACCACCACACAAACACAGCACGCACGCACGCACTAGACTACACAGACACACGCACACAGCATGTTTGACGGTTGCGTACACAAAGAATGTCAGCGCTGCGATTTTTGACTTATTTTTGTATTCAAAGATCACATTCAGATGGATAATGAGGGGTGTACATGTAATGTTAAGAGTGAATGGTCGAGCTGCTTAAACGATTCGTGTTGATGTGTGTGTGTGTTGTGTGTGTGTGTGTGTGAGAGGATGAGGAGGAGGCGAGAGAGAGAGGAGGCGGAGAGAGTGAGAGTTAGAGAGAGACAGAGAAACAGAAACAGACAGACAGAGAAATATGTGTGTGTGTGTGTGTGTGTGTGTGTGTGTGTGTGTGTGTGTGTGTGTGCGTGTGTGTGTGCGTGTGTGGTGTGTGTTATGTGTGTATGTGCGCCTGTGTGTATGTATTTGTGTGTGTGCATATATGTATATATATATATATATATATATATATGTGTGTGTGTGTTTGTGTGTGTATGTGTGTGTTTTGTGTGTGTAACAGAGAGAGAGAGAATGTGTGTGTGTGTGTGTGTGTGTGTGCGCGTGTGTGTGTGTGTGTGTCTGTGTGTTGTGTGTATCTGTGTGCGTGTGTGTGCCCACGGAATTGTGTGTGTTTGTGTGTCTGAGAGAGAGGGAGAGAGAAAGAGACAGAGACAGAGAGAGAGAGAGAGAGAGAGAGAGAGAGACAGACTGACAGAGATAGAGAGTGAGAGAGAGATAGAGAGAAAGAGACTGTGTGTATGTCTGGCGGTGTGTGTGCTTGTTTATATGTGTTTATGTGTGTGTCAGTATGTGTGTGTGTGTTGTGTTCGTTGCTTGATTTAGCGTCTTTTCACTATAAGTGATATTAGACGGGGAAAAATGGCATGGAGGATGAAATTAGGGGGGGGGGGGGTGAGGGGGGGGGGGAGATGGGAACAGAGTAAGGGACGTAAAAAAATTAAAAGGAAGCGGTAAGGTCGTAAGAAAAAGGATATGGATGAACAGAGAAATGAAACTAGAACAATGCTAACATCAATAATGTAAAAGAAAAATCGTCATAAAAACAAAACAAAACAAAAATAATCATAATTATAATAATAATCTTAAAGTAATGCATTAACAGGACTGTGAACCAATGATTCTGAAATTTTAACTAACAAAACTTGATCCGATACTATTTTTTTAAAATGCGTTTCAAGATAGTTTCCTTGTGTAAACGTCTTTGGTGAAAAGGAACGAAGCTTTCTGCAGTAAAACAGTGATACAATGTGAATTGTTCGCCGCAAATACATAAAACGTTGTTACAATATTTTGTTTTCAAAGCGTTCAGTTGAATGCGAAAATATGTCATAACAATTAATCTCAAATGATATAACGAGGAATACTGCAATTTTTTACAGATATTTTGAACTGAAAGTTTGATTCTTTTTTGAGACACAAATGTTTCATTTAAATGTTCATGAAATCGAATCCATGATGCTAATTCTAGCGAGTTGTAAGCTTCTTTTACCGAGGTGTTAACATGTAATTCTATGGAATTTTCAGAATGGAGGGCACCGGATTTAGCTGCTCTGTCAACTATGTTGTTGCCATGAAGACCAACATGAGAAGGCACCCAGCATAAATTGATTTCCTAGCCATTTATCTTTAAACAATGTATTAGATGATTTGCCTCAATAATTAAGTCAGGTCTTGTGTCTGTATCAAAAGACTGTAAGGCATATAATACAGATTTTGAATCAATAAAGAGAACTACTTTGAATGACACAGGCCGAAGGCTTATTAAATAATGCAACGCTTGAACAACAGTGACCAATTCTGCTGTATATATACATGTAGATACATTTGCCCCAATGAAAAAATACTTTTTAATGTTAAATTTTGGAACATAAAAGGCTGCTCCAGCGCTCTGATTTGCTAAGACTGACCCATCGGTAAAAATGTGGAGGTGGGTACGGTACTTTTCATCGATGTGTTCATAAGCTGTGGATAGCGTAATGTTGACATTATCTTTTTTAACGTTTGCATAATCGAGATCAAATGTGGCCTTTAGCATTTCCCATGTAGGGATAGGCGTTATCGTTGGTTTCTCGGCTATTTCATCCATTGTTATGTTGGACTGTTTGATCAAGCCAGATATGTAAGTTGCGGCTGTAATTTGTGATGAAATGTTTTTTGCTCGTTTTGGAAAGTCAGTATCAGACCTGATCTCAATTTCTTTGCTCACAAAATTATCTGCTTGTGAATTAGTTCTAATTGGAAACTTTGCTGTAGCTAGCTCATGATAGTGGTTTAAAGGTAGAATTCCAGCAACTTTGTACGTTTCCAGAGTAGAAGCATGAGTTGGTACACCTAGTGCAATTTTAAGACTTTTGCAGTCCTAGCTCTGAATCTTTTTTAGTAAATATTTGGGTGCATTGAAAAAAACTTCTTGCGCGTAGGATAATTTAGACCTGACCAGCGCTGTTGACAGATGAATCAGTACATTTGTATCCATTCCCCAGGGTAATTTGCTTATTATCTTTAGAAAATTTAAGGTTTTTCGCGCTTTTGTTAAAATATAATCAAAATGGACATTCCAGCTTAATTTCGACGTGATGTAAACTCCCAGAAATGTTACGACCTGTTTGTAATTTAACACTTCACCAAGCAATTTGAAAGTAGGCAAGTTATTTGAGTTACCACCAGGATCAAACAGCATCATGTTAGTTTTTTCTGCTGACAACGACAGACCATTTTCTAACATATAGTTTCCAAGATTATCAAGATCAATTTGATACAACTTCCTGATGTAATTTCGCGTTCTCAGTGGGGTTGTCTTTTTAAAAGTGATATTCACTCAAGTGCATATATCATCAGCGTACTGTACTAAAACAACACGATTTGAAAGAGCTTTAGGAAGATCCTGTATAAGGATATTAAATAAAATAGGTGCTATCACTGAACCTTGTGGAATCCCCATGTCGAGGCGTCGTGAAGAAGAATAACTAGCTCCCACTTTTGCCTGAATTGTTCTATTAGCTAAAAAAGATTTAATGTAATTGAACATATTGCCCGATAAACCAACAGATTTTAGCACATCAAAGAAAGTAGCTAAAACACTTTTTCTGCGGGCAAACTGTTGTTTGATCTGAGTTGTAAGTTTAACCAGGTGCTCAACTGCGGATCTTCCTTTTCTAAAACCTGCCTGGTTTACCGGAATAACGTTATTTTTATCACAGTAGTGTAAAAGTCTGTTTAAGACGAATCTTTCCATTAGTTTGCTTGTGTGGGACGTCAAAGCAATGGGTCTGTAACTGTTTTTATCGGTTTTGATTTTCCTGTTTTTAAGATTGGTATAACTACAGACTTTTGCCAGATTTGTGGCACAGTTCCGCTAACCCGGCATTTCTGCAAAATTTTGTGTAGGAAAATAAGGTAGTTTTCAGAGAGATGTTTAATCATTTCAGTCGAAACTGCATCAACACCTACCGAACTCTTTTTGTTGTGCAGAGACAGTACTGTGTTTTTTAGCTCTTCTAAGTTGATTGGAGAATTAAGCCAGAGATCATTATGTGGTACTGGATCAGTGTAGATTGGGTTGTTATCTTCCATTTCTCTGTGATGTTTGCAGTCAGGAGAAAAACCTTCAACTTTACTGTTTTCAGCAAACAGATCCACAAAGTTTTGCTTTGTCCATGTCTGAAGGAAATGTGTTACTTGTTTCAATCATTATCGGACACCTAGGTAAGTTGGTTCCATCCTTCATTTGTTTCATTTTCGTCCAGACTTTATGGAAATCTTTGAAATCTGAAATTTCTTTTGTGCAGAATAATGCCCAATAATCTTTCTTTGCTTCAGCAATGATTTTGTTACATTGGATGTTAGCTTTTTTCATTTCCACATGATCTTCAGGTTTCCGGCTTTTGATGTAGATTTTGAATTTATCCCTTTTAAATATTGAACTGCTTTCTCACATGCCTCTGTGCACCAAACATTACCCAATCGGTTATTTGATCTAGAAGATTTGAGTTCGGAATTGATAGGTCTGCAGCGGCTAGAATTGACTCTTGGAATTTAGAAAACATAATGTCTACATTTTCACTTTCATAATGTCTGTAATCTTGATTAGTAAGAGCAGTTCTAAATAAGGACCAGTCTGCATGCTTGTAATTATATTTTGGAATAATTTCAGGAGAGCTGTCTTTCATCCTGATGTTTTTGTCAGTTATGGTTATGATGATAGGTAGGTGATCGCTTCCCAAAGTGTCTCTGTGAGTTTCCCAGGTACAGGATGGTACTAATTCTGGTGAGATTAGAGACAAATCGATGGCTGTCGCCCTGTGTTTGGAAACATCAGGGATCCTAGTGAACTACCATCATTTAGAAGGTAAAGCGAACTATCAACGATATTTTCTACCAGTAGAACAGTTCTTTTCCCAAAATGGGGAGTGGGAATTAAAGTCTCCACCTATTACCCATTTACCACGCTGCTGATCTTGGATCGTACGCAGCCATTCTGTGTTGTGGTCATTTGGACCTGTTGGCAGGTAGACTGACAAAACGTTGATGTTTAAAGAATTGCTTAATTGGACAGTGGCAGCACAAGCGTGCAAATCTTCGCTTGATTTCAAAACTGTGGGAAGTAAGTAAGCAGTATTGTACTCTTTGAGTATATATATCGCGGTGGATACCTTCTTCCCGTGATTCCCACATTCATAGACTGGAGGATAATATAATAATTGGGGAAATTGGGAAGCTTGGTAGCGACAACATCCATCGACTGTATAATCAAAATTTCACATCTATTTGATGCCAGGAAATCCTCCAAGTAAGCCGAATTGGAGGAAAGGGATCTACAATTCCATTGCAAAAACTTGACTTGGGATTGTTGTCGCATTGGTGATATTGTTAATCTCCAACTTTCTATTAACTGTTATTTATGGTCGATAATAATGAACACTTTGATTTTCTGTGTCCAGGAGAACTGGACAGAAAGAAAATTACGTAATTACTTAGACTACGAAGTAAAGATAACAAAATTGTAGCAAAAACAATAAAAAGAAAATTACATAGTCCAACGTACGAATAACTTATAAAGGTGATAATAGATTACAAGGGATAACAAATAACCAAAAATCAAAATAATACCAAACACGTCTTCAAATGTACAGAGTGTATAGTCTGACCGAGTCTTGATAGTCGGACTAAAACCTAGTTATTGTATATTTTCAGCAGAAGAAATGTCAGAGATGACGAGGAAAAAGTCCTGTGACATGAACATTAAGAATTGTATATGTAATACTGTTATTTCAAAACATATTATACGGCCACCATGGTGTGTAGTTGTCAAAAAGGTGGTACTGTCCTCTGGAGAATCTGGAAGGGTGTAGCTGTGATGATCTTGATCTTGATGTTCTCCTTGGAGTCTCCCAAAACAGGTCTCGAATGTGTCTTCCTGCAATGATGCTACTTCCTCTGGTGGTGGGGTGAATGTCGTCTTTTAGAAATTGTTGAGTGGTACGAAGGTTCTCATGTGATACAAAAGAAATAATTTTCATATCAACAAGTTCAGCAGATAGGAAAGCTTTGAACAGATTTCGTTGAACCTCCATTCGTGCTTGCCATACAGGGGCAACCTTACTAACGATTAGTTTAGATTTTGGATGTTCTTGTGCTATTTGTTTTATGCCTGAAGCGAGATGTTTAGTTGTTGCAGGGAGGTCTTTGTTGTTCAAATCATGCACGCCACAATGAAAAACATACAGTCTGCTGAATCATCAAATTTGGAAAAGGCCATGTCTAATGTCTAATGAGCTTTTAATGTCATGAGGGTCGTTCACAGGGCTCGAGTCTCCTTCAAAACCGTAAGATCGTCCCAGTCTTCTTGAGTTGGCACCCTTCAACACAGAGTCGTGGACATTGAGAACGTACGGAAGATCGTGGGTCTTTTTATGTTGTTTTGAAATATTTTCAGAACGGGATGGTGTAGGCCTATGTTTGGGAAGTGAAATGACGTCTTTAGTTGGTATGACGTCATGACGTTGTTCTTTCTTGTTTTTTTATTTTCTTTTCAGGCACTTTTGTTGCTTGCTGTTTAGTTTTGCTGCTGGGTTTTGGTGCGTTGAGGTTTGGAGCCTGTTTGTCGTCCTGCTTGCTTGTGTGGTTTTGTTTCAGTGCATCAGCGTAGGTGGGATGTGTGTCATGTAGATCCGTCTGTGTGTGACAGTTACGGGTTGTCATGGTGATGTTCTTTTTTTGCTGGATAGTGAGTATCCTAAAGACAGTCTTTTCCAGAGAATTAACTTGGTCCCGCAGAGCCAGTATGATATTTTTTAGTTCTGCCGTACTCACACAGTCCGCCGAGCTGGGAAGAAGCGCTGTGCAGGTTGTCCCACTCTGCGTGTCAGTGGGAGTCGTGGTCGGTGCACCAGATGTAGCGTTAGCGTCAGACTCGGCGACTGTCGATTTCGGGTCCTTTTCCGTCTCTGCTCCCACGGAACTGGACGACATATCTCTCCATCAGCTTGCCCTCTGATACGTCTTCTTGTTTCTTTTGGGCAAGGTGGCCTCTTCGCCTTCTTGTCATATTGGGCCTTTTACACGTTTTCTCCGACAGCTAAAAGTTTGTTAGTTAGGTGTCTCCGCCATCTTGAATTCCGTGTGTGTGTGTGTGTGTGCGCGCGCGCGCGTGTTGTATGTGTTTACGCACGTCTATGGATGTCCGTGCGCGCGTCCATTCGCTCATATATATGTACATTTTTGCAGGTGTTTGTCTGTACAACAATCCGCAGTTGTTGGGTTTTTCTTTTTTTTTTTTTTGGGGGGGGGGGGCGGTTTTGATTTCGGTAGGCGTGTTATTGGGTTTCACACACACGTCAGCCTTTTTCTTTAACACTGAACATGTGATGTAAATGATTGAATCGCTAATATAAAATCATGTCTGTTCATGAAAGTGTTGTTGTCACAGATCAGATTTACGCGTAATTTTATTTGACTTTGACAGTGGGTTTTTCTGCAGAATCTCAGCATAGACATTTCTTAAAATTTGTTGTGTGAATCTTAACGTTCATTCAGGGAATTCTATTCACGGGATTTCGATTTGTCTTCTCATCTGGGAGATTAGCAACCAGATCACAGATAATTGTATGGTATGACATCAGCATGTAACCTAACCATGTCACATATGACACCAACATGTAGCCTATCCATGCCACATAGTATGACATCAGCGCGTAGCCTATCTATGTCACATGATATGACATCGGCACATAGGTTATCCATGGCACGTGATATGACATTAACACATAGGCTATCCATGTCACATGATATGATATCATCAAATAGCCTGTCCATGGCACACAATATAACATCAGCACGTAGCCTACCCATGTCACATGATATGACATCAGTGAAGTAACCCAGTCTTGCCACATGATATGACATCAGCATGTAACCTAGCCATGTCACATATGACACCAACACGTAGCATAGCCATGTCATATGACATGACACCAGCACGCAGCCTATCCATGCCACGTGATATGACATCAGCGCGTAGCCTTTCCATGTCACATGATATGACATCAATACAGTAACCCAGCCATGTCACATGATATGACATCAGCATGTAACATAGCCAAGTCACACATTACATGTACACAAGCAGGTAGCATAACCATGTCGTATGATATGACATGAGCACGTAACCTTTCCATGTAACATAATATGACATCAACACATGGACTGTCCATGTCACATGACATGACATCAGCACGTAGCTTATCCATATCACAAGATATGACACCAGTACATAATTCATCCAGTGTCACATGATAACACATTTGCCCGTAGCTTATCTACGTACATGACACGGCATCAGCACGTTGCCTATCCAAGTCACACGATATGGCATCATCACATCGCATAACCGTGTCACAAAACGTGACATCAGCATGCAGCTTATCCATGTCACATAGTACGGCATCGGCACATATCCCAGCCAAGTCACATGATATGACATCAAAATGTAACCTATCCATGTCACATGATACGACATTGGCACATAGCCCAGGCAAGTCACATGATATGACATTAACATGTAACCTATCCATGTCACATCTATCCATGGCGCATGATATCACATCATCATGTAGCCTATCCATGGCACGTGATATGACATCAACATGTAGCCTATCCATTTCACATGATTTGATATCAGTACAGTATCCCAGCCATGTCACATGATATGACATTAACATATAAACTAGCAAAATAACATATCACACCAGCACGTAGCATAGCCATGTCACATGATACATAAGCACGTAGCCTATCCATGTCATGTGATATGACATCAGCACGTAGCCTATCCATGTGACGTGATATGACGTCAACATGTAGCCTATCCATGGTACATGACATGACGTCAGTACGGTAACCCAGCCATGTCACATGATATGACATTAGCATGTAGCCTAGCCAAACACACATATGACACAGCACATAGCATAGCCATGTCACATGATCTGGCATCAGCACGCAGCCTATCCATGCCACGTGATATGACATCAGCACGCAGCCTATCCATGTCACATGATATGACATCAGCATGTAACCTAGCCAAATACACATATGACACCAGCACGTAGCGTAGCCATGTCGCATGATATCGGCACGTAGCCTGTCCATGTCACATGATATTGCATCAGAGTGCCGGCTATGCATGTCACATGATATGACATCAGCACGTAGGCTATCCATGTCACATGATATGGTATCAGCACGTAGCCTATCCATGTCACATGGTTGACATCAGCACATAGCCCAGCCAAGTCACATGATATGACATCAACATGTAACCTATCCATCTCAATTGATATGGCATCAGTACGGTAACCCAGCCATGTCACATGATATGACATCAGCATGTAACATAGCCATGTCACATATGACACCAACACGTAACCTATCATTGCCATATGATGTGACATCATCACGTAGCCTATCCATGTCACATGATATGACATCGGCACGTAGGCTATCCATGGCACGTGATATGACATCAGCCCATAGCCTATCCATGTCACATGATATGACATCAGTACAGTAACCCAGCCATGTCACATGATATGACATCAGCTTGTAACCTAGCTGTGTCACATATGACACCAGCACGTAGCATAGCCATGTCATAAGATATGACATGAGTACGTAGCCTATCCATGCCACGTGATATGACATCAGCATGTAGCCTATCCATGTCACATGATATGGCATCAGTACAGTAACCCAGCCGCATCACATGATAGACATCATCAGCATGTAACATAGCGAAGTCACATATGACACGAGCACGTAGCATAGCCATGTCATATGATATGACATCGGCACGTAGGCTATCCATGCCACGTGATATGACACCACCACTTAACTATCCATGTCACATGATATGACATCAGTATAGTAACCCACCCATGCCACATGATATGACATCAGCATGTAGCCCATCTATGCCACATAACATGGCATCAGCATGTAGCCTACCCATGTCACATGATATCAGCACGTTGCTTATCCACATCACGTGATATGACATGAGCACGTAGCCTATCTACGTCACATGACATAACATCAGCGCGTAGCCAATCCATGTTACATGACATGACATCAGCACGTAGCCTACCCATGTCACTTGACTTGGCATCAGCACGTAGCCTATCCATGTCTGATGATATGACATCAGCATGCAGCTTATCCATGTCACAGGGCATGACATCAGCACGTAGCCTATCCATATCACATGATATGACACCAACACGTAATTTATCCATGTCACATGATATGACACCGGCACGTAATGTATCCATGTCACATGACATGACATCAACAGATAGACTATCCATGTCACACGATATGACACCACACGTAGCCTTGCCAGGTCACATGATTTGACAGCACATAGCCTTGCCAGGTCACATGAGATGACATGACCATGTAGCCTATCCATGTCACATGATATGACATCAGCACATAGCCTTGCCAGGTCACATGATTTGACAGCACATAGCCTTGCCAGGTCACATGAGATGACATGACCATGTAGCCTATCCATGTCACATGATATGACATCAGCGTAAATAGCTCGGCCATGTGAAATGATATGGAATAAGCATGAAACCTAGGATAAACATACAATTTGTACATTAAATAGGACCTCAAAACTTTTTCAGCATATAAAGCTTAAGCACAGGTGCTACGCCTGTTGCCATGATCAATTTGGTCGTTTATTCACCACATGGCATCAAAAAAAAAAAAAAAAAGAAAAGAAAAAGGAATATGAAGATAACGACGTAAATAGGTGCTCATATGGAGCACCTTCGTCCAGTAGGGACCGTCATGCGGCGCAGGTGACACCAGACCGTCAGCAAGCTACTGCGACCAAACTCAAACTCAAAAATACCAAAATAGCAACATGGAACATCAGAACAATGTTGCAACAAGGCAAATTAGACAACAACAAAATGGAGATGGAAAGGCTTAACATTTGTATTTTAGGACTAGGGGAAGTGAGATGGAAGGGGGCAGGCATGATAACATCAGGAGAGTATACAGTAATATACTCTGGTGGAAACTTACATGAGAGAGGAGTAGGCATCGTAATGGACAGGGACAAATCAAAAGCAGTTAAGGGATACTGGGCTGTGTCCGACAGAGTTTTACTGGTCAAATTGGGAGGCAGGCCATTTGAAATCAACATCATTCAGTTGTATGCACCAACATCCGCAAGTACTCAGGAAACATCGACAACGTCTACAAAGAATTAGAGATGGCCAAGGCCCAATGTAAATCACAAGAAGTTACTATAATAATGGGAGATTTTAATGCTAAAGTGGGACAGGATAGGGTGGAGGATATAGTTGGCCCTCATTGCCTTGGTACACAAAATGAAAGGAGAGGGAAACTTGTGCATGTAGAATGGGCACAGATGAATGAGTTAATAGAAGGAAACACCTGGTTCGAGCAGCCTAGTAGAAGAAAATGGACTTGGATGAGTACAGGAGATAATACCAAAAATCAGATTGACTTCATCCTGATCAATAAAAGATTTAGAAATTCTTTACTATCAACAAAAACACTTCCAGGCGCAGACTGCAACTGTGACCACAATCCTGTAGTGGGAAGATTTAGGCTGAAATTACGGAAAAGGAAACAGACCGAAAGCAACATCAAACTAAATCTTAGACTTTAAAGACAGATGAAGTGATACGTAATAAAATTAATGTACATGTTCAAAACAAATTTAGTGCTCTAGAGAACGTTGGTGACAGTGAGGAACAATGGGCAAAGTTGAGAAATTCGATAAAAAAAGCTTGAGAAGAAATCCCTGAAGCAAAAAAGAACTGGATGACAAAAGAAATTTTGCAAAGCTGGCCCCTAATCAGGTAGAGGTTTCTGAGACTATTCAAGAATGACTGTCACTCAAGATGTACATACTAAGGAGGTTGTTTCACAAAACAAACTAGAAACTATTCGGCACCTGCAAACCAAAAGTAACTTGATTGTTCAGGGAGAATCAAATCCAGTAGACGAACTACCAGGTCCATTTTGGACACCTCTGTCGATGCATGACTTGCGTTCAGAGCGAATTGTGGTGCCTTCCTGCAGACTTTCCCTGATCTAATTGCTTGCTGTGCTGGCTGGTTGAGGTTCGTATTGACCCTTCGGTAATTGTTACAAAACTTTTGCTTTGGCTGTTGTAGATCGTTGTACTTACTGGATTAAAATAACTCAAATCGACGAAAATAGTTTACGTAATGAAACATACAACATTTGTATATACTTTCTTTTAAATAGATTTTCTAAGCCAAGACTGGGATGATCATATTCACGTTAGAGATAGATATTAAATAAAGGAATGTTTCAAAGAAAAAACATAAAATAAACATACCTTTCTATCGATAAAAAAGTTATATAAGAAATGGTCTCGTTACATTTAGAGATGGCATCAGTGATATTTGTATACATTCACTGACATGAAATGCATATTCTGGAGTATATACTTCTTTTCAATATATATAAATGCTTCAAGGAAATTGAGTTAGTTTTTCCCGTGTTCTGCAGCACTCAATGATTCAGGTCAAAAATAAGTACTACTTAACTCAAAAGACAATCAAAAATTGTTCAAGTTGTCCCTGCTAACGACGTCATGGAAAGGTGGGCACATTAATACCATTGCTTCTTGTTTCTCCATTTAAGATTCAACTATAGGCAGAATGCAAATAACTGAAGTGATCGAAAAATCATTGAAGGAAACAAATTGACCTTTTCTTGACTAGGATAGTAGATATGTGTATTTCCTTGTATATATATTGATTTATGTTCAACCACAGTGTAAAAGCTACTGGCCAAATACAAAGAAACTATTCTGCACATTTATCAATGTCCACTTAAGACAATTGCAATAGCAATCAACCAGTGAAACAGCGTTTTAAGTGGACTATAGCATACAATGGAAAGAAAGTACAAAAAGGGTTTATTTGGGGGGATACATAGACACACAATATCAAATCAAATCACATTTCTCCAAAATGTAAACATTCTTCGTAACATCGCAACAACAATACCAGACCGTGTAATACGTGTCAAGTTGGACTCCATCTGGGTTACTAATTATACGTTGTATGAGTTTTAAGGTAAGTTATCTGAACAAGTAATCGTTTTTATCGCATATCTTATAGCATTGTTAACTTATGTAATAATGTTTATGGTAAGGGGAAATCATTCGTATGACTTGGATACGCGGTTTCAACCCAGATCGAGAAAAAAAAGACGACAGCAGAAGCGCATATAAGGATAATGACTTGGATATGTTTGCCCCTTAGAGGGAAGGGAGGCCAAAAGACTTGATTAACGTGGGATTTTCCACTGGTGACCTTCTGCTGCCCAGCTCTTTCCAGAATTCCCTGCTACTGACGCATGGCTACACCTCTGACTTTCAGCAATAGTCCAGAAGACATTCAGGAAAGACTGAATGATACTGGGAAAGCTAGATATACGGGCTCTGCGGGCTGGCTCCCCAGCTCTCTTTTCTCCAACGTGCCTCTAATTCCATTCACAAAAAGTCTCCAGGAGTCATCAAAAAAAGGGAAGAGAATAATCAATCCATCAGGTGTCTCCCAATCACGACAGGATGTTCGCAACAGGCTATGAATGCAAAACACAAATGAAGTCCCGTGTGTCTGTGGAAGCACTGCTAAAGATCAACAGAACAAAAACACAAAAAAGTGTCTATGAAAACTGTGATAAATGCGCAGCACCGCCAGCAGATAAGACAACAAAAAAGCAAGGCGAGGAATCAAACCAAAATGCCAAGGACATCCCTGCTGATGATTCAGACGAAAAAAAGTGCCAAGCACCAAACACTTACCTTGCCTTCCACAGGTGCAAAATAGGAATGAGAGAGGCCGGATGAAGAAGTAGTTTACAAACTATGTGCGGTGACAGGAAAGGGTATCCTGGAACACAAACTTTTTATTTGGAGGTAATGTATATGCAATCTGCAAGGTCGGACATGGAATAATTTTGTAATATCACATTATGTGGATTACATTAAATGAAAATGACATGGAATAAAACAGACAACAGTGAAACCCCATGGAGAAAAAATAAAAGACAGACAAAAAGCCAAACGGGAAAAAAGGAATCATGTGAAAAAACCAATAGCTGCCTCAAAATGTGAGAAACAATGGTCACAGAAACTATGGAAAGTGCTGATATGAAAGACAGTGCAATCAGCAAGGTAGAATCAACAAGAACGGAAACGAGAGGAAAGACGACGCAAGATTGCTCCTTCAGATACCTTTTCTAGTTCGCTTGTAAATTGTTTGATGTAGACATCTACAGTGAACAAAGAAACTGGGAGGAGCTTGCTTGGAAAACATATTCCAATCATTTGAGTGAGGCACCACTTGCAAGCTAGGATCTAGTGTGTCTTGTGACGTGACGCAAGGGAAAATGTTAAATGACAAGTCGCCAACACTGGCTGAAGTAAAGGAAGTCGTTTGGAAAACCAAAGCTAAATCTTGATCTGTGCCTAACGGAATATCCCTTTGCTCTATAAAAAATGTTCCTATATAGTGCCCTTGAGTGATTACACAAATTGACAAAATCATCAAAGAGAAACTTGAACATCAGCAACTAGTGTATGAAGCTGATGGAGTGTACATTCCAAAAGAACAAAATTCGATAGACAATCAGTGGAGATGAATATCAGTTCTGTGCGTTGAAGGGACACTCTTTTCCGTCATTTAACGAAGCTAACTCAATGCCTCATTAGTAATTGAGTGTGTCAGTCAAGAAATCGGAAATCAGGGAAGAGTATGCTTGTGCACAATATGCCGTGATGACTTGGGAAGCAGTCCAAAGTGTTAATGTGGAGTTAAGGAACCTCAGTGTGGTGTGACTCGATCTGCCAAGTGCATATGAATAACCCTGCACAAGATGATTAAACTGGTTCTCGAGATGTCTCATGTCTCAAAAAACATCTGAGAAATAACGAGGAAGTAATTTCATGGCTTCTTAGTACAGTTCCTCACCAAGGTATACATTACAACGTGGATTAATCTGAAAGTGGCATACTAATGGTTTGTGCAATTTCTCCAACACTGTTCTTGTTGGAAACAGAAGTCATCTTGAAAGCAGCAGTGAGCAGTTCAGATCCCGTATATCTCGGAAAATGATACCAAACGCCCTTCTTAATTCCCCATTAATGACAAGTTCTTGTGTTTTTTTTCCATAAAGGACGACAAAACACAAAAATACGCTAGCAGGATGAGTTACAAGTCAATGCAATCAAAGAGCCTCTCACTGCGGAAGGTAAAAATAGCCAAAATAGTAACGTTTAATGTAACCAACCAGGGCATTCCAACAATAAACACTGTCAGGTAAAGAAACTAAGCAAATAGCAGAAAAAAGTCTAAGACAGGTAAAGAAACTAAGCAAATAGCAGAAAAAAAGTCTAAGAGTAGAAAAACCAGTGCACCATCTTTAGTGAATACAGAGCTGTTGCCTGTAGTTCATGCTGACTCCAAAGGTCTTTTGGCCTATACTGATATACGACATCAACACAAACATACTGAAATTTATGCAGGCTAAAAATCAACGAACTCGCAATGAAAGGGCTCGGTGACGCACCTGGTTCTTCTGGCGTTGTTTTGTTTGTTTGTTTGATTTTTTGTCCCCAGGCAAAGCTGAAATTACCCCTGACTTCCATTGTTGAGTATTACAAGGTGGGAAACGTTAGGCTTCTAAGTATGCTCGAGGATTAAAAAAATAAGGTTATGAATCAATCCAGCCCAAGTAGAAGATTGGAAAAGAATGGAAAGTCTGTGCGGCAATGGATGTGGTAAGGGAAAGCCTTGAAATGAAAAAAACCATTAATAAACACATAAGAAATAAAAAGAAAGAATAAAAAAAGCACAGTGAAACAAATACAAACCAATGGGCAGGGGATAGTATCAACAAAAATGGAATAGTGGTCAAAGGTCGAGAAAAAGAGAGACATGGTAATACAAGAGATAAAGAAAGGAGAGAATGCTGAAAGAATCCAGAAAGAAGTCAAGCAAGATTAATCAGGAATAAAAAACAAGATGGATGCTGTTGTTCTGATGATATCACAGCTGGAATGACTTGGCATATGGCCCCTCTCAAAATCAGTTTCATCCTCACATCTGTGTATGACCTCATGCCTTCGTATGAAAAATCTTGTGTAATGCGGGAAATCAGATGATCTTGCGTAACTGCTCTGCCAATGCAAACAAAATGTTGAAGATGCCCTGAGCTCACTCACGTTGTCCGACACAAGGAAGGTATACATGGAGGCACAATCAAGTGTTTGAAAAGATCACAATTAGTATTTCCAGAGGAAAAAAACGCAATCATAACCTGTGGCAACTCTCTACAAGGCAAGAGGCAACAAGCTGTGCCTTGAAAAGCCTATCATGTCTTGTGTACAGAAACGAGGTCTACTAGATGAAGCGGATGACTAGGAACGCACAGCAGATCTTCCACAAAGGGACAGAACCATCATCAAGAGTGGCATGAGACCACATGTAATACTCCATTTCTGTTCATGAAAATAAATGATTCTGATCAAACTTACTGTACTGATGACAACATAGTGAAGAAAATATATTTTAAAAGAATGGAAATTATGCCAATCTAGCCAGTGACTTGAGGAAATGTGCTTCCAAGGCAAAAATCCTCCCATAAGAGGTTGCAGCAAGGGGTTTGGAAGGCACATCTGCCTGTGATCTTTTAAACCAAATTTCCATTTCTGAGTAAAGAATAGACCAGAGCCCTATAGACAATGGTAAATGTGACTAAAGACTAAAAAATAGAGGGGGCGGGAAGTTTGGGATTTGGTCGCACAGGAACAAAAATTTAGTTTATGGTTCAAACGTTTTCCCTACATACAGCAGGTGTCCAATAACTCAGCAGTCAATATATCCGTCATAAAAGTGACTTTGCCTTGAAGAGCACGATCACCTTTGAGGTGCAGATTTGAAACCAGGTGGATAAAATGGCGATGATAGAAGGCACTCAGAAGCCATGACCAGAATCTGACCCTGCTCTCTTACAGTGTAAAGAGTTGATTCGGAACGCGTGCTTTAAGAAGGGTTTGTCCAGTACTTTGGGAATATTCTGCTGTCAAGTTCTCTCTAAAGTTTCTTGCTACTTTCTTGGCCGTTTCCAGCTAGGGATAGCTTTCGGAATGTAAAACCAAACAACATTATTACACTTCTTCTTCTTCTTCTTCTTCTTCTTCTTCTTCTCTTCTTCTTCTTCTTCTTCTTCTTCTTCTTCTTCTTCTTCTTCTTCTTCTTCTTCTTCTTCTTCTTCTTCTTCTTCTTCTTCTTCTTCTTCTTCTTCTTCTTCTTCTTCTTCTTCTTCTTCTTCTCTTCTTCTTCTTCTTCCTTCTTCTTCTTCTTCTTCGCTTCTTCTTCTTCGCATTCTTCTTTCTTCTTCGCTTCTTCTTCTTGCTTCTTCTTCCTTCTTCTTCTTCTTCTTCTTCTTCTTCTTCTCTTCTTCTTCTTCTTCTCTTCTTCTTCTTCTTCGCATCTCTTCTTTGCATTCTTCTTCTTCTTCTTCTTCTTCTTCTTCTTCTTCTTCGCATCTTCTTCTTCTTCGCATTCTTCTTCTTCTTCTTCTTCGCATTCTTCTTCTTCGCATTCTTCTTGCTTTCTTCGCATTCTTCTTCTTCGCATTCTTTTTTCGCATTCTTCTTCTTCGCATTCTTCTTCTTCTTCTTCGCATTCTTCTTCTTCGCATTCTTCTTCGCATTCTTCTTTCGCATTCTTCTTCTTCTTCTTCTTCTTCTTCTTCTTCTCTCTCTTTCTTCTTCTTCTTCTCTCTTCTTCTTCTTCTTCTTCTTCTTCTTCTTCTTTCTTCTCTTCTTCTTCTTCTCTTCTTCCTTTTCTTCTTCTTCTTCTTCTTCGCATTCTTCTTCTTCTTCTTCTTCTTCTTCTTCTTCTTCTTCTTCTTCTTCTTCTTCTTCTTCTTCTTCTTCTTCTTTCTTCCTTCTTCTTCTTCTTCTTCTTCTTCTTCTGCTTCCTTCTTCTTCTTCGCATTCTTCTTCTTCTTCTTCCTTCTTCTTCTTCTTCTTCGCATTCTTCTTCTTCGCATTCTTCCTTTCTTCTTCGCATTCTTCTTCTTCGCATTCTTCTTCGCATTCTTCTTCGCATTCTTCTTCGATGCATTCTTCTTTCTTCGCATTCTTCTTTTTCTTCTTCTCTTTCTTCTTCTTCTTCTTCGCATTACTTCTTATTCGCATTACTTCTTTCGCATATATTATTTCTTAATTCTTTTCTTATTATTTTCTTAATTTTCTTCTATTGGTCTTCTTCTATATCTTCGCAATTCCTTACTTATCTCTTCTTCTTCTATCGCATTCAGAAAACAAGCAATTGCTCTTCTAATATCGCATTCTCTTCTTCACCATTTCTTCATAATACGCAATTCTTATTCTTTTCATATACATTTTTCGCAATATATTCGACAATTCTATGCATATACTTTATTCATTCTTCATATCAAAAAATTCGCATTCTCGCATTCTTGCATCTATTATATTGTCATATCTATATTGCATTCTTCGCAATTCTTCGCATTTCTTCTTCTAATATTTCGCATTCTCGTTCATTCTTATTTTACTATCTATTACTTACTTCTCTTCGCATTTTCATACATATTAATATCATATTTCATAATATCGCATTGCCTTTTTTTATCTCTTCATTATATTTCTTCTTTATCTTCTTCTTTCTCTTCTTTCTTGTTTCCTTCATTAATTCTTAGCTAATTCCATTCTTTCTCTTCTTCTTCTTCTTGCTTCGTTTTATCTTTTCTTCTAGTCACTTTCTTCTTCTTCTTCTTCTTCTTCTTCTTCTTCTTTTCCTAATTATCTTAGCGCTTCTTCTTCTTCTTCGCATTTTCTTCTTCTTATGTCATTGGATCTTCTTTCGCATTCTCTTCTTCATTACTCTTCCCATTCTTCCTTTTCTTCCTTCTTGCAATTTTCTTCTTCGCATTCTTCTTCTAGCATACCTTCTTCGATCTTGCTTTCGCATTCTGCTTCTATCGCATTCTTCTTTCGCATTCTTTCACTTGAATACTTCTTCTTCGCATTCATTCTTCTTCATTCTTCTTCGCATTCTTCTCGCATTCTTCTTCTTTTTCGCATTCTTCTTCTTCTTCGTATTCTTCTTCTTCGCATTCTTCTTCTTCTTCGCATTCTTCGCATTCTTCTTCTTCGCATTCTTCTTCTTCTTCGCATTCTTCTTCTTCGCATTCTTCTTCTTCCTCTTCGCATTCTTCTTCTTCGCATTCTTCTTCTTCTTCTCCTTCTTCTTCTTCTTCGCATTCTTCTTCGCATTCTTCTTCGCATTCTTCCCATTCTTCGCATTCTTCGCATTCTTCTTCTTCTTCTTCTTCTTCTTCTTCTTCTTCTTCTTCTTCTTCTTCTTCTTCTTCTTCTTCTTCTTCTTCTTCTTCTTCTTCTTCTTCTTCTTCTTCTTCTTCTTCTTCTTCTTCGCATTCTTCTTCTTCTTCTTCCTCGCATTCTTCTTCTTCTTCGCATTCTTCTTCTTCGCATTCTTCTTCTTCTTCGCATTCTTCTTCGCATTCTTCTTCGCATTCTTCTTCGCATTCTTCTTCGCATTCTTCGCATTCTTCTTCTTCTTCGCATTCTCCTTCGCATTCTTCTTCTTCGCATTCTTCTTCGCATTCTTCTTCTTCGCATTCTTCTTCGCATTCTTCTTCTTCGCATTCTTCTTCTCCGCATTCTTCTTCTTCTTCTTCTTCTTCTTCTTCTTCTTCGCTTTCTTCTTCTTCTTCTTTGTATTATTACAATCATTTATCATTATCATTATTATTGTTATTATTATTACTATTATTATTATTATTATTATTATTATTATTATTATTATTATTATTATTATTATTATTATTATTATTATTATTATTATTATAATATCATTATAAATAGTAGTAGTAGTAGTAGTAGGGGTAGTAGTAGTAGTAGCAATGATACTAATAATAACAATGATAATAAAAAGAAGAAGAAGAAGAAGAAAAAGAAGACGAAGAAGAAGATAATGAAGAAGAAGAAGAAGAATTACAACAACAACAACAACAATAAAAATGATAATGATAATAATAATATAATGATAATAATATTGATGATAATAATAATAATTATATTAATAATAATAATAATAAATATAATAATAATAATGATAATAATAATAATAATAAAAAAATAATAGTGGTAACAATGATAATAATATGATAATAATAATAATAGTAATAGCAATGATAATGATAATAATGGTAATAATAATAATGATAATAGTATAATAATGTTAATAATAATAATGTTAATAATGATAATAATAGTAATAATAATAACAACAACAACAATAATAATGATAATAATACAATGATAATAATAATGACAATAATAATAATAATAATAACAGTAATAATAAGCATAATCATAATCATTATAATAATAATAATGATAATAATAATAGTTTGGTGACAATGCATGTGATGTTGCCAACATGAAGGAGAGAATGAGGGGCGAAATCACATTCTAGTGACAGTAATTGTATAGCAAACAGGATTTAGATCTGTTGCCAGAGTCGAGAACTATCGTTGACAATATCATATATTTCCGAAAATTGAATATTAGAGCAGACCAACGCTCTTGAAGTTTAAAGACTGAGACTAATGGCAATTGGATCCCCAAGTATTCCATAAACTGTCAAATGCAATAATACGTCCACATGTTGACCCTGTTTTAGTCTTTGTTGAATTTCCAGACACAGTCATTTGTTTCCAGGAGACCACACCCTGAATCCTTGGCTGTTGACGCAATGGCAGTAACTGGAAAATGAGGATTAAAATATGTCTTTCTATCTTTCAACTTAGTACATAAGACGCTGCAAAAGCAAGAGGAGAATAAACCTTAATGCATGCTGATTTTTGTGTATTGGTGGATAACAGTGTGGTTCCCACATATGTTGAAACTACTTATCAAACATGCTGACTTCTACCTCAAGTAAAAAGAACGCTCCTACCGATAAACTGTGACAAAGTTCATAATGTACTCCCCAAACTCTAGATTTGGGCAGTTCAATTATTTGGTGTACCTCCCAAGCACAGGGAATTCATGGCAGAGTTTGTGACAATGTCTGCGCACCATCAAGAAAATCACAATATATAGGCCTATATGTATATCTATATCTATCTATCTACCTATCTATATATATGTATATATATATATATATATATATATATATGTATAATTATATATATATATATATATATATATATATATATATATATATATATATATATAACCTATCCATCTCACTGAAGTCTGTTCTCTGTTCGAAAGGATTCGAATCACCTTTATTCCATTGTGGAAAGTATATCAGATTTTATGTCAAATCTCTTTGATCAGGGACTGAGCTACAGTTCCAACAATAGAGTTTACAACAGAATAAATGAAGTAGCAGTTACACAGACAGCTATTGGCTTACACCCGAATGTGTCTAGATTTGATAAAGGGGCATTCGAAATGCATACAGTATCATTCGATACATTCACACGTGGAATGTGAGCACGTTGTTAGGTCTTCCACTGAAAGAACTTTCCAAGAAGTTTTCTACCCTTTCGTTATTGGTGTCTTCGCAAAGGGTACAGAATATTTAATTGACTAAAGTTAGCTACATTAAATTTCATGATTGCAGTCACAAGATTTACATATTGGAAAAAGTAAAACACACGTGGCCTGTCAGAAAAAAGCTATTTGATTTACCAAAATTTAGGACTGATGAAAAAGTGCGTGTTGTTGAATGTCTTGTACAGTACACGAAAAGCTCAAGAATGGCGTCATAGCTGCGTCCAGCTTTTGTTGTGTTACGCTCGTTCACATGGACCTGCAAGTAAAATCACTATATCAAGTGGCTCATGGATATCATCATGGACACTGGAATTTACGGGTTTGCCTCACAGAGTTTTAGGGAAACTTTATTGTCAGCAATGCTAAGTACAGCATATGATCAGATAATATTATGAAACCACCAGGATGGTCCAATGCTACAGCATTTCACACGTTTCATAACGGATCTGTTGAATAGAAGCCACAGAAAACTCTTCCGTTTGACACTTCCGTTCTTAATAAGTACTTTGCAAAGACAAAGTTAAGACCTAATTTTCTTTTCTCATTCAGTACCAAACTTTGCTGCAAGACTCGTCCTTAAAGTGTGTCACTGTTCGATGTCCCTGCTTTGTACCCACCACTGGCATCCTATTCAACAGTATATTAGATACTACGTTGCATGCATGTGTTACAATGTTGTTTGAGGCACTGCTTCTGTTTATATCTTGGAATTACTCCATGCCTATCATCCTTCTTGAACACTTCGTTCTTTTTTTTTGATACTCGCTTGATACAGACGCAAGACCTGCGCTATCCAAACTTTTTGGCTATTTTCGACTTTTTCTGTCAAACAATATGCCCTTTGATCTGAGAAATTTGCCTAACTCTCTTCTAAGACCCAATATGAAGCACACATGTTCCTTGAATCCTTCTGTTAAAATAACTTTGTTATACTCAACCTATCCCAACCATGTTTCAGTGTGTTCTTGTAGTGTGTTGTATATTGCTGTTGTTGAGAGTCTGCATGATGTTAATGGGTAAACTTCATCATCATCATCAGGTGCCCTGTGCATGGCGCTGGCGACCATGGACTTCCAACCATCTCTATCTCTCTTTGCCCCCAGCATCTCTCCCACCCTCTCCATCCCCAGCCACTCTGCAAGTCCGTCCAGCATTCTCTCCCTGGGTCTACCTGGTGCTCTCTTTCCCTCCGGCTGTCCCGTTGTGACCAGGTGCTCCAAATCCCCCTTCCTCATAAAATGGCCTATAAATGTTGCTTGTCTTTTCCTAATTTTCCTTATGAGTGATCTACTTGTGTCTGCCTCCATCAAGACTGTCTCGTTTGTTTTCTTTGCTGTCTATGGAACTCTCAACATTCTTCTGAGAAACCACATCTCAGCTGCCTCGATCCTGCTCTGGCTTTGCTTGCTGACTGTCCATGCCTCGCATCTGTACAACAGTATTGGTTCTATATAACATTCAAGGACTCTCTTCCTGATGTTAATTGATAGGCATTTGTTGGTAAGAATGCTTGTCATCTTCTTAAATGCTGTTTTGGCTTGGCCGATTCTGCCAGCTATTTCCGATGTGCATCTGCCGTCTGATGAAATGACCGTTCCCAGGTATTTGAACTTATTAACCTGTGTCAAGGTTGTGCCATTTGCTGTTATTTTGCAGGAGGGGATTTCATGTTTTTTACTGATCACCATGACTTCAGTCTTCCTGCTGTTTAGTTCCAACCCCTTACCTTTGCTTTCTGTTTCTAATATATTCACAAGGTTTGGTAGGTCCCTTTCATTATTTGCATAGTATGGTATCATCTGCGTACCGAATGTTATTTATCATTTTCCCTCCAACCTTTAATCCAGGGTCTTCTTCTAGGTTTCTCATGATGTTTTCGCTATATAGTGAAAACAGATTTGGTGACAAAACAACCCTGTCTGACTCCTCTTTTGATGTTTTGAAAAAGAGCTTATATTGTTTTCTATTCTCATTGCAGCTGTTTGTTCCCAGTACATATTCCTGATTATTCGTAGATTGGGTAAACTTAGTGAATGTATATTTCATTCATTTTTGTATTGTAGAATTGTAAGCGTCTAAAGCAGTCTCAGGCACACTATAAATGAACATTATTCTTATCATTATTGTTGTTGTTGTTACTATATTATTATCATTACTATTATCATTGTTATTACTATTATTATTATCATTATTATTATTATTATTATATCATTGATGTTGTTGTTATCATTATTACTAATGTTGTTGTTATTGTCACTTTCTTATTCTTATTTTCATTCTTGTTATTGTTACTATTAATATTGTTATTATTATTGTTATTATCATTGTGTATTATTATTATTTGTACTATTAAGTAAGGCGTATAGTGATCCTGTGCCAGTAACTATATCTGGCATAACAAGAAATTTTAGAACTTTTTTTTCATTATGTCGTATTGACTCAAATCTGACCACCCTTCATTTTGGTCACTAACTTAAAGCTGTGTACAATATATACCGCTTTTTCCTTTATAGTTTGCATGCTGGTTTATCTTGTTTGTTTATAATAGTGCTATATCTGTGTTCTCTAATTGATTGGTTCGCGTAAAGTAGAAGAACCCCCAAATGGCAAAACAAACAGCATATGGCATCGGTTTACTGATGATCTGTCAGATGGATGCAGTTGTGCTGGAATGTCCAGTCATTGACTGTTAGTAAACATCAAACCCAACAAAACAACAACCTTACATACTCTGTCTAATGTTAATTTGAAGGATACAATAGGAATATTCGTTTCTGTATGAAAGGAAATCTTGCTAGATTCACTTTTCAATTTCACATATCGCTTACTTCTAAAAGTCCACAAGAAATGAGATTAGAAACATTTGTAATTACCCCTGGTAACACAATATTTGTGAATAATTCCATGATAGTAGATTAGATGTGTAGGTAATGATAAAGCATAATAACAACAGTCTGCAATATCGTAAGTATGACACATCTGTGAATACACGCCTCACATATCTTCCACTCCTCTAATCTACTATAATATAATTTATAGAAAGTTCATCTAATAGGGTAAATACATGTTTACATTTCTAATCATATTGCTCCTCGAGTTTATCGGATTTTTTTCATTATACGAAGATGAGGGTGGAAAACACAAGACAAAACACTTACGTAATTTCGACTGGTTTTCGTTACTCTCATTTGTGCCTATCACTGGATTGTATTTTCTGCTGACAAACGTTTCTTGCGTGTACATTTTGCAAGTATTGTGAAGAATGTCTGTCTGTAATTTGAACTAAGGAAAATGAAACACACAAAATCAACACCACAACTTAAAAATGACAGAATTAACATGAAGTCATTGACCAGTGCGTAAAAATTCCTATACTGGATATAATGTTCTGGCAAAAGAAGTTTAATTAAATTCCTCAGAGCAGAAGGAAGAGTGAAAACCACGTACGTCACGGTGGCAGCCAGCATAGTAACAGTCATTTGCCTTTCCCGATGTCTTTTAGATTCTTCATTGTAAGAAGACTGCACAAGCTTTGACATTACGTTGTGATGTCGCAAAACGAAAATCGTCAGAAGATTTAGACCAATGAGAATGACGAGAGAAACGTAAGTCAAAATAATTTTAGCAGCCACACTGAAAGCGTCATTGACACGTTTGTGCTGAAGATACAACGTCGTTGGAAGAACTCTGTAAGCAATCTGACCAGTCGGCGTTTTCCCAACAGCCTTGATCTCTGCCTTGGTTAAGATATAAACGTGCATAACAGCAGAATAGAAGTAAGTTAACAACACACACGCGAGAGGCCATCTATGAAGGAAGAAAGTCTTCACATGCAGAGGTCGAGCAATAGCATACAGTCTTTCCAAAGACACCAAACACATCACCACATATGACCCCTTCTAGCTACAATACCACAATATACTGCACAGTACAAATTAAAATTCAACAATATATAATTCGTCATAAGGTTATTAATTATTTGGGACAGAATCTTATGTAACGCAAAAACTGTAATGTAAATCAACTGAGCTACATTGAGTGCCACAACATACACAGCTGTAGCACTACGCATTTGTTTCTGCAGAAACACAACAATATTACAAAGCGTCAAAGGTAGCGCTAGAACTATAGTAAAGTAAAACATAATTGAAAGGATTTCAGAAGCTTGTTGCCTTTGAGAATCTGAAAGTAGCTTACTTCTTACTGCAGATGGATTCTGGCTGTTCAAAGTATAGGAAGCCTCTGAAACGCTCGTTATATTGTTTGTTAACGTGAAGATAGTTATAGAAGTCATCTTACTTTATGTGCAACTGTTCTAGGCTAGAAAAACAACAACTCTAAACTGAAATAGATGAAAGTCATTCGAATATATATAGAAATGTAGTTTCTTCTATTTCTCTTGTTTTCCCCAATGTTACTGACTTGTATGTTGTTAACTGTGTTTGATACTTGTTCTCTATTTTTCGCAATACTGATTCTTTCATTCATAAGTATCTGAGGCAAAGGAAAATGCTTAAATTCTAAAGAAACACATCACACACACACACACACACACACACACACACACAACACACACACCACCACACACCCCCACACACACACACCGACATTCGCGCTCTTGCAGGTACACAAACAGATGCTCACGCGCGCATTTCATGACTTAATTAGCATTCGATTACCACATACAGATGGGAAAATTGAGGGGTGTAATGTTGAAGGTGGATGTTCTACCTGCTTAATCGATTTCTGTGCTTTTGCGTGTGTGATTATGTGTGTGTGTGTGTGTGTGTGTGTGTGTGTGTGTGTGTGTGTGTGTGTGTGTGTGTGTGTGTGTGTGTGTTTGTATGTGTGTGAGAGAGACAGTGAGAGAGACAGTGAGTGAGAGAAGAGAGGAAAGAGAGAGAGAGAAAGAGAGAGAGAAACAGACAGACAGAGAGAGACAGAAACAGAGACAGAGAGAATATTTGTGTGTGTGTGTGTGTGTGTGTGTGTGTGTGTGTGTGTGTGCGTGTGTGCTGTGTGTGTGTGTGTGTGTTGTGTGTGTGTGTGTGTGTGTGTGGTATGTGGTGTGTGTGTGTTATGTGTGTATATGCGCCTGTGTGTATGTATTTTTGCGTGTGCGTATATGTGTGTGTGTGTGTGGAGAGAGAGAGAGAGAGAGAGAGAGAGAGGTGTGTAGTGTGTGTGTGTGTGTATGTGTGTGTGAGACAGAGAGAGAGACAGAGAGAGAGAGAGAATTTATGAATGTGTGTGTGCGCGCGCGCGCGCGTGTGTGTGTGCGTGTGTGTGTCTGTGTGTGTCTGTGTGCGTGCGTGTGCCTGTGCGATTATGTATGTGTGCGTGTTTGTATGTGTTTATGCATGTCTATGGATGTCCGTGCGCGCGTCCATGCGTTCATATATATGTACATTTTTGCAGGTGTTTGTCCGTACAATAGTGCACGGTTGTTGTTTTACTTTTCTTTTCTTTTTTTTTTTTTTTTTTTTTTTGGGGGGGGGGGGGGGGAGCGGGGGCGGTTTTCATTTCAGTAGTCGTATTATTGTTTCACACACACGTCAACCTTTTTCTTTAACACTGAACATGTGATGTAAATGATTGACTCGTTAATATAAAATCATGAACTGATCAAAACATAACAAGGACAAATGGGTCTTATGGGACATATTTTCCCAAAGTCTGTCTCGGCATTATTTGTTTATTTAGAAACTTTTTTTCTTTCGAAGCCTCAGGTCTGTTCATGAAAGTGTTGTTGTCACTGATGAGATTTATGTGTAATTTTATTTGACTTTGACAGTGTTTTTTTCTGCAGAATCTCAGCATAGACATTTCGTAAAATTTGTTGTTGTGTGATTCTTAACGTTCATTCAGAGAATGCCATACACGGCATTTCGATTTTTCTTCTCAACTGGAAGATTAGCAACCATATTACCGATAATTGTCTGGTTTAGGTAGATAGGGAGCGAGAACAATTCCTATCTCACCCATACTTCGAATCCATGTTTCTCACATCCTAGGTGAGTATCTTAATTGCTAGGCCACTGTCTCCATTTTCTACATGTTTCCTTTGTTGTTGCTGTTGCTCTCTGTTTGTTTGTTTAGTTTCAGTTTCAGTTTCCATTTTTCAAGAATGATGTCTCCGTGCTCGAAATGAATTTCATATGCACTAACGTCACAGGTGCCATGTGATGGAAATGATCCAGAATGATCACGGCACAAGCCTTAAGCCTGTACATAAACCCACGAGCAGGCCAGATCCTGAGGTCCTACCTAGATAGTTTCGTAACCCTGGGGTGGTAAGGGAGTGAAGTGGCAGAGACCTCAACTTTTCCCGGGGCCAGCCACACACACACACACGCACACACACACACACACACACACACACACACACACACACACACACACACACACACACACACACCACACACCACACCCCACACATACACGCACGCACACGCAAGCCACACACACACTCTATCTGTCGTCTGTCTGTCTCTCTTCTCTATCCTCTCTCTCTCTCTCTCTCTCTCTCTCTCTCTCTCTCTCTCTCTCTCTCTCTCTCTCTCTCCTCTCTCTCTCTCTTTCTCTCTCTTGTAGTGAATGCATGAATCATTGAGTTCGTGTGTGAGAACGAAAAGTGACCTATCCGTGCGTGTATCTTAAATCCTACCTTATTTACAGTGTTTATCAACCAACTAGCATCTCAGATGGATGGGAGAGGGAGATTCGGTGTCCAGTTGCTTCCAAGAATAATGGAATTGTTTCTTTTACTCTTCGCAGATGATGTATCTTTATTATCAACAAATCCACGCGGTCTACAAAATCAATTAAATGTGTGTACAGTCTTGCTGCGATAATATGAAATTAATCATCAATATTGAGAAAATCAAAGTTGTGGTATTTTGGAAAGGGAGATTCTTGGGAAAACATGAAAAGTGGTTTCATCATGGTGCACGATTAGAAGTGGTCCTATAAATATTTCTATTTGCGGTTTAGCTTCACAACAAATAGGAACAGAACATTTAGTAACAAAAGGCAAGAAAGCAACCGTATTGTTAAATAGGGCATTTCAAAAGGACATGAACACGGTTATTTTCTTCAAAATTTATGACGCTAAGATTCAGGTGGTGGTGGTGTGGTGGTGGTGGTGGTGATCAGAATGAAACATATCGAGAAAGTACACATGTTAGCATATAAAAGAATCTTGGGTATACCAACTAAGACACCTAACAAAATGCTGTATGTTGATTTAGGAAGATTCCCTCTGTATGTTAATTCTTCTGTGAATTGTCCGAGACACTGGTTTAAAGTATTGCATATGGGTCCAGGCAGATTACCTTTCAAAGCGTACCAAATGTTAAATGAATTAGATAAATCTGGGAAAGAATGCTGGGTTTCCAAAATAAGGGACATTTTGTGTGAGACTGGATGCAACAAGGTGTAGGAAATGAGAAATCATTCTTGCATGAGTTTAAACAGAGACTGTTAGATGATGATTCTTCCAAGAATGGTCGAGCTCCGTTAGAGATCGAGATAATATAACAGTTACAGATCATTTAACACCGTTTTTGAAAAGGAAAAAAGTGTGTGTACCGTATGGATACTTACATGCACTGTTTCAGGGTTGCCATCTCACAGACACGATTTAATGTTCTCCCGATCAACAATAACGTACACAGGTACAGTGAGTTGATCAAGAAAAAGCATGCCCATTTTGCGGTACACAATGCGCAATGAACAGCACTTGTTATTTCAGTGTTTCAAGTACACAGATATCAGAGAAAAAAAAAATAGGCGAGTTAGTTGACGTGCCCATGTACATTTTGTTTGAAACAACAGATGACTAGCATAGACACAGTCTGTCAAGATATATTTCTCATGCCATCAATAGAAGGAAAAAGTGCATAGAGGAAAATGGACACTGAAGTGTTGCAGAGATGTTACTCCTAGCACTTAGAGTCAACCTGACATCCTACTCAATTTAAAACTTTAAAAAAAATCACCAAAGAATTATTTGTCGGTTTTCAGCCATTTGATTATTGGTAAACTGATTATTTTGTCGATTGCACTTTTGTGAATTGATTAACTTGCTTCCTTGTTAACTGAGATATGTATGAACTGTTGACGCAATCGACGGCTTAATTGATTAACAATTGAGTTATATATCTGAGTGATTAATTGGTTAGTTGGTGATTGATTGATTGATTGATTGATTGATTGATTGGTTGGTTGGTTGGTTGGTTGATTGGTTGATTGATCAAATGATTGTTGGGTAAGTGATTCATTAGTTGACTGATTCGTTCAGTTGACAATTGGTGATTGGTGATTGATTGTTAATAATTTTCTTTTTTTTTTTTTGGTAATTGGTCAAATTATTGTTACCCTTTTGGTAAACCGTTGAATGGAGATTTGTTGAATTAGTGGATTGGTGGACTTTATGTAGAGTTAATTGATCGCATAATTGAATGAGGGATTGTCAGCTTGATGACATTTTGATTGACTGATCAGTCAGTATGGTTGATTTATTGATCTATAGGTTGGCAAGTTTGACAGTCTATTCTATAAACTATTGATTGATAAATATGCTACATGGACTTGATAAACAGTCATACGGATAAATGGTTCATCCATCGATTGATTGATGGATATATAGGTTCATTGATTGATTGTATGATTGGTTATGTTTTAATGATTGGTGTACTGATCGACATGTTGACAGATTATCCAGTGACCATGAATAATACATAATAATGGGGATTGAACTATGGATTTACAGACATGTTGATCAACTATCTATTGACGAAAATCATATTTAGAGGAAATCATTATGATACTGATATAGTCAGACAGGTGTTGTAAATGTATTATTATGTATCACGGATGAATCACTTTTGGGATTACTGAAGACTAAGGATTACATCGAATTGTAAAATACGCTGGTAATCAACAAATGCCTGTCAATCCACACCCATCCCTACCCATCCCATTGTTGTATTATGGCCAAAGGCCGATGTACATAAAGCTGTCTGAGTTTCAGTTTGACTCTCTCTGTCTGTCTGTAGGTCTGTCTGTCTGTCTGTCTGTCTGTCTGTCTCTCTCTCTCTCTCTCTCTCTCTCTCTCTCTCTCTCTCTCTCTCTCTCTCTCTCTCTCTCTCCTTCTCTCTTACTTATTCACGATAAAATTCGTATTCTATAGGCCCTGTTTTCTTGAGAAGTACAATGAAAATTAATTCTGACATATCGTTAGGAATTTTTTTGTTTGGTATCATAAATTTCATTTAGGAGATCTTTTATTTTATTGATACCAACTTTTCTACAGCCTGAATTATTTCTATAATGATACTGTCTGGTCTGGTGGGGTTCCTGTTTCATCTTTTCCAATGCGACTCTAACTTTCGATTTCATTATTAGTGGTCTGGCCACATCATCGCCTTTTGTCGCATGACTATGTGGACAGGGACTGAAAGAAAAAAATAAATAAAAGGTATCATTCATCAGATCACCGGAGAATTCTTCCAGTGTATGTGAGTTGTACACACATGAAGGAAGACTAGAGCTAACTAAACACACAAGCAACAGCAACCATGACCAAGTTCCCGACTAACTCTCTCTCTCTCTCTCTCTCTCTCCTCTCTCTCTCTCTCTCTCTCTCTCTCTCTCTCTCTGTCAACATATATCTATATATATGCTTTTTAATGCTCTGTCAAGTCAGACCGTTGCCAGAGTCATGTACGTAATTCCCACCAGATGCAGGCAACACATGGATGCAAACCAAAAGTTGCGATATCAAACGGGGCTTTCTTGCCTGAATGGCAATTGCTCTGTTTATTGCCTTTGCATTATGCTGTTCTAGTGAGAATTCTTAACTACGTTTTCTCCTAGACCATTTGTTTTGACTATTGTTCCAATTTGGATTTGTGTATATATATATATATATATATATATATATATATATATATATATATATATATATATATATGTGTGTGTGTGTGTGTGTGTGTGTGTGTGTGTGTGTGTGTTGTGTGTGTGTGTGTGTGTTGTGTGTGTGTGTGCTTTTGTTTCAACCTATTTGCTTGATCAGTGCAGGCTGTGCGTCGTGGAATCCGTCAAACTCGTTTGCAAGTCAACCACACGGAAACAAGGAGCAGAAAAGCAGTAACCTGAGGAATTTTGTTTTTAAAAATGTGATTATTGTGTTTTCGACATGAAGAGAATCAACCACGGTCTATTCCTTGTCTTCTATTGTAATGTTAAACTGAACACTTGCTTGCAGCGACACATTCAAGTGAATAGAAAGTCTGGACTCATCTTACATAAAGATAACAGAGGTTGAGTTTACCTCTTGAGGCTATGTTGTGTTTTTTTGATTACGTCTTATGTATGACGAATGTCCAAGGGTTAGTTTAGACTCTTACAGACGAATGTTTCAAGATGAAATATTCAAGTAAGCAATAAGTTTGGGTTTACCGTAAAGAATGTCCAACGCTTAGTCTTCTCTCTTGAAACTGAACGTTTGAAGGAGAAATGTTCGAGAGTTGTATGTTTGGTTTTGTTCTATGTGTAGAATGACCAAGTCATCCTATTTGCTTATGTCACTTAGAGAGGACATTTGAAGGTAAAAAACAGTCAAACAATTGATACATTTGGCCTCACCTGCTGCAACGAATGACCAAGGCTTAGGGTTTTTTTTCTGATTTGTTGTTTGTTTTGTGTATCATATTTTAATCCTCAACACTCTGGCATCGTCAGCTGGCTATTTGACCTACTTCCCTGCAGACGTTCCAGCTGCCACTGACTACTTTCCTTGGAAACGTGCATTTTTAGGCCACTTTGAACTAATTTTAACAGGCGCCCCAAATGACTAACATCAACATATAGGGTATGGTTAGAACGGTAATTGAATCCTCTTTTATGATATCTACAGTATAAGGTTTGTTCAGGCATGCTTTGAGCTTATTTGTGCAATGAAATATCATGGTTGAGGAGCATTTCAGACAAGCATTTCATCCGTTCAGCAGATGTAAACAAAACAGAAAAAAGAGACATCAATTCTCCATGACTTGTATCATCTGATCAGAAGCTCTGAAAAGTACACACACACACACACAACACACACACACACACACACACACACACACACACACACACACACATACACACACACACACACACACACACCACACACACACACACACACACACACACACACACACACACACACACACACACACACACACACAATTCCACAATCCTGAGTGAACAGCGACATCGGGCATTCGCAGGGCGGTCCATTTTGCCTTTGTTTCAGTGAAGCACTCGGTTTGGGTGACGTTGTTCTCGCGCCCGAAACATTCTTCAAATAGACTTTTTACTCGGGAAATCACTCTCACAGTATTTAGAAATGGTTACTTGATACTATAATAGAGGTTTTCTTACCATAGACCGTAACTTGCTTTACGTAGGAATTTTCTAACGCAAGACGCTAGAGTCCTAGCGTTAAGTTGTCAGCGGCGAGATTGCTGAGCGCTATACCCCTAGCGTTCCGGCGCCTGCGGTTCTCCGCGAGAACGCTAGCGGGCTAGCGTTACGATGTGAAAAAGTTAAGAGTGCAGAGTTTATTCTGTCGAGCAAAAAATATATATTATATTCCATTCCCTTTTTTTCTTTTTGTCTTTCTTTTTGTGGCATTATTCCAAGCGAGATAACCATACCTTCCTCCTCTTGTGGCAATAATGACATATATAAATTCATTGTATTTGACAATGTGGTCCCTCACAGTCATTTTCTTCTGAAAGATTGCTTTCCTAGACTAAAACAATTTTTTTTTCTCAAACTTTGTTTTGCAGATTATTTTATCTTCACTGGTGGATGTGTTAGTTATGTAGATGATGTTTGTATATTTCGTATAAGTTGCAACGCTCAGACTATGTGACTCGCTCTGCGTATGTGTGGATGCCTCTCTCCTCTTGCTATCTCTGGAAGCAGGACTGAACAAACGCATCACCTTCTTTGGGAAGGTAGAAATAAAATCTACAGGAAACTGATGGAAATAAAAGCCAACAACATTTCAATACAAAAGAAACAAAATGAAATCTAGCTAAGCTGCATAAACAGGAAAGAGTCCCTCCTATCATTCCACAATGTCCTTACATGAGATGAATGTTGCATATTTCATACAAGATCAGTCAGAAGCAGATATGCGTGCTGATGCCGTGATAATTCCATGCAAACTTCGTTAGGTGAGGTTTCTGAGACTGTTCAAGGATGACAATCACTCAAGATCTAAATACCAAGAAGATTGTTTCTCAACAATCCACAAACAAGTAACTATTCGACACCTACTAGCCAAAAGCATCATTTTATTGTTCAGGAAGAATCAAATCCAGTGGACGAATTAGCAGGAACACCCTCGGTGCCTCAATTGATGCATGACTCTCGTTCAAAGAGAAATGTGGTGTCTTTCTGCGGACTTTCATGGTCTGATGGTTTGCAGTGTTCCTTGGATTCATGATGTCGTCCATTTAGCGCTAGTTGGTCATTGACCCTTAGATGATTATTACAAAAATGTTGCTTTGACTGTTGGAGATAGTTGCAAATAATGAATTAGAATACTCGAATTGAAGAAAATTGATACATAAAGATCTATAATGCATTGTAATAAACATGGAAGACACAACTAAATAAAAGCGATTTCCCATGTTTTTGTTTACATTTGGGGTTGATTATGTCTGGTTAAATCATCATCATCATCATCATCAGGTCCTTGCCGAATGGCGTTGGCGATCATGGACTTCCATCTGTCTCTATCTCTTGTTGCCCCAAGCATCTCCTCCACCCTCATCGTCTTCAGCCACTCTGCAAGTCCGTCTAGCATTTTCTCCCTGGGTCTACCTGGTGCTCTCTTTCCCTCCAGCTTTCCCATTGTGACCAGGTGCTCCAAATCCCCCTTCTTCATAAAATGGCCTATAAATGTTGCCTGTCTTTTCCTAATCTTCCTTATGAGTGATCTACCTGTGTCTGTCTCCATCAAGACTGTCTCATTTGTTTTCTTTGCTGTCCATAGAACTCCAATTCTTCTTATAACCATTCGCGCTCAATCTTGCTCTGGCTTTGCTTGCTGACTGTCCACGCCTTACATTCGTACAGGTATTTGAACTTATTAACCTGTGTCAAGGTTGTGCCATTTGCTGTTATTTTGCATGAGGGGATTTCATGTTTTTTACTGATCACCATGATTTTCAGTCTTCCTGCTGTTTAGTTCCAACCCCTTACCTTTGCTTTCTATTTCTAGTATATTCACAAGTTTTGCAGGTCCCTTTCAGTTTCTGCAATTAGCACGGTGTCATTTGCGTATCGAATGTTGTTTATCATTTTCCCTCCAACCTTTAATCTAGGGTCTTCTTCTAGATTTCTCATGATGTTTTCGCTGTAAAGTGAAAACAGATCTGGTGACAAAACACAACCCTGTCTGACTCCTCTTTTGATGTTTTGGAAAGAGCTTGTATTGTTTTCTATTCTCATTGCAGCTGTTTGTTCCCAGTACATATTTCTGATTATTCATAGATCTTTTCCATCAACATTGAGTCTCTCCAGTTGGTTGATCAATTCTACATGTCGTACCCGATCGAAAGCCTTGGTATAGTCAACAAAGCATAAATACAAATCCTTATTCATCTCAATTGACTTCACTATGATAGTTCTTAAGATGTATATGGCATTAATAGGTCCTTTCCCTTCCACAAATCCACACTGTTCTTCTGCTATTTCTCTTTTGATGTCTATTCCTTGTCATCATCATGATTATTCGTAACAGAATTTTTGTTACATGACTCATCAAACTGATTGTGCGACGGAGTTCGCATTCTATAGCCCCTGTCTTCTTTGGAAGTGCAATAAAAAATTGATTTTGACATATCTTTGGGGATTTTTCCAGTGTCGTAAATTTCATTTAGGAGGACTTTATTTTTTCTATGCCAAATTCCTCCAGGGCTTCAGTCATCTCTGTAGTAATGTTGTCTGGTCCTGGGGCTTTTCCTGGTTTCATCTTTTTCAGTGCTGCTCTAACTTCATCTTTCATTGTGGGTGGTCCTCCAAAGTTCTTTTTTATAATGTGTTCTTCGTTTCTATCATCCTCTAAAAGGTCTTTAATGTACTCTCCCCATTGTCTAATATTTTGTCTTTCTCCATGATAAGCGTGCCATCTTTCGATTTTAAGCAACCATTGTGCATATATTTTTCCTGTGGACAATTTCTTCAATTGGTCTGTACATACCCTGAGGATCCATTTGTGTTGGTTTTCTATCTCTTTGCATCTTGTGTTCAGCCAAGCTTCCTTAGCTTCATTGCACCTATACCTGATTTCTTTGTTTATCTTCCTGTATATCTCCTCGTTTCTCTTTGCCCTCCTCCTTTCCTCCATCAAGCCCAAAATTTGATTAATCATCCAGTTCTTTTTTGCTTTTCTATCTGCCTTAGGGATTTTTTCACAAGCTTCATTTATCGAATTTCTCAACTTTGTCCATTGTTCCTCATTGTCACAAACGTCTTCCAGAGTACTGAATTTGTTTTGAACATGTACATTATTTTTTTACGTATCACTTCATCTGTCTTTAACAGTCCAAGGTTTAGTTTGATGTTGCTTTTGGTCTGTTTCCTTTTCCTCAATTTCAGCCGAAATTTTCCCACTACAGGATTGTGGTCACTGTTGCAGTCTGCGCCTGGTAGTGTTTTTGCTGACAGTAAAGAATTTCTAAATCTTTTGTTGATCAGGATTTAGTCAATATGATTTTTGGTATTATCTCCTGGACTCATCCAAGTCCATTTTCTTCTGTTAGGCTGCTCAAACCAGGTATTTCCGACTATGAACTCATTCATCTGTGCCCATTCTACAAGTTTCCCTCCCCTTTCATTTTGTGTACCAAGGCCATGAGGTCCAACAATATCCTCCACCCTATCATGTCCACTTTAGATTTGGGAGATTTTAATGGTAAAGTGGGACAGTCTGGTTGAATAAAGATGATAAATCTTTTAATTTGTAAAAACCTTTTCTAAAACTGGATTCCTAAGGGCAAGACTAGGATGATCATATTCACAGTAATGGTTATGTATAAAATAAATGTATGTTTAAAGGAAACAAAATACAACAAATATTTTTTTCTGCTGATGTAAATAGTTATGTAAGAAAAGCTCTTGGTAAATTTAAATATTGCATCAGCGGTATTAAGACAAATTTACTGATAAGTAAAGTATACTCTTTTGATATACCTCACGTCTTCTATGTAAACTCTCCGAGGGAATGAATTAGTTTACATATTATTCTCCAGCACTCAATGATTGAGTTAAAAATATATGCTGCTAAATTCCAAGAAAACCAAAAGCTTTAAAATTGTCCAAGCTAATAACATCAAAGAAAGATGGACAAATCAATGCCTTTGCTTGTTTACTCCATTTGGAATTCAAATGTAGACGGATCGCGAATACATCAATTGATTAATCAAAATACACGCAAGGCAAAATATGTTCTCAGCTTTATTAGGAGAGTGGGTATGTTTTTTTCTTTACATATCTTCTCGTTTATGTTGAACCACCATAAAAAGCCACTGATCAATTACAAAATAATTGTGTTATACATCTGGCAATGTCCGCTGTAGACAGTTATAAAGATAAGCAACAATTGAAACAGTGCTTTATGTGAACCATACCTCACAATGGAAACAAAGTAGACAAGGGTTATTTTGGGGAGATATTCTAATAATAATGATAATAATGATAATTATAATAGTGACAAGAATAAGGATAACAATAATGATAATAATACATAATAATATAATAATAATGATAATATAATATAATAATATTAATAATAATAATAATAATAATGAAAGTATAATGATAATAATGATATATCATCATCATAATTATAGTAGTAGTAATGGGCGATGATCATAATGATCATGATAATTATGACATATATAAGCAGCCCAATCTCTTCTCTCTCTCTCTCTCTCTCTCTCTCTCTCTCTCTCTCTCTCTCTCTCTCTCTTTCTCTTTTTTTCTGTTGTTTTTGTTCATCAGTATCCCAGTGTCAACTCGTATTTATTTTCGAATTATTGGGGTAAGCAGCATAATATAGATGGATTCTCCATAAAAGGTAAGATGTTTACATTTCATGTAACCTGTGTGACAATCAGCGACTATATATACATTATTATGCTGTGTCCAGTCAGAACATTGCAAGTGTCATGCACATATTGCCCATTGTATGCTGGCAAAACTCGGATGCAAACAATAAGTTGCATCATTAAAAGGGGCTCGTCACCGGAATGGCAATTGCTGTCTTTATTCCTTTGCTTTATGTCATTCTAGTGAGAATCCCTCAGTGCATTTTCTCCAAGACCATTTCTTTTGATGTTATCGTTTCGATTTGGATTCGTCTGTGATGTGTATATGTGTGTGATTTTATTTCAACTCATTTGCTTGATTAGTGCAAGCTGCGTATTCGTAGGATGCGTCAGGCTTGAACACTACTCAACCTGTCAGTTGTTCGCTTGCCTCTTTATTCGATTGTTTGTTTGTGTGTCCACCTGTTTGATTTTTTTATATACTCTTTATCACTCATTTTGTATTAAAAAAGGAATGTTGGCACCTTCGTGTTTTTGAGAAGTTGTGTGTTCTGTAATGGAAATGGGCTTTAGGGTTTTTCTTTTTTGTGGTTCATATGTCTTGGTTAACCCCCTTAAAAGTATGTCAAAATTAATGTTATTGCAAACCCAAAGACAGCAATGGTTATGGATAGAATGCGAACTTCATCGTACAATCAGGTTGCTGAGTCATGTAACAATACTCGAAAGGCTCAATGTTGATAGAAAAGATCTAAGAATGATCAGAAATTTGTGTTGGGAACAAACAGTACCAATGACAATAGAAACTGATATAATCTCTTTCCAAAATATCAAAAGAATTGTTAGGCAGGGAAGTATTCTGTCACTACATTTGTTTTCACTTAACAGCAAGACCATCATGAGGAACCCAGAATAATGCCCTGGGATAAAGATTGGAGTAAAAACAATAAATAATTTTCGGTACCAGATGGCACCATTTGAATTGCAGAAATTGAAAAAAAGACCTACATAAACTTGTGAATATAATAGAAATAGAAAGCAAACATAAAGGGCTGGAGCTAAACAGCGAGAAGACTGAAGTCATAATAATCAGTGAAAAACAAGAAATCCCTCATACAAAATAACGGGAAATAACACAGCAATGAGACAGGTTAATAAGTTTAAATATTTGAGAAAGGTATCTAACCTGACGGCAGATGCACATAGAAATAGCCAGCAGAATCAGCCAAGCTAAAACAGCATCCTAGAAAACGAAAAGCGATTTTACCAACAAATGCCTATCAATTAATATCAGGAAGAGAGTTCTTGAGTGTTATACAGAATCGATAGTTTTGTTTGGATGTGAGGCGTGGACAGTCAACAAGCAAAGCCAGAACAAGATTGAGGCAACGGAAATGTGGTTTCTTAGAAGAATGATGAGAGTTCCACGGACAGCAGGGGAAACAAACCAGATTTTTTGAAGAAGGCAGAGACAAGAAGAACATTAATAGAGAAGATCAGGAAAAGACAAACAACATTAAGAGGATATTTTCTGAGGCAAGAAAAATAGAGCGCATAGTCACAACAGGAAGGCTGGGTGAAAGAGAACACCAGGTAGGCCCAGATAAAAATATTGGATGGATTTACAGTGGCTAAGGACAGAGAGGGTGAGAGATGTACTTGCAGCAACAAGGGATAGATTTGTATGAAGGGCGATGATCGCCAATGCCGTGTGGCAGACATACGATGATGATGACGTAATGTCTTGATTATCTGATTCGTGAGATGTAGTACTGGTGCGCTGAGTTCAGGTGAGTTTTATTTATTTACTTATGTTTTTGTATTTATGTCCTTTTATCAACCAATTCAAGCTATATTTGCCACTCTGAAAGAATTCATTGACCTTTAAATCACCGACCTGAAGCTCAATCAAGTGTATGTCTGGTGAGAATGGTTAAACAGAAACTAAAAATCGAAAGATCTTATTATGAAAATAAGATATTATAAATGCATTTTTGCTGGGGAGAATATCCAAAGTCTTACATTTTTAAACAAGTTTTTTTTTTCAAATGTGGTTGTTCTACTTAAGTGAAGTTAAGGACTAAATGCTAAGAACATAATCACATTACTACTGCCGTTCTTGTAAATGTCCGTCTGTCTGTCTGTGTATGTTTCTGGCTGTCTGTCTGTAGGTATACATGTATGTATGTATGTATGTATGTATGTATGTATGTATGTATGTATGTATGTATGTATGTATGTGTGTATGTGTGTGTGTGTTTATGTATGTATGTATGCGTGTGTATACATATGGATGTATGCATACAATGTATATGTCTGCCTTTATGCGTATATTTAGGTATGTATGACTGTATGTATGTATGTATGTATTATGTATGCATGTATGTATGTATGTATGTATGTAATGATATTTGTATGCGTGAGAAATATTTTCAGTAAATCTAAAACAAACAAACAAACAAATAGACATAACTCGGGATGGGAGGGTTGGGGGTCAGACGAGGTCAAAATTGTAGGATGTTCGAGGTATTCCGAGAATAACTGCTGTCATTGCCACGTTGAAATAATCTAAATGGGATCTTGTTAAACATGGCAGAAATTGAACGATCGATCAGAGCTAGGGCTGAAATTTCTTCTCCTTCGTGGCATTTAAAAAAAATTCTTTTATTTATTCATTTGCTTTATTTTTGTAGATAACGTATTGACTTTGTCAGGAAAACAGAAACATATTTTGATTAGTAAACAGATGCAAACAGACACACAGACTCGCACACCCACACACACACACACACACACACACACACACACACACACACACACACACACCACACACACACACACACACACACACTCACGCACACACATCCACGCACACACACACACATCACTCACACATACACACACACACGCACGCACACACCATACATTCACACCACACACACACACACACCACACACACACACACACTCACTCACACATACACACATACACGTACGCACACACACAGACACACACACATACATTCACTCTACACACACACACACACTCTCTCTCTCTCTTTCTCTCACATACAGTCTCTCTCTCTCTATCCCTCACACACACACACACACACACACACACACACACACACACACACACACACACACACACACACACACACACACACACACACATGAATAAGATGAAAAATTGTGTTTGTTTATAAAAAAAAAAGGTGAAAATCCACATGAGGACTTGAACAGTTCTAAATATCACTCATGAAAATGGAAGAACAAACATCTGAAGTGTTATTCTCCTTTTATGAGAAAATTAAGAACAAAAAAGGAGAAAGAACAGATGAAAACAAAACGATCATATTAAAAACAAATAACAATAATAAAAATGACGTTGTAATCATAGTAACACCAATGACAGTCATGGTAATAACAACAACGATGGTAGCATCCGTAATAGCAAAAATATAACAATAATGATGACAATAACAATACTAATAAAGAGAAGAAGAAGAAGAAGAGAAGAAGAAGAAGAAGAAGAAGAAGAAGAAAAGAAGTAGAAAAGAAGAGAAGAGGAGGAGGAGGAGGAGGAGGAGGTGGATGAGAAGAAGAAGAAAAAGATTTCAATAACGAGTCTTTCTCGTTTGAATATCAACCCATCTTGAGCTGTCATCTCGTCACAGAAACTGAAGTGTAGAAGTAACACAGCAGGCACGCTTTGTTTTTCATCTAGCCAGTCGTTTATGATGGTGGATTTGAAGATTTCGAGAAAGTTTACTCGTCAGCAACAGTTTTTACCTTGGTGGTTCTTTTAGTTGTGATAGAAAGGAAGGAGATCATATTGACGCATTGAACATGTTTATGCTAGCTTGGTGCTTGGTATTTAAATCCAGGCATGGGATAGTGTGTTGGCTAGATACAGAACATCTCTGTGCCTGTGTTGGTTTGGTTTTTTAAATGACAGTGATGTCACAGCCTTGGATGCATAGCATCGTGCTTTGTAGTGTATTTTGAGCAGCAGAAAGAGGTTTCTGTAGGCTCGATTTTAGATTTTTGTGATCAGATTCAGTCTAGACTGGTTCGCCTATCATGTATTCATGGACTGTTGTCAGTGAAAACACAGTCGCTATGAATTCTTTATCAGTCTGGGCATATCTGGTCGCAGTGTCATTCAATACATGACAAATATATGCCACAGGATGGCCCATTTGCATTAGAGCAGTGCAAGTGTGATTTACGTTGCACTGAATGGTCACTTCTTTTTCAGGTCTGTAGACATAAGAACTGGAATGTCAGTCACAAGTTTCTGGGCTTTGTCAAATGCTTTGTCATGCGCACAAGTCCAGACCCACTCAGCGTCCATGTGCAAAGTTGTCTGATGGGTTCGTGTTCGTCGAAGAGCTTTGGAAGAAATGTTGTCAGGTAGTTGACAAATCCACAGAAACGTTGGACGTTCTCAACATTTCCAAGCTTTGGCATCCTCAGAATTGCTTCCATCTTATCCAGATCAATCCAAAAGCCATCAATGGTCAACGAATACCCAGCAAGGGGATCTCGTTCTTCCCCAGTTTCGTTTTCTGCTTATTCAATTGCATGCAAACTGCGCGACATTTGTCCAGGAGAGCAGTCACATTTCTGAAATGGTCATTTCTCTTTTTGCCATACGCGATGATGTAGTCAGTTACGTCATTTACATCATCGAGTCCTTCAGAAATCTGGTCAAGGTGTTTCTTGAACAGTTCGCTGCTCACAGATGTATTGAAGGGTAATTGTTTCCAGCAGTAACGTCTGTGTGGACAATAGTCAGAAGACTTGATTCTTCAGCCAGATGGACATGCCAGAAGGTATTGCTGAGGTCCAGTTTCGAGAAGAGTTTGGCAGAATGTCAACTATAACAGGTAGATAGTAGTGTTCTCTGTTTAGAACCTTATCGAAAGGTATTAGATCCTAGTCCTACATTATTACTTAGGTCATGACAAGTACATGAATATCAACACTCCTAGAGCAAAGGTATGAAAAGAAAATACGATGTAAATTTTGAACATAACTGTACTATGGAGAGAGAAAAAAGCATCACAATATTAAGTGATTTACATGGAGAAATACCATTCCCGTGAAACAAAGTCTGTTAGATTATTGTCTCTTGTTTGAAAACCTCATGTTAAACTTTGAAGACACATGTACTGTGCTTGGATATAGATTGTAACACTCTATGGTCATTCTAAAATTTTGAAAAAAGGGGAATTATAAATCATAACAAACTTTGAAAAGTCAATTCTTCCTTACTAAAGGGAAGACAGTGTGTAGAAGAAATAAATAACCACTGGATGACATCATGACGCAAGACCTGCGCTATCCAAGCTTTTGGCTATTTTCGACTTTTTCTGTCAAACAATGTGCCCTTCGATCTGTGAAATTTGCCTTACCTCTCTTCTAAGACCCTATTTGAAGCACACATGTTCCTTGAGTCCTTCTGTTAAAATAACTTTGTTATACTCAATCTATCCCAACCATGTTTCAGTGCGTTCCTGTGGTGTATTGTATATTGTTATTGAGAGTCTGCATGATGTTATTGGGTGAAAGTAGTGAATGTATATTTCATTCATTTTTGTATTGTATTATTGTAAGCGTTTAAAGCACTCTCAGGCACACTATAAACTCACCTTTTCTCCTCTGCATAAAATCCTGATCTCACTCAATCCCCTCTGCAGCCTGTCTCTACTCGGAGGGGAATCGCATTGTAATATATAATTGTATATGATATGCTCTCTATAATTTTCCATTGCTTTTATTCTTTCTCCCCATTTATAGCCATGTGCATGTGTGTGTGTGTGTGTGTGTGTGTGTGTGTGTGTGTGTGTGTGTGTGTGTGTGTGTGTGTGTGTGTGTGTGTGTGTGTGCGTGCGTGCGTGCGTGTGTGTCTGTTTTAGCGCTTAGATTTGATTTTATCAAGATTTTGCGCTATATAAATAAAATGTAAAAATAAATGGACATTATTTTTATCATTATTGTTATTGCTGTTACTATATTGTTATTATTACTATTATCATTGTTATTATGATATTATTATTTGTTATTATTATTATTATTATTATTATTATCATTATTGTATTATTATTATTATTGTTGTTGTTATCATTATTATTGTAATTTTGCTGTTGTTATTAACAAGATAAGATGACAAGATTTTATTTCAGCCCAGTGCACAGACACAAGGAAAATGTTTTGGCTATACATACAATCACACTCACGTCTCACAACAATTACAATATTCAACATCATAAAAGACAAATTCGTTGGTCATCCACGGAATCGAAGAAACACACGCACACAACACACACACTCTCACGCCAATGCGCCCAAATCCCAGCCACCTTAGCTGGCCATTAATAGTTGGTTCTGACCTGCCAGCTAATTAACAGCGCGCATCTGTCCTTCTCCTTCCACTCTCCACGCCACCCTCACCCATCCTGAGGCGAGCCACAGGCACACATTGAAGTATTGGCTTACAGATTGACCTAGATTCGATAGGCCTACTCTGTGCCAGTGTCAGTCACTTCCTACACTCAGTCCCTCCCGAAAGATCGCAGCAGTTACAAAGAACTGCTGTAGAGTGATGGACTCTGGTCAAACCTGCCTGGCTAAAAATAGTACTCAAAGGCGATGATGGCTGGCAGAAAGGTAGTAACTGGAGGGTGTCAGAATGGCTGGGGAAATGCAGCCGTGACGCACGCGTACACCCACACCCACACACGCACTCACGCACACACTCATACACCCACACACACGCACACACGCACACGGGACTTACACAACATAGGTAAAAATTATTCTCTTACATTCACTCCCCCTCCTCACATGCGCAAGACTAAAAAACCAAAGACAAGCGAAGAAGCTGTGATACATAACAAAATATTTAGTAAGAGTACATTCTAACGCAAGTTAAAAAAATCATTATAATCCAAGCCTGGGGAATTAAACAGTTTATCAATTAACAGTGATCACGAACAGATAAAAGACACATAAAAATCCTTCTAGAAACTATCACCGAATTTCCATAAGCCCTCCTTCGAGTACGCAGACTGAGGATTAGAGTTCAAAAGTAAAATAAATAGCTCTTATAAATTTGGTTAAGAATAGGTTCATCACAGAATAAGAGAAAAAAAATTGTAACTACCGATAAGACACGAATGTATGATTA
>CM060310.1:60789370-60809370 GCA_030674185.1 Monoplex corrugatus
ATATCTTAGATGCATAGTGGGAGTGAAATAAGGTGAAGAGTGCAGCCCTCTGATTTTCTCTCAATTTATAAATGATGTAGTGGTTGAAGCATTAAAAAATGGAAGGCAGTTTTTACTTTCGCTTGCTGTTGATATTGTTTCGATTTCAGAAATAATTATCAACTTACAAACACGTGTAACAGCTTACAACGTGCCGCAACATGGCTGCAGTTAAAGGTAAATCTATCTAAAAGAAATACTGTAGTATTTAGGAAAATCTGGATATTTTATAACAAGGGAAAATTGGATGTCTGATGATTAAGGTACTTCATGAGGTAAATGTTTATGAATGTTTGGTAATATTTTGCTCTACACATTTCGGTGTTTTTGTTGCATGCAAAGACCTTACTGGTAAAGCTAAAAGTGCTCTGTTATGTATATTGCAAATATCGCATTTTTTTAGAATGTTCTTTTTGTGATGTACGTGTAACATTGTTTGAGTCTCAATTTCCAGTCCATTGCACAATATGGTCCTGAATTATGGGATCTTGATAAAGCTGTTGTAAACTGTGAATCGGTTCACACATTTGCCATAAAGAAATATTTAGGTATGGGTATGCGTAATGATAATGATTTCGTATATGGATTACATTTTCATCTTTTTTTCTTACCAACAAATGCCTATCAATTAACATCAGGAAGAGAGTTCTTTAATGCTATATAGAACCAATACTGTTGTACGGATGTGAGGCATGGACAGTCAACAAGCAAAGCCAGAACAAGATTGAGGCAGCCGAGATGTGGTTTCTAAGAAGAATGTTGAGAGTTCCATGGACAGCAAAGAAAACAAATGAGACGGTCTTGAAGTAGGCAGACACAAGTAGATCACTCATAAGGAAGATTAGGAAAAGACAGGCAACATGTATAGGCCATTTTATGAGTAAGGGGGATTGGAGCACCTGGTCACAACGGGAAAGCTGGAGGGAAAGAGAGCACCAGGTAGACCCAGGGAGAAAATGCTAGACGGATTTGCGGAGTGGCTGAAGACGAGGAGGGTGGAGGAGATGCTTTGGGCAACAAGAGATAGAGACAGATGGAAGTCCATGATCGCCAACGCCATGCGGCAGGGCACTGGTTGATGATGATGGATTAAATACACAGCTGTTCTACAATGTAATTTCTGCAACTGGATGTATCTACTAGCAGTTTAAATCAATACAGATGAAAACATAAAATAATACCTGAAGCGAACAGTACGCTGTATGATCTAGATGCTTGAGGTACACATCCCTGGGAATCAAAAGTATATGTTTGTTTGGTTAAATATGGATTTGATGTTGTATAGATTGATCGAAGAGTCAAAAATGGAATGAGTTCGTACTTTTCTCTTTCCATTCGTTAGCAATTGATCGATTGTACATATCAGGGATGGGACAATCATGTTCATACCAATAAGAGATCCCATATTTCCAGAACTGTATATAATACTTGTGAAATGAAATGATATATAAAATTTCGAATATGGACAGATCTTAAAATATGCAGCAACAAACTTAGACTTGGCATATCGAAAATCAGTGTTTATTATATAGATATAGATATAAATATCACGCAGCGAGAGACTTGTGTCCATTATGTGAAAACTTGAAAGGAGAAGACGTTTACTTATTGCTTTGATATTCAGCACTCCAAAAGTTTTAATGAAATCTATTCGATCAAAATATTACAGACATTTATTACTGAAATTGTATCTGTCAATGTCATCATCTGCATAAGCTGTTATATTCATATAGGGCATGCTAATCTCTCTCTCTCTCTCTCTCTCTCTCTCTCTCTCTCTCTCTCTCTTTCTCTCTCTCTACACACACACACACACACACACACACACACACACACACACATATATATATATATATATATATATTATATATATATATATATATATATATAGATACATAAGTCATGGTGCATCATACAAGTTGAAATTTGTAGACCTCATTCTAAATGAGCTAAATTAGCTGATCTGCTTATTTTGATATACTTGTTGTTAACGTACTAAACGTATTACACTATTCTTTGTACCAACAAAATATTTTGTTTGGGATAACAATCCTAACTTGAATAAATTACTTGTATCAGAATCCATTTCAGGATTGCTTTTCCTCCCTCTGTCTCAGATCTCTTCTTTTGATTTCGATAATGTAACATCTATTATAACTAATCTATTTTTGTCACTGCATTATTTGACATGTTTCCCACCCTCACCATTGTTTTGATTATTGTACGTCTGTAATTTTTAATAGCATATTATCTCAAGTTAAACAAATGTTGTTATCTTCTTGTTGTTTTTCTTATTATAGTTAAGGGTTGATGTGCATTATTTACATGCGTCTGTCTTTTTCACACATGCTTTTGAAAAGCGCATGAGACATTGGCATACGCATGTACAGGCATGTATACATACACATATGTATATATAAATATTCACATTTTATGAGTTTCGAATCATGTTTTCTTTATGATCATATTTTTGTGTGTGCAGGGTAACAAGGACTAGTTATAAGACAGGACCCAATGCTATTATCCTTAACTAATAGTGTTCTAAAGTCTGATCTCTCTGTCTCTGTGTCTGTCTGTCTGTCTCTCTCCCTCTCTCTTTCTTTGTCTCTCTCTATATTATAATACATTTACAACATTATTCAGGTTGACATCTGACAACAGATGGACCATCAAAGTCAAAAATGGAACAGAGGTCACCAGAGAACCACATGGCGAGATGATCTAGAAAAGTTCGACAAACAATCAAGTCAAATATTCGATCAAGCAAGTAGTTTCCACAACACCAAATAAAAGTAGATTATCAGTTAATCTGATCTTTGCACGGTTGACACACGTTGTCTTCAACATTTGTTCACTCATTTCCCAAAATCTTTTCACATGCCAACATTTCTAAATGATTATATCACCAATACCGTCCTTTGTTTCCAAACAGAAATCACAGAAAAAAAATATTGATTTACGTTGTTTATAGTACGGGTAAACTCAAAAAGTAATATTTCACCAGACAAGTCATCTCACAGTTGATAATAAACACCTGTCCATGTTATGTATAATTCATTAGTTCCTGTGCAACACAACTAATCAGATGGACCATCTCAGTGTTGTTCAAGATAAAGAGTAGTTACTATTATGTACAATGTAATGATGGTCTCTTCTGTTGATCCGACAGATAAGTAAACATATTAGTATTTCATTACCTGGTATTAGTCCTCTGTTTCCACTATCATGGCAATTGACAATTAGTAGTTTTATTTATTTGTTTGTTTGCTCATTTGTTTTCAAATAAGTTAATACTGTGCTTCGAATGTTCAATAAACAACATGTTGTTATACAAGGAAGACGAAAACATGCATACATATTTTGTACCTGATATGAATTTTATTTAAAAATAAAAAGGAAACACAACTGCAAAATTTGAGAATAATAATTTCATCCAACATAGATTTATTAAACAAATGCATTTCAAAAGATGTCCTTTTCGTTCAGCTGTGTGATCAATTATCAGTTATGTGAATTGTTAATTTTGGTGTAGTCAGAAATAATAATAATTGTAACAGATTGTTGTTATTGCAAATATTATCGTTGTTGTTGGTTGTTGTTAAATCATGCATATTATCTCTATATTGTGTTCCAAATTTCTCTTATAAAACCAGGAGAATGATAGAGATAAATGCGGCCCAATCTCATAAGTGATATGAGTGTCACTCCTCCAGTTCTTCAGAAATTTTTCAGAGTAATGAATAATGCAAACAAGATACTTACAACACGATTGAACTCTTCCAACAACTTGGATTTGTAGTTCATGCTAAAGAAGTATGCACTTGAGCCAACGAGACAAATAGCGTACTTTTTTTGTAATAAGTTCGAAGAACATGACCGTCACTCTGCCAGAAGAAAACAGTCAAAACTGAAAGCTGCCTGACAGTTTCTGAAACATAGGAAGTCGTTCTCTATCAGGGAACTGACTAGAGAGATATTAGTAACGTTGCTGATGATTTCCAATGGTGATTATGACTCTCTTTATTACAGGAAACTTGAAAAGTTAAATAAATATTGAAAAACAATTCTGGACGTTATGAGGCGATCACAGAATTAACATAAACATCTAAGAGTGAACTGAACTGGTACAGTGCAAATGTGCACTTGGAGTGTTTTCCACTTGAGGTAGGAGAACCCACAATTGAAATCAAAACAGATGCTTTAACTCAAGATGGCTGTCAGGCATTCGAGGCAGGCTGGATTCAGTACAACGAAAGAAGCATATAAGAGTTCTAGAAATATAGCTATTGTGAATGCTTTGTTGTGGACAACATATGAAATTGTTTGGTGACAATGCATGTGATGTTGCCAACATGAAGGAGGGAATGAGGGGAGAAATCACATTCTAGTGACAGTAATTATATAGCAAACAGGATTTAGATCTGCTGCCAGAGTCAAGAACTATCGTTGACAATATCATATATTTCCGTAAATTGAATATTAGAGCAGACCAACGCTCTTGAAGTTTAACGACTGAGACTAATGGCAATTGGATCCCCAAATATTCCATAAACTGTCAAATGCAATAATACGTCCAGATGTTGACCCTGTTTTAGTGTTTGTTGAATTTCCAGATACCTTAATGCATGCTGAGTTTTGTGTGTTGGTGGATAGCAGTGTGGTTCCCACAGATACTTATCAAACATGCTGACTTCTACCTCAAGAAAAAAGAACGCTCCTACGGATAAACTGTGACAAAGTTCATAATGTACTCCCCAAACTCTAGATTTGGACAGTTCAATTATTTGGTTTACCACCCAAGCACAGGGAATTCATGGCGACATTGTCTGCGCACCATCAAGAAAATCACAATATATACATATATATATATCTCTCTCTCTCTATCTAATATATATACATATATATATACATATATATATATATATATATATTCAACCTATCCATCTCACTGAAATCTGTTCTCTGTTGGAAAGGATTCGATCACATTCATTCCATTGTGGAAAGTATATAAGATTTTATGTCAAATCTCTTTGCTCAGGGACTGAGCTACAGTTCCAACAATAGAGCGTACAACAGAATAAATGCAGTAGCAGTTACACAGACAGCTATTGGCTTATATCCGAATGTGTCTAGATTTGATAAAGGGGCATTCGAAATTCGTACATCATGCCTCGATACATTCACACCTGAGATGTGAACACGTTGTTAGAGCTTCCACTGAAAGAACTTTCCAAGAAGTTGTCTACCCTTTTGTTATTGGTGTCTGCAAAAAGGGTACCGAATACTTAAATGACTAAAGATAGCTGCATTAGATTTCATAATTGCGGACACAAGATTTTCATTGTGGACAAAAATGAAACACTCGTGACCTAGATAGCACAACAAAAACACTATTTGATTCACCAAAACTTAGGACTGATGAAAATATGTGCGTGTTGTTGACTGTCTTGTATTTTACACGAAAAGGTCAAGAATGGCATCATAGCTGCAACCAGTTTTTGGTGTGTTACGTTCGTCCACATGGACCTGCAAGTAAAATAACTATATCTAGGTGGATCAAGGATATTCTCATGGAGACTGGAATTTACGGGTTTGCCTCAGAGCTTTAGGGAAGCTTTCTAGTCAGCAATGCTAAGTACAGCACATATACAGACAATATTATGAAACCAACAGGATGGCCAGTGCTACTGCATTTCACCAGTTTCATAATGGATCTGTTGAAAAGAAGCCTCAGAAAACTCTGCCATGTGACACTTCAGTTCTTAAAGACAAAGTTATGACCTGAATTTTCTTTTCTCATTCAGTGTCAAACTTTGTAGGAAGACTTGTCCTTAAAGTGTGTCCCTGCTTTGTACGCACCACTGGCATCTTATTCAACAGTATATTAGATTCTACGTTGCATGCATGTGTTACAATGTTGTCTCAGGCACTGCTTCTGTTTATATCTTGGAATTATACTCCATGCCTATCCTCCTTCTTTTGATTCTCGGCTGTTCAGAATTCCTTGATACAGACGCACGACCTTGGTTATCCAAGCTTTTGGCTATTTTCGACTTTAACTGTCAAATACTGTGCCCTTTGATCTTTGAAATTTGCCTAAACTATCTTCTAAGACCCAATTTGAAGCACACATGTTCCTTGAATCCTTCTGTTAAAATAACTTTGTTATACTCAACCTATCTCAGCTTGTTTTGGTGTGTTCTTGTAGTGTGTTGTATATTGCTGTTATTGAGAGTCTGCATAATGTTAATGGGTAAACTTAGTGAATGTATATTTCATTCATTTTTGTATTGTAGAATTGTAAGCGTCTAAAGCACTCTCAGACGCACTATAAATGAACATTATTTTTATCGTTATTGTTATTGCTGTTACTATATTATCATTATTACTATTATCATTGGTATTATTATTATCATTATTATATTATTATTATCATTATTATATTATTATCATTATAATTATTATTATTACTATATGGTTATTATCATTATTATTGTTATTAATACTATTATATTATTGTTGTTATTGTTGTTATCATTATCATTATTGTTGTTGTTGTTGCTATTGTCACATTCTTATTCTTATCTATTTGTTTCCTTATTATTGTTACTATTATTATTGTTATTATTATTGTTATCATTATTATATCATTATTATTATTATTATTATTATTATTATTATTATCATTTGCACTATTAAGTAAGGCATACAGTGATTCTCTGCCAGTAACTATATCTGGCATAACATGACATTTTAGAACACGTTTTGTTTTCATTATGTCGTATAGACTCATATTGTACCACCCTTCTTTTTGTTCACTAACTTAAAGTTGTGTACCATATATACCACTTTTTTCCTTTATAATTTACATGCCGGTTTATCTGGTTTGTTCATAATGGTGCTATATCTGTGTTCACTGGTTGATTGGTTGGCGTAAAACAGAAGAACCCCAAAATGACAAAACAAACAGCATATGGCATTGGTTTACTGGCTGATCTGTCAGGTGAAATGCAGTTGTGCTGGAATGTCCAGTCATTGACTGTTAGTAAACATCAAACCCCACAAGACAACAACTTTACATACTCTGTCTAATGTTAATTTGAAGGATACAATAGGATTGTTCGTTTCTGTACGAAAGGAAATGTTGCTAGACTCACTTTACAATTTCACATATTGCTTACCTCTAAAAGTCTACAAGAAATGAGATTAGTAACATTGGTAATTTCCCCTGGTAACACAATATTTGTGAATAATTCCATGAAAGTAGATCAGATGAGTTGAGGGATATGTGCCCACTCTCTGATAAAAAAAAATACCACTCACCCCAACAACGTGCTGCATTGAAAAGATGTTTTGACGAGATAAGATGCATAGGTTATAAGACTTGTATTTTGATCTTATGTATTTAATCATTATCATGTTTAGATAATAATAATAAAACACACGATAACGACAGTCTGCAATATCGTACAGTATGACACTTCTGTGAATGCACGCCTCACATATCTTCCTCTCATCTAATCTACTGTAGTGGAATTTACAGAAAGTTCATCTAATAGGGTAAATACATGTTTACTTTTCTAATCAAATTGCTCCTCGAGTTTACTGGGGGTTTTTTCATAATACGATGAAGAGGGTGGGAAATACAAGACAAAACAATTACGTAATTTCGACTGGTTTTCGTTACTCGCATTTGTGCATATCACTGGATGGTATTTTCTCATGCCAAACGTTGCTTCCATATACATTTTGCAAGTATTGTGAAGAATGTCTGTCTGTAATTTGAACTAAGGATCATGAAACACACAAAATCAACACCACAACTTAAAAATGACAGAATTAACATGACGTCATTGACCAACGCGTACAAATTCCCGTACTGGGTATAGTGTTCTGGCAAAAGAATTTTAATTAAATTCCTCAGAGCAGAAGGAAGAGAGAAAACCACGTAAGTCACTGTGGCAGCCAGCATAGTAACAGTCATTTGCCTTTCCCGACGTCTTTTAGTTTCTTCGGTGTTAGAAGACTGTACAAGCTTTGACGTTACGTTGTGACGTCGCAAAACGAAAATCGTCAGAAGATTTAGACCAATGAGAATAAAGAGAGAAACGTAAGTCAAAAGAATTTTAGCAGCCACACTGAAAGCGTCATTGACACGTTTGTGCTGAAGATACAACGTCGTTGGAAGGAATCCGTAAATGATCTGCCCACTCAGTGTTTTCCCAACAGCCTTGATCTCTGCCTTGGTTATGATATAAACGTGCATAATAGCAGAATAGAAGTAAGTTAACAACACACTCGTGAGAGGCCATCTGTGAAGGAAAAACGTCTTCACATGGAGAGGTCGAGAAATAGCATACAGTCTTTCCAAAGACACCAAACACATTACAACATACGACCCCCTTCTAGACACAATGCCACAAAACACACTGAAGTAGAAACTAAAAAACATGTAGCTGTATTCTGTCGTCCGAATCGTTAGGAACATAATATTTTGTAATGCAAAAACTATAATATAAATCAACTGAGCTACATTGAGTGCCACAACATGCACAGCTGTAGCACTGCGCATTTCTTTTTGTAGAAACACAACAATATTACAAAGCGTCAAAGGTAGTGCTAGAAGTATAGAAACGTAAAACATAATCAAAAGGATTTCTGCAGCTTGTTGCCTTTGAGAATGTGAAACTAGCGTATCTCTTGCTGCAAACTGATTTTGGCTGTTCGAAGTACCTGTAGACTCTGAAACGCTCGTTGAGTTGCTTGTCAACATCACATTATTCAGCGAAGTCATTCTGCTTTAGTTTAAACTGTTCTAAACTATGAGAAAACACGAGTTAGTACTGCCTGTAAAAACAATGTCTGAAACACTGAAATGCATAGGCTATATTATCAAATAGATAACTCTCGTTATGTATTTAACTGCCTGAATTTTTACTGATACACAAATGCTGCATATGAATCAATAGATGTCGTCTGTCATGTTCTTCAATTGAAGACTTTCCTTTTGTTTCTTTCTTTTATTTTCCTTTTATTTTACTTGCTTTGTTTGTTAATGGTACTTTAAGTCTTCTCTCTCTTTTTCATTTATAGGTATTCGAGGGAGGTGGATATGTTTAAATTTGAATTTGAAAAGAAAACCCACTTGTAGGCATACACACACACACACATATACACACACACACACAGACACACACACACACACACACACACACACACACACACACACACACACACACATACACACACACACACACATACTCTATCTCTCTCTCTCCCTTTTTCCCTCTCTCTCTCTCTCTCTTTCTCAAACACACACACACACACATACACTTTAGTACACACTAGCACACACATACACCCACGCATACACTCTCTCTCTCACACACACACATACACACACACATACACACACACACAAACACACACACACAAACACACGTACGCACACACGCACACACACACACACACGTACACGCGCGCGCGCACTCTCGACTACGCCTGCGCCTGCGCCTGCGCCCACGTCCATGCTCCTGCGTGTTTGGGTTTTCAATTATTGACTATGTTAACATCTGTTTAACATATACAAGGAAAGATCGATGGGGTAAAATCGTAAGGATGAAAGCGCTTAATTAACTTCTGTGTTTGTGTGTGCGCGCGCGCGTGTGTGTGTGTGTTGTATTGTGGCAGAGTTGGGGTGAGAAGGAGGGCTGTGTGTGTTTCTATATGTGTGTGTATCTATCCATATATACACATTATATATATATATATATATATATATATATATATATATATATATATAATATATATATATATATATATATATATATATATATATATATATAATATATATATATATATATCTGTGTGTGTCTGTGTGATCATTTACTTGTTAGAGCTTGTGTTGTTTTCCCATGTAAAAACAAATCTTACAGATTAAAAAACACATGATCAGTTTATTTAATTTTCTCCTCAGCTGGTGAACATGTATATATATGTAATGATACACTGAGGTATGAAATGTGTCGTAGAGTGATATATTTTGCTATAGGTCTATAGATGGTGATATAAACAATGCACTATATATGTTTGCTATATATATATTTATGTGACCAATGCATATGTGTTTGATATATGTATTAGACATATTCCCGAATGCTCGAAGAAACAAATACCTCTCATTTACGACAGGGCACTTGGGGATTGGTTTGATCATGTGTATGTATTTGATAAACACATATTAGGAGACCAGTAAGGATACGTCGACGCTTTTAGAAATCTGAATAACAACATCCTACTCCATTACTAGGCCCAAATGTAAGAATTTGTTTCAGAGGAAGAGAAGAGAAAGCAGTTTGACGGTACAAAGCTGATCAAACATGAATTCTATAAAGATCAAAAGAGTTGAAATAAAGTTCATTGAGTTTTGTTCAAAATGAAACAGCGTACAAATGATGTCGTTATTGATGAATGGTTTGAACATTTTAATTCTTTGTTAGAGGTAGACTTTGAGAATACTTTAAGCGAAAACGTATTAGCTGATGAGGGTGATGATGACACGAACCCTACAGTATCTACACAGCACTTCAAAAGCGTACGGATTGTGAGGCTGCTGTTTCTGGTGGTAACGTAGGTGAGCTGTATAAAAAACTGTTCTAAATGAATTGCGCCATTTCTCATGAAATTAATTGACAATCTTTATAATAAAGGTGAAGAAGAAAGGTGATATCAATAAGTAAAGGAACTAAAAATGAATTTCCTTGAACGACATAATTTGTAGATTATTTGGCATAATGTTAGTAACAGATTACATGCATGCGATATTATAGGTGATCATTGAGTCGCTTTTAAAAATGGAAACTCAAATGTGTACCAAATGTTTACTTTACCATTTGTGTTACAGAAACAGTTCTTTAGTATTCGCATTAACAGATCTCAAGGATGCATTAGATTTCATTAATGGACATTTAATTAAGCCTATCATGCTCAAAAAATGGTGTTAAAGGCATGTTCCATCGGTGTATCATAAGTTTGTATGACATGACCAAATCCGAGATAGATAAGATGTCAAAATGACTGAACATCTTACATGCGTAGTGGGAGTGAAATAAGGTGAAGTGTGCAGTCATCTGATTTTCTCTCATTTTACAAACGATGTACTGATTGAAGTAATTAAAAATGGAAGGCATGGTACCAATCTTGCTTATGAACTGTTTTTACTCTCGCTTGCTGTTGATCGTGTTTCGATTTCAAAAATAATTATCAGTTTACAAACACATTTAACAGCTTACAATGTGCAGCAACATGGCTGCAATTAAAGGTGAATCTATCTAAAAGAAATATTGTAGTATTTAGGAAAAATTAGATATTTTGGTACAAGGGAAAAGTGAATGTCTGATGATTGAGGTAATTCCTGTGGTAAATGTTTATGAATGTTTGGGAATATTTTCTCTACACATTCCGTTTTTTTTGTTGCGTGGAAAGGCCTTGCTAGTAAAGCTAAAACTGCTCTGTTATGCATATTGCAAACATCGCATTTTCTTTGCATTTAGAGTAACAAGGACTAGCTCTAAGACAGGACTCAATACTACTATCCTTAAGAAATAGTGTTCTAAAATCTGATCTCTCTGTCTCTCTGTCTGTCTCTCTCTCTGTTTCTCTCTGTCTCTGTCTGTTTCTATCTCTGTCTCTCTGTCTCTCTCTGTCTGTTTGTCTGTCTGTCTCTGTCTCTGTCTCTGTCTGTCTGTCTGTCTGTCTGTCTCTCTCTCTCTCTCTTTCTCTCTCTCTCTCTCTCTCTCTCTCTCTCTCTCTCTCTCTCCATAATGTAAACACACGTAGAAAATTATTCAGACTGACATTGTTCTTTACTAACAATGATTAACACGAATAGTTGTTCCTGGTTTATCATTATTTTTTACTCTGGTACCCATTACTGGTGTTGTTGGGAGATGCAGACGACAGGTCTGGGTTAGATGCAAGGGTTCTATTGTTGAGGGATTGTTTTGTTGCAAGACCTCATTCACAGCATCCAGCCATCTCTGTTTTGATTATCCTCAGCTCATTGAGATGTTTTTGTGTGAGACAAGTGGCGCCAGTTGGTATATAACAGCATTTGCCTTCTGAAACCTTGTCTCTATTTCTCTGTCTAATCTCCCATCTTGTGTAAAAAATGCTCCCATGTATTTGAATTTATCCACCTGCTTTAATTGTGTTTGGTAAATATTCATACTTGGCGGGGAGACGTTTCTGCTGACTTTCATTACGTTGGATGCCGTTCTGATTATCAGCAAAAAGAATGCTTGAGAGCAGAAGGGTCGTGTCTGTCTACTTTAGTTATTATGTCCAAACCAACAACAGACAGCAAAGACGAAACACGCATCTCTGTTTGACTCCCTAGATAACAGAAAACAATGCTTTTAGTCCCTCTGACTCTCTTATTGCGTTCTGAACTTTAGAGGGACTATTGTTTACAAATCCATGTGTATGTTCTGCTGCATGTACAGTGTATCGTTGTTGTAATGTATCGCTGCTTACCCCTTTTCTGATAGGGTGGCGACCATTTTTAATAAGTTCTGTGTTCTGTATTCTCTCTGTATGTCAAGTTATAATGACACTGTATGTCTCTAATCACCTGTTACTAATACAGATATGATAACAGCACTGAGATATGTCTTCCATTGTGCAAAAGCTCGAAAGAAGATGCAAATACATATGTTTATGCAAAGCCGATTCTTCTAACTAATTTCTATTCATTTTAATAGAAAACAAAAACTATTAGCAAAACAAAATCAATCACATCAAAAACTTTAAATCCAACATATTTGTGGGGCATCCACGTTCCATTCAAACGATCTACATGTGTGCATGAAATATTATCATACCAATGTGTAAAGTAAAAGAAGAAACATTCACTGGTAAGACACTGACATTCATTCATCCCAATATTTATAAATGTCTCAGTGAATATATTATACATCATCCGTAACAAATGGTATATATGGTGGCCATTTTTCTCATAAATTGTGCTGTCCACGTCGATTATGCATTGCACTCTTCTATATGCCATTTTGTGGCAAGGTATCTAGTAGAAGACGTGGTATTCGGGAAAGTTTTGTATTCATAAATGTATACTTTTTCTAGAAGGATAATCAAGCCAAATAATCGATCTGTGTGAGTATTTTCCACAAACCAAATAAAAGTAGGTTATCGGCTACTCTGATCTTTGCACAGTTGACACACGTTGTCTTCAACAATTCTTCACTCCCTTCCCAAAATCTTTTCACATGCCAACATTTCCAGATATATAATCAACAATGACCTTTTTTTCCCAACAGAAGTCACAGAAAAGAATATTTGCAAGTCCTTTTTTCTTTTAAGATGGCCTGTGTTCTTGGAATACTGTTTGATCTACATATTTGCAATCTTTTTTTTCAATTTCTTAAAATCTGACTTTTGAAAATACCCTTTTTCCATGGAAATTTTGTTTCCACTGTATCTATCCATTTTGAATAACATGAATTGGAACTGCATGGTTCTTTGCTGAAATATCACAGTACAGCTTTGTTTCTTTAGGTATGGAGTAATCAGTGTCATGTGAACATCATTTGCACACCCATTTGGCATGTTCATTCTTGTTTCCGATATTTATTTCTTAGCCGTCATTCTTCATCCATTACATATGAGAAAATGAACTTTAATACGGTATTTTATACAAAATTTGTCCCGTCGCATGAATGATCCGTCATCATTTTTTAAAATGTGCAATGCATATTTTCAGTTCATCTTTTCAATTTAAGCATGTTGATTCCGGTCAATATTTTTTTTTGTTATAGATAATTGCTTCTGAGAGTAGATCTGTTGCAGTCATTGGTTTTATATTTTCCACAAAAACCATTGTATGCCATTAAAATATCTTTTCAATAGCAGTTGTCATTACATTTCTGTAACGCACAAAAAAAGATATCTATTTGCAGCAAAGCATGTTTGATCTTTACAAATTTACTCTCAGAATGATTGTTTTAATTATATGTGCAATGCACGCGACACCAATTTTACAAGATACACTCAATAGTGAAATAGGTCTCCATTTTTATGTATTCGGAGGCAGCTAAAAATTCTCTTTCTGTGAATGACTGATTTAACTCTTCCTGTATGACGCGCCGCTGTGAGCGGCTCGGCTGACTTTCAAAATGGCCGCTGAGCCGCTCACAGCGGCGCGGCACGGTTCGTCACTTTCTACTGTCCGTTCTTCCCCATTTAAAGACATACAACCGCATGACAGCAGATAACGACAGTCGGATACTTCCTCTCCCTTTTCAGCTATTTTCCAGGTGTTGTGTGTGTGTGTGTGTGTGTGTGTGTGTGTGTGTGTGTGTGTGTGTGTGTGTGTGTGTGCGTGAGCGCCTTGTTTGGTATATGTTTTCAATTTCGTAAATTCAGTTGCCATGGCGTCAGGCTCGCTAAGACCTGATCTTGCTAAGAGGGATAGACAGAATTTACAGACCTAATTATTTATTGCCCCAACACACAGTAATGGTCAACGAATCTATTTTTTCATTCACCCATATTTAATAGCAGTCATCCAACACAGGAGTTCACCAATTACACATTGACATATATCTTAAACAAAAATTATTCACTGGACAACAAAAATAAAATCATCCACGGTGCAACTCAAACAGATACGTTGCACAAAAGTTCATCCACGGTGCAACACAAACAGATACGTCGCACAAAATGTCATCCACGGTTATCTCAAGAAATACACACAAAATCATACATGGGGCATCTCACAGAGAAGGGATGCACAAAACTTGTACACGGGGCATCTCAAAGAGATAAGGGCACTATTATAGAAAAGAACAGAAAAAAAACATAAAACCTTGAAAATTTGTTGAACTGTCAACAGAAATGAACTTGAAGTCAGGTATAAGTAACCATAACGTTGCACAAGGCAAGGTAAATGATTAAACTAAGCCCTGACAAAAGTTTATGAATACACGAAGGTAACAATTTCATAGTAGAATCACATGAAATAAAACCATAGAACGTTACCATGACATGGGCCCAAAATACAAAACATCAACTGGATCTTCACAATATCCACACACTCATACTGGCACTCAATAATAAAGTTACAATATCTATTTTATCTTTAACTTCCTCGCCAACTGTATGTCAGTCTGCCACACGAGACACATAACCTTATCTCTAAACGGTAAGCTCCTCTACGTTTATCCCCAAACATAAACAGCCCAATGTACTTATTATCAGTAAACTAAATTTGGTTATCCCTACGTCACGGGATTGGTCTCCCAACGCCAGGCCCATCTAGCCTCCAAAGGTGCAGAGAATCAAAATATTCGCAAATCTACATCTCAACGACGACGAATAAACCCTGAGCCAAAGCTACGTTACGACGCCACACAAACCAGTTGGGCAAGTCTCTCAAACCAGTTTGAAACCTAGGGAAACCAGAAATTAAACCATAAACGCAAACAACACACCACCACACAACGACCAACAACGCAACTCCCTCGAAACGACATAGAAATGGGAACAGCACAGAACAGCACAAACTCGTACAGACGCCTCATCACCATTGCCAAGTTCACTCAACTGGACTACGGGGTGAACATAAAAAACATAGAAAAATCGACATGGAGATTTAAACAGCACAGAACAGCACAAACTGGTACAGGTGCCACATCACCCTTGCCAAGTACACTCAACTGAACGACAGGGTGAACATAGAAAACAGAAAACATAGAATAATCTCGAAATTGAACCAGAACTACATCTGAAGTTCACTTATAACCTGTTACCGAGTAACAAGGTTATCTCGGAGGGAAAAAAAAAGACTAACACCCTTCCCAAGACACATACACACAACAACTGACCAGAACTTTCCAAGCCAGTATAACGAGAACTCAAAAATCAGACCTGAACTCAGGTTGGCCCCACAATCTACTGAATCCGCCTGAAAAGCGTGATTCACAGGTCTAACAGAAACAGAGAGTGACTCGCCCCTTGGAACACAGACCCACAGATATCCACCTTCACACACATGAGGCAAAACAGCAAGGGAAACAAGCCCTACCGAGAAATATTTCCCAAACAGAAATTAGACTCCCTTGACCACCAAGAGAGCATCCCCGAAACTCCACCTGTAACCAAGGCAACCATGTGGGCCACGAAACCAACCTTGGTTCGAAAATGATAATTCCAGTCAAGGCTTAGCAAGAACAAAGTCAGCACCCAGACGACCGCGACCTGACAGGCTCACTGCTGCTCAGGTTGTCGCACTTTTTCAGAAACGTTTTGACAAAAGTGATGATGAAATAGCTGCCAGTGACAGTGATGATAGCTTTGTTGAGAGTGCATCAATTGCAGAGTCAGAAGAAGCGAGTGTTGACGATCGTGAAGGGCCTTCTTGTTTTGCAAAATCACGCTTATCCTATTCAATTTCTTTTACATCAAAAATAGAAAAACATAATGTTATTATCTGTATGTTGTTAAGAATTTAATTCTGCACAACCCAATACCAACCTTTTTGTTCTATGTAGAGCACAAACATATCTACAAGTGTTTTACTGACCTTACCCCCTGTTCCAAAATAGGTCGCATATAAACCCTGCGTCCAGTCTGAAAACCCTTAACGTACAGAAAGAGTTAAACAAATGTACCGAGCTTTCTCCAAACTGATTTGTAAAATTCTGCTCCAAACACATTTGTTTCGTGGACACTCTCCATTTTTCATTTTCTCCCAACTCTGATTCTTCCAATTCTTTTTTTTTCCTTCTAGACAGGTTCCCTTCTCTTCAGATAATTTTGGACAGTTGTTTATTACATCTTTTTTCCACATAATTCTAAAGTTGTTTTGGTATTCAGTTTTTATAAAAGATGTTTAGCGTCTGATGTGTTTATAAGGGTCAATGAAGTTTCATTTTGATCAGTCAATTTGATCATACTTCTATCATGAAGTGCATTTTTTTTCCCTAAATTGCAGATGTTTTCTCCTTTGGTAACCATTTTGTTCTCAATTTCAAAAGAATGGGTTGCATTTTTCTTCTTCTCAACTGGATTAATTCTTCAGGTTTTTGTTTTTTAATAGTTTGATATTTTCTTCAGTCTTATGCCATTCGGTTTTTGTTTGTTTGTTTGTTTGTTTATTCATTTGTTTGTTTTCAATCGTTCAAATTTCTTAATCAACGTGTTTTCCCTGTCTTTTTTTCTCATTGCTGCATAAACTGATAACGTATAGTTTTCCATCATATTTTCATTATTAAAATGTATCAGCAATATACCTAGAACACTGAATACTATTTCCATGAGGTAAATATTGCTAAATGTGACTGCATCATGGTTTTGAAGAGAACATTGTAACATGATGTTATCCATTAAATATTTATTTCTTCTACACATTGTCTTTCCTTCAGTAAGGAAGAATTGACTTTTCAAAATGTGTTATGCTTTATATTTCCCCTTTTTTAATTTTAGAATGACCATAGAGTGTTATGATCTATATCCTAGCACAATACCTGTGTCTTCAAAATTTAACATGAGGTTTTCAAACAAGAGAAAAAAAATCTAGCCGACTTTGTTTTAGGGGAATGGTATTTCTCTATGTAAATCACTAAATCTGTGGATGGATTTTTCTCTCTCCATAGAACAATTATGTCCACACACCATACAGTCAATACTGCTGGAAACAACTACCCATCAATACATCTGTGAGCAGCGAACTGGAGTGCCTTTGCAAAGTAAAACAAATCACAGTCATCTATGCAGTGTCTCATTGTTTCATGTTCAACTCATATAAAAAAAATCAGTGCACAGCAACAAATATTGATTTACATTTTTTGTAACATGGGTAACTCAAAACGTTATCTTTCACCAGACAAGTCATCTCACAGATGACAATAAACACCTGTCCATGTTATGTATAATTATTTTGTTCATATGCAACACAACTAACCAGATGGACCATCTCAGTGTTGATAAAGAGATAAAGCAGTAAATATTACGTACAATAAAAACGAAGGACTCTTTTGTTGATCCGACAGATGAGTAAACATATAAGTCTTTCATTACCTGGTATTAGTCCTCTGTTTCCACTATTATGACAATCGAAGATTAGTATTTGTGGTTTTATTTATTTGTTTGTTTGCTCATTTGTATTAAAATAAGTTAATACTGTGCTTCGAATGTTCAATAAGCAACATGTTATACAAGGAAGACGAAAACATGCATACATATTTTGTACCTGATATGAATTTTATTTTACAAAAAAAGGGACCACAACTGCAAAATTTGAAAATAACAATTTCATCAAATATAAATGTATTATAACTCTTATTGTCCGGCAAGCCGACTGAGTCTTCTTTCCGCCCAAACTGAATGGATGGCAAGCCAACTCAGTCGGCTTTTTCAGTTACCAGACATCTTGATTTCGACAGTCACTCTTTTCCGACATCAGCCAGCTTTACGGCTTGCTTTACGGCAATAGATACTTCAGCTTTCATTTCATGCATTTTTGTGCTGGTGAAGTAGTTTCAAGTTGATTTTTTTTTGTTTTTTGTTTTTGCATCTTGTGCTGTGTTTTGATTTGTCATGGCATCGGGTGGGAGGCGCCCTATGAGACTGACTACTGAGCATGCGATAAAATTGTTTCAAGAAACGCTGGATGAAAATGGTAATAGCAGTAATATCATCATTGACAGTGATGAGAGTTTTCTGACATTCAAATGATGAGTTGGTTTCTTTGGATGGCGGTGACACTTCAGCAGGGCCTTCTTCAAAGAAATGACAACTTTCTGACACTCACTTGACATCATGCATATGATCAGTGAAAAAGTGCACAGATGAGCACACACTTTTTTTAGTCGTTGATATCTATTTTTGCGTCAAATGATGGTTCTACACTAGAAAATTTGCAGTCACTCTAGAAAAGACAACTCATAATTAAGTTGTGACAAGTGTAACAGCTAAACTGTCTTGTTTTTGTTATTTTTGGGGATGTGACCTGAAGTCAGTAAGTGGTGAAAAGCATCAAAATAAAGCAACAATAACATTTTTTTGTGGTGGTTAACTTATTGCTAGGATGTCAAGGAACATCTATTTTTCTTTGAGTTTGGATGTACAAGGATTATCTGGTCAGCTATAGTGCTGTAAGTATCAACCATACAACTGGTTTTGTCTGCGCTGTAAAATGTGTGTCTGTAATTAGCATTTCTAACTATCTCAATATGACAATAATATCAATGTAATATTATTCACAAGATGTATAATGTTATTATGAACATAGGCATACCAAATGTTTGATGTAGGTTGGATAGAAAAAAAGTTATCATCATTTTACGGACCTGACCCCCTCTTTGACAATTCGCAGAGTGCAAAACCATTGCCCAGACTTAAAACCACTAACAGACAATAAGAGTTAAACAAATGCATTTCAAAAGATGTCCTTTTCATTCAGCTGTGTGATCAATTATCAGTTCTGTGAATTGTTCATTTTGGTGTAGTTAAAATTACCTCATTTTTTTAAATGATCAACAAAACTACCCCCTTTCGGATACTGGGGGCTCTTTCAGTATTAATAATATGATAATTTTCTGGAAATTCTGTGTTGAAAATTTCCTTTTTACTGTCACTCTTTGTTTTTGTCTTCTTCCTTTGCTTTCTGTCATTTTTTCCTAGCTTCTGCATTGAATTTTCAAAAAAGTCTAACATACTCTCCCTTTGGATTGGTAATTGGGTACAAGTATTAAGTGCATTTTAGGCCCTAGGGAAACATAATGTCTGGAAGCAGTTTTAGATAGTTTAGGCTCGTTTTTTATACGTACATGTATGTTTTAGTGTCCTTAGTTATGTTTAAATTTGTATTCAGGAATGTGTTTTAAGTCATCTGTGTGATATATTGGATGATGTAGTAGTCAATGCCACGGGCATCTCCTTGGATT
>CM060310.1:60819370-60834370 GCA_030674185.1 Monoplex corrugatus
CTGTACTGGTATAATGTTCTGGCAAAAGAATTTTAATTAAATTCCTCAGAGCAGAAGGAAGAGAGAAAACCACATAAGTCACAGTGGCAGCCAGCATAGTAACAGTCATTTTCGTTTCCCGACGTCTTTTAGTTTCTTCGATGTTAGAAGACTGCACAAGCTTTGACGTTACGTTCTGACGTCGCAAAACGAAAATCGTCAGAAGATTTAGACCAATCAGAACAAAGAGAGAAACGTAAGTCAAAAGAATTTTAGCAGCCACACTGAACGCGTCATTGACACGTTTGTGTTGAAGATACAACGTCGTTGGAAGAATTCTGTAAGTAATTTGACCAGTCGGTGTTTTCCCAACAGCCCTGATCTCTGCCTTGGTTAAGATATAAACGTGCATTATAGCAGAATAGAAGTAAGTTAACAACACACACACAAGAGGCCATCTATGAAGGAAAAAAGTCTTCACATGCAGAGGTCGAGCAATAGCATACAATCTTTCCAAAGACACCAAACACATTACAACATATGACCCCCTTCTAGACACAATGCCACAAAACACACTGAAGTACAAAGTAAGAAATAAGTAGCTGTATTCTGTATTCCGAATTGTTTGGTACATAATATTTTGTAACGCAAAAACTGTAATGTAAATCAACTGAGCTACATTGAGTGCCACAACATGCACAGCTGTAGCACTGTGCATTTCTTTCTGCAGAAACACAACAATATTACAAAGCGTCAAAGGTAGTGCTAGAAGTATAGAAACATAAGACATAATTGAAAGGATTTCTGCAGCTTGTTGCCTTTGAGAATCTGAAAGTAGCGGCGTATCTCTTGCTGCAAACTGATTCTGGCTGTTCGAAGTATAGGAAGCCTCTGAAACTATCGTTATATTGTTTGTTAACGTGAAGATAGTCATAGAAGTCATGTTGCTTTCTGTGCAACTGTTCCAAGCTAGGAAAACAAGTACACGAGTTAATACGTGCCTTTCACAGAAAAGCAGAAAACCCGGATTATATAGACTTTAAAATGAAATGGATGGAACAACGTATTCATTCGAAGTTATATAGATATTTCGTTTCTTTATTTCTTTTGTTTTCCCCAGTTTTACTGGCTTGTTTGTTTGTTAACTGTGTTTGAAAGTTTTTCTGTATTTTTCAGAAGACAGATTATTTCATTTAAAAGTATTTGAGGCAAAGGAAAATGCTTAAAGTGTAAAGAAGAAACACACACACACACACACACACACACACACACACACACACACTATATAATATAATATATATATATATATATATATATATATATATACTCGCATGCGCGCGCACACACACACACACACACACACACACACATGCACACACATACACATAAACATACACACGCACACACACACACACACACACACACATTCACACATACAGACACACACACACAAACACACACGCACCATGCACGTTCGCACACGACGTTCCCGCGCTTGCAGACACACAAACAGATGCTGGCATTCGATTACCGCATATAGACGGGGAAATTGAGGAATTTAATGGTAAATGGGGGATGTTCTACCTGCTTAGTTAATCGATTTCTGTGCTTGTGTGTGTGTGTGTGTGTGTGTGTGTGTGTGTGTGTGTGTGTGTGTGTGTGTGTGTGTGTGTGTGTGTGTGTGTGAGAGAGAGAGAGAGAGAGAGAGAGAGAGAGTGTGAGAGAGTGACCGTGTGTATGTCTGCCTGTGCGTGTGCTTGTTTATCTGTGTTTATGTGTGTGCCAGCATGTGTGTGTGTCTGTGTGTGTGTGTGCGTGTTTGCATGCGTTTATGTATATGGATGTCCGTGCGTGCGTCCCTGCGTTCGTACATTTATAAATTTTTTGTATGTGTGTGTACAACAGTGCGCAGATTTTGTTTGTTTAATTGTTTATTTGTTTGTTTGTTTGTTTTTGGGAGTGGCAGTTTCGATTTCAATAGTTATTTTATTGGTTTCACACACACGTCAGCCTTTTACCTTAAACTGAACATGTAATGAAAGTGATTAAAATGCCAATATAAAAACATGACATGATCAAAACTAAACAAGGACATATGGGCCTTATGGAACATATTTTCCCATGTTTGTCTTGGGATTATGTGTTTATTTAGAAACTTTTTTTTTTCGAAGCCTCGGTCTGTTCTCGAAAGTGTTGTTGTCACAGATAAAATTTACGTGTTATTTGACTTTGACGGTGAGTTTTTCTGCAGAATCTCAGCATAGACATTCCTTTTCTGTCGTGTGATTCTTAACGTTCATTCAGGGAATTCTGTACACGGGATTTCGATTTGTCTTCTCAACTAGAAGATTAGCAGCCATATCACTGATAAATATCTGGTTGAGGTAGATAGGGAACGAGAACAATTCTTATCTTACCCATAGTTCGAATCCATGTTTCTCATGTCCTAGGTGAGTATTTTAACCGCTAGGCCACTGACTCCACTTTCTCCATATTTCCTTTGTTTGTGCTCTCTGTTTGTTTATTCAGTTTCGGTTTCTGTTTCCATTTGTCAAGAATGACGTCTCCCTGCTCGAAATGAATTTCATATGCACTAACGTCACAGTTGCCATGTGATGGAGATGATCCAGATGATCACGGCACAAGCCTTAAGCCTGCCCATAAACCCATGAGCTGGCCAGGTCCTGAGGTTCTACCTGGATAGTTCCATAACCCTTGGATCGTAAGGGAGTGAGGTGGCAGAGACTCAACTTTTCCTGGTACCAGCACCACGAGGGCGGTGCCCATCCCCTCTCCTTCCCTTCAAATTTATATTCATATTTACATTTGTTTTTTCCAGGACTTCAGAAAGACAAGAATGCTAATTGATCTTCAAGGGGTGGGACCTGAGAAATCAACCTATCTCTCCAATGTTTTGTCCGATGGCAGGCGGTCAATGCCCTGCTCTTCACGATTTTCAACTGCCGCGGGATCTTTAGCATGCACAGCCAATGGCAGACGGGTCCGACTCGTTTTTTGTCCCCTTCAGAAGGATTAGACGTTCAGTTCGATTTTCAGGTCAAACTGAGGAGAAAAGTTAAGCCTCTACAGGGAGCAAACTCTGGAACCTCGAGTTTAGTTATTGACAGATGAACGTCTGAACCATTCTACCACTCATCTCCCTTTGTTTATCGAACTTGCTGAGAGTAAAACGTTTGTTTGTTTGTTTGTTTGTAGCTTTGTTTGTTTGTTTCTTTCTTTCTTTCTATCGTCTTCGTTTTCGACAAGATTGACTTAAAACAGTGTGATTTTTTTAACAGAACTGCTTTCACACCATTGACCTTTATTTTCGTAACGCCACGGCATATTGCTTCAGTAATATTTCTGTTGTGCTCGTTTGTCCTGGAATACTTTACAGTTTTCCAGTCCACTTGAACAAGGCGGTGACACAAGGAGATGAGCTGTATGCTGCAATCAGATGAGAAGCCTGGCGAGTGGTATGTTGTGGACGTGGAGTGTGTCTGGTATTCAATCTATTCTGTGCTCGCCGTGGTCTTCTGCTGGCTCTGAATCCTGACAATTTTAATGCGTGTGTGTGTGTGTGTGTGTGTGTGTGTGTGTGTGTGTGTGTGTGTGTGTGTGTGTGTGTGTGTGTGTGTGTGTGTGTGTGTGTATGTGTGTGTGTGTGTGTGTGTGTTTGTGTTGTGTATGTGAGTGTGTGTGTGTGTTGGTGTGTGTGTGTGTGTGTGTGTGTGTGTGTGTGTGTGTGTGTGTGTGTGTGTGTGTGTGTGTGTGTGTGCGTGTGTGTGGTCTTTGATTTAATGTTTGTTCACTGAAGCGATTTTAGACAAAATGAAATGAAATAAAATAAAATAAAATGTGGGGATGGGGTTGATAACGTCCAGTTAAATGAAGATGATAAATCATTTAATTTGTAAAACCTTTCAAAATTTGGATTCGAAGGACAAGACTGTGATGATCATATTCACACTAGTGATTATGTATCAAATAAAAGAATGTTTAAAGGAAACAAAATACAACAAACATTTCTTTATGCTGATACATATAGTTATCTAAGAAGAGCTCTTGGTAAATTCATATATGGCATCAGCAGTTATAAGACACATTCACTGCTAAGCAAAGTATACTCTGGTGATATACTTCACGTCTTCTATGTAAACTCTCTGAGGGAATGAATTACAGTTTGCCTTATATTCTCCAGCACTCAGTGATTCAGGTAAAAATATATGCTACTAAATCCAAGACAACCAAATGTGTTTAAGTTTTCCAAGCTAATAACGTCAAAGAAAGGTGGACAAATTAATGCCCTTGCTTGTTTTCACCATTTGGAATTCAAATGTAGACGGATCGCAAATACATGAAGTAATTAATAAAAACACAATGAAGGAAAATTATGTCCTCTGCTTTATTACGATAGTGGGTATGCTTATTTCTTTACATGTCTTCTAGTTTATGTTCAACCACCTTTAAAAAGCCACTCGCCAGTACAAAATAATTGTTTTGTACATATGGCAATGATCAATGTAGATAGTTGCAATAATAATCGACAAATTAAAACAATACTTTATGTGAAGAAAACCTTACAATGCAGACAAAGTAAAACAAGGCTTTTTTTTTTTTTTTTTTTTTTTTGGGGGGGGGGGGTTCTAAAAGGGTAATGATATGATAAAAAAAATAATAATAACAAGAATAATATGATGATAATACTAACAACGAAAATGATAATAATGGTAATGATAATCTAATAATAATAATGATAATAATAATAATGATGATAACAATAATAATATAAAGAAATGATCATGATGATGATCATGATAATTATAGTTATAGTAATAATGATATGATGATGAGCATGATATTTATGATATTTATAAGGAGCCAAATATTGATTCAAAAATCAAACTAAGGCATCCACAGTCATTAATCACCAAAGCAGCCACCAATAATGATCAAATATTCATGTCACAAAACACGCGAACCGGGAGGGTGAAGACAAGAGAGGAGTAGAGCATATGACCCAGGACCCAAACCGTCATCGTCCCTCCATCATACAACGCGCACAGACGCAGACACAGACACAAACACAGACACACACACAGAGACACCCACACCCACACCCACACTCCACACACACCACACACACACACACACACACACACACACACACACATACACACACACAAACGCACACACACAAACACACACACACACGTACGTTCACTCACACACACACCCATATACAAACCCACACACAGGCACACACACACACACACACACGTACATAAACACACACTCTCTCTCTGTGTATCTCTCTCTCTCTCACATACACACGCGCACACACACACACACACACACACTCTCTCTCTCTCTCTCTCTCTCTCTCTCTCACACACACAAACACACACATCCACAGATGCAAAAGATGTTAAGCCAAGTTACACTGAAGGCTGCTTGATGAACAACCTGTGACCCAAATTGTTATCCTCTCTGTCAAACACACGCACATATTCACTCTCTCTCTCTCTCTCTCTCTCTCTCTCTCTCTCTCTCTCTCTCTCTCTCTTCTTCTTCTTCTTCTTCTTCTTCTTCTTCTTCTTCTTCTTCTTCTCTTCTTCTTCTTCTTCTTCTTCTTCTTCTTCTTCTTCTTCTTCTCCTCTCTCCATCTCTCCCTATGTCTCTCTCTTTCACTCTTGTTTTTGTTTCATCGTAGCCCAGTGTCAGCTCGTATTTATTTTCGAATTATTGTTAGAAGGTTAGCAGCATAATATAAATGGACTCCCCATAACAGATAAGATGTTTACATTTCATGTAACCTGTGTGACAATCAGCGACTATATGCATTATTATGCTGTGTTCAATCAGAACATTGCCAGTGTCATGCACATATTGCCCATTGCATGGTGGCAACACACGGATACAAACCAGAAGCTGCATTATCAAATGGGGCTCGTCACCAGAATGACAATTGCATTCTTTATTCCTTTGCTTTATGTCGTTCTAGTGAGAGTCGCTTAATGCATTTTCTCCCAGGCCATTTCTTTTGATGTTATCGTTCCGGTTTGGATTAGTGTGTTATGTGTGCATGTGTATGTGTTAGGTGGCAGTCGTCTGATGCTGGTTCATTTCTCGCCATGCCTTGATTGGATTTTCGTTTCTGAACCAAAGTTGTTTTCATGGCCTGCAGGGGTGATTAGGCTACAGTTGGAGATTCAGTGGTGCTCTGTTGGTGGTCAAAGGGCGGCTTATCTTGTTTTGGGAAATATTTCTCAGTAGGGCTTGTTTCCCTTTCTGTTTTATTCTCATTTGTGTGAGGTTGAATATCTGTAGGTCTGTGTTCAGGGGCGAATCACTCTGAGTTTCTTTTGGGCTTGGGAATTATGCTTTTTACGCGGATTCGATGGATTGTGTGGCCAACCTGAGTCCAGGTCTGATTTTGTGAGTTCGTGTTATACTGATTTGGACATTTCTAGGCAGTTGTTGAATACCTGTGTTTCTGGAAAGGTGTTATTCCTCCGAGATTTTATATATAACCTGGTTACTTTGCAACAGGTTGTGTGGTGAACTTAAGATGTTGTTCTAAGTTCACTTCGAGATTTTTCTATATTAATCTGTGTTCACCCTGTTAGTCCAGTTGGATGAACTTAAGGAAGCGTGATGTATGTCGGTATAAGTTTTTGCTGGTCTGGTGCTGTTTCAACTTCTTTTTGTATGAGGAGCAGAAGAATTCTGGTGGAGACCAGTGTAGTTTGGTGACTCTTTTGGAGACGTGAGTAGATAGGTGGGACTTTGGTGGTATGAATTGTGAATTGTGTCATTCAATTTCAGATAGGATGGAAGCAGTCCCATTTGTGTTCTGTATTTGTGTGCAGTTAGTTTATGTGCTGGTTTGTTGCAGTTTGAGGTACTTCCTGTGCAGTGGCTGCAGCGTTGACCTCGTTTCGTACATTGTCGTAATTGTGAATGATTGTGTCTTAATTGGGTGTAGTGAGTAGAAAGTGGGTTGTATTTGGGCCAGCTTATATCTGGTTGTTTTGTGCTGATTTGCGTGTGTGAGTGGAGTTTGTATGTAAGTTGAGTTTGGTAAAACAGATGTGTATTTCGAAGTTTTGTGTGTGGTGGTTGTGGAATTGTGTGTTTGTGTGAGGAGGCATAGTGCATGTGGAGTTATGTTGTTGGTTGTTGTATGGATGGTGTGTTGTCCGCGTTTATGGGTTTAATTTCGAGTTTCCCTAAGTTCCAAACGGGTTTGGGAAGTTTGCCTAACCGGTTTGTGTTAAGTCGTAACATAGGTTTGGGTATAGGGTTTATTCCTCGTCGTGAGTTGTAAATTCGCGATTATTTCGACCCTGTGCGTCTAGCGTTGTTGAATAGGCCTGGTGTTATGAATCCAAGCCATGACGGTCAGGATAATCAATTTAATGTGCGGATAATAAGTATTTGTGTTGTTTCCTGTTTGAGGATAAGCCTAGAGGAGCTAACCGTTTGGAAATAAGGTTAATGTGTGTTGTGTGACAGACTTAAAGACAGTTTGACAGAGGAAGTTAAAGATAAAATGGCAGGTAACTCTATTATTGAGTGCTAGTATGAAAGTGTGGCTATCATCAAGGGTCAGTTAATGTTTTGGGCCCATTGTCATGGTTACATTCTAGGGTCGCATTCATGTGGAGTTTGCCCTGGAGGCTTTGTTAGTAATTGTAGATGGGTCTTTGCTTTCTCGCCTGCATTACCGATTGTCTTGGTGTGTCTGATGATTTGTGTGTTTGGTTGTCTTGGTAAAATGTGATGTAAGAGAGAGAGTATTTTCTATTGTTGTGATGTGTAGTCAACGACCGATTGTTTGTATTTTCTACAGGTGATTCGTCCCTGTAACCGGATCCCTGTGATCGGATCCCTGTAACCGGATCCCTGTAACCAGTACCCCGTAACCCATTCCCTGTATCCTGTATTCTGTAACTTGATTTTTGTGACCTGTACTCTGTAACCTGTACCATGTAACCTGTACAACGCAGAATCCTGATTCTACGCTCGTCCATCATCAGATCTCCGTGGGAAGCACTGACGACTCAAGGCGACTGCAGTTATCTACAACGCGCATGAAGATAGAGATCCCTTCTTCCCTCATCGAGCTCCATGAGAAATTCGCCATTAATGCGGATGGGATCAGGAAACTTCCTTTTTGTGCGTTTGGCTACGTGCTGCAGTGCCGGGGCGTTAGTGGGTAGACTCTGAACCAACCAGGCAATGTGTGGGGTTGTGCGTAGAGCAATTGGGTGTGTGCGTTGTCCTGGGTAACGTGATGGTTACCTTCATATATGTGTAAAATTTTGTAAGGGCTAAGCTAAATCATCTACCTTGCCTTGTGCAACGTGATGGTTGCTTATACCTGACTTCTAGTTCATTCCGGTTTATAGTTTAACTAAATTTCAAGGGTTTGTGTTTTTGTTATAATTTGATTGTGCCCTCGTCTTCTTGAAAGTGCTGTGGAGTATACAATGTTTGTACATTATCGTGCATTTGATAAATTTATGTGGTATTAAGCTTGTTTTCTGAGAACCATTTGTGTGGTTTAACCAGCAATGGACTGCCAACCTGAGTTAGACAGTGTTCTGGTAAAGACTGCCGATAGCGAAAGGCTATCGTCATGTCGACCGTGCAGACAATAAATCTGTGAATTCGCTGTTAGAGTCCGGGAGCTGTGGTGTTTTTGGATGTGGTTGTTTGAAAATGTGGGGATGAAGCAGTGTGTTTTGGGTGTGCAGTAATTAACTCTTAATGTCCGGCAAGCCGACTCAGTCGGGTTTCTGCCCAACCTGAATGGACGGCGAGCCGACTCAGTCGGCTTTTCAGTTACCAGACATCTTGATCGCGACAGTCACTCTTTTCCGACATCAGCCAGCTTTACGGCTTGTTTTACGGCAATAGATATTTCCGCTTTCATTTCACGCTTTTCTGTGCTGGTGAAGTAGTTTGAAGTTGGTGGGGTTTTTTTTGCATCTTGTGCTGTGTTTTGATTTGTCATGGCATTCAGATACCTCTTCTAGTTCGCTTATAAACTATTCGATCTAAACATCTACAATGAACAAAGAAACTGGGAAGGTACTTGTTTGGAAAACATATTCCAATCATCTGAGCAAGGCTTCGTTTGCGAGCTAGGGTCTGGTGTGGACCGTGACGAAAGGGAAACATGTTAAATGACAAGCCACCAACACTGGCTGAAGTAAAGGAAGTGATTAGGAAAACCAAAGCCAAATCTTGATCTGCGCCTAACAGAATATCCCTTCTGCTCTATAATAAATGTTCCAGTATAGTGTTCTTGAGTGATTACACAAATCAACAAAATCAGCATGGAGAAACCTGAACATCAGCAACTAATGGATGATAGCTGATGGAGTGTACATTCCAAATGAACACAATTTGATAGAAAATCAGTAGAGATACATATCAGTTCTGACCGTTGAAGTGACACTCTTTTCCGTCATTAAACAAGGCTGACTCAGTGCCTCATAGAAAATTATATTTGAATGTGTCAGTGTTAGTCAAGAAAGCGGAAATCAAGGGAGTGTATGGCTGTGCATAATATGCCGTGATGACTTGGGAAGCAATCCAAAGCGTTAGTGAGGGGAAAAGGGACCTCAGTGTGGTGTGACTCGATCTGCCAAGTGCATATGAATAATCCCGCACAAGATGATTAAATTGGTTCTCGATACGTCTCATGTCACAAAGAACATCTAAGAAATAACGAGGAAGTAATTTCATGGCTTCTTAGTACAGTTCCCCAGAAAGGTATACATTACAGAGTGTTGGAAACAGAAGTTATCTTGAAAGCAGCAGTGAGCAGTTCAGATCCCGTTTATCTCGGAAAATGATACCAAATGTCCCCTCGTAATTCCCCATTGATGACAAGTTGTTTTTTTCATAAAGGTCAACAAAACACAAAAATACACTAGCAGTCACACCGATAAGTTACCTCATTCAGGATGAGTTTCAAATCAACGCAATCAAGGAACCTCTCACTGCGGAAGGTGAAAGTAGCTAAAACAATAACGCTTCCTGTAACCAACAAGGGCGTTCCAACATTGATAGAATAACTAGTTCAGAGCTTGAAGGCGTCATAATGACTTCCCGAAAGAAACATTGACAGGTAAAGGAAATAAGCAAAAAGCACAAACAAGTCTACGAGTAAAAATTCAGTGCGCCATCTTTAGCGAATACAAAACTTGTTGCCTCTAGTGCATGCTTACTCCGAAGGTGTTTTGACTTTTACTGACATACAACATCAGCACAAGCATACTGAAATTATGCAGGCCAAAAATCAACGAATACGCAATGGAACGGCTTCGTGAAGCACACGGTTATACTGGCGCTAACCTTTATTGTCTCCAGGCAAAGCTGAAACTACCCCTGACTTCCTTCGTTCAGGTGTGCAAGGTGGGAAACGTTAGGCTTCTAAGTATGCTTGAGGATTCAAGAAATAAGTTCGTGAGATCAATCCAACCCAAGTAGAAGATTGGCAAAGAATGGAAAATCTGTGCAACTGTGGATGTAGCGAGGAAAACCCTTGAGATTTAAAAAAACAGATTAATAAACACATAAGAAATAGAAAGAAATAATGAACAAGCACACTAAAGCAAACACAAACGCACAACAGGGATGGTATCAACAAAAATTGAATGGTGGTCAAAGGCCAAGAGATAAAGCGAAAGACATGGAAATACAAGAAATAAAGAGAGGTGAGAATGCTGACAGAATCCAGACAGAAGTCAAACAAGATATCGCAACTGGAATGACCTGGTATATGGCCCCTCCCAAAATCAGTTTCATCCTCACATCTATGTATGACCTCATGCCTCTGTATGCAAATCTGGTGAAATGGGGGAAATCAGATGATCTTGCGTGCCTGCTCTGCCAACACAAGAGTTGAAGATGCCTGAAAAGATTACACCAAGAATTAGAATTACAAGATGAAAAACACAATCAGAACATGTATCAGCCCTCTACAAGGCAAGAGGCAACAAGCTGTGGCTTGAAAAGCCTATTACATCTTGTGCACAAAAACAAAGACTACTAGATGAACTAGATGACTAGGAGTGCACAGCAGATCTTCCACAAAGAGACATATTCATCATCAAGTGTGGCATGAAACCACATGTAATACTCCATTTCCACTTATCAAAATAAATGATTCTGATCAAATTTACGACAAAGTATGAAACATAATGAAGAAAATGTGTTTAAAAGAATGGAAAGTACGCCAGTCTAGCCAGCGACTTGAGGAAATGTGGCTTCCAGGGCAAAGTCCTCGCATAAGAGGTTGCAGCAATGGGTTTGGAAGACACATCTGCCGGTGATCTTTAAAAACAACTTTCCATGTCTGAGTAAGGAATGGACCAAAGCATTAAAGGCGATGGTAAATGTAGCTCAGAAAAAAAAAAAAGGGGGGGGGGCTGGGGGGGGGGGGCTTGGGGGCGGGATTTGGATTTGGTCACAGAGAAACTAAAATCTAGCTCATGGGTTGAACATTTTCCTTATATACAGCAGGTGTCCAATAACTCATCTGTTAATATATCCGTCACAAGAGTGACTTTGCCTTGAAGAGTATGGATACCTTTGAGGCGCGGATTTGAAACTAGGTGGGGGGGAAAAGCAATGATAGAAGATACCCAGACGCCATGACCAGGATCTGACCCTGCTCTCTTATAGTGTAAAGAATTGATTTGGAAGGCGTGCTTTAAGAGAGGTTTGTCTAGTCTTTGGGAATATTTTGCTGTCTAGTTCTTCTCAGAGTTTCTTGCTATTTTCAGGGCCATTTCTCGCTGTAGAAAGCTTGCCTGGGATATGGTGAGGGACAAACAGCAATTTATTTTTTTCTTCTTCTTCTTCTTCTTCTTCTTCTTCTTCTTTTCTTCTTCTTCTTCTCATCATCACCAATATCATCTTCATCATCATCATCATCATCATCATCATCATCATCATCATCATCATCATTTTTTCTGCTTCTTCATTTCTGTCTTCTCAATATCATTATCATTATTAATATCATTATCATTGTAATTATTATTATTATTATTATCATGATAAATATTATTATTATTATCATTATTATTATTATTATATTATTGTTGTTATTATTATTATATTATTATTATCATTATTATTATATTATTATCAGCAGCAGCAGCAGCAGCATTATAATAATAATAATTATTATTATTATTGTTATACTATTATTATTATTATCATTATTATTATTATTATTATTATTATTGTTCAAGGAAAAGCACACTCCTACTGATAAACTGGGACATAGTTCATCCTGTACTCCTCAAATTCCAGTTTTAGGCAGTTCAATTATTTGGCATACCACCCAAGCACAGGGAATTCATGGCAGACTTTGTGACATTGTCCGCACACCATCACGAGAATAAAAAACAAGTAAAAAAAGAAAAGTTAACCTATCCATCTCACTGAAATCTGTTGCCTGTTGCAAAGGATTCGAATCACCTTCATTCCATTGTGGAAAGTATATTACATTTTCTGTCAAATCTCTTTTTCCTGAGGGACGGAGCTCCAGTTCCAACAATAGAGCTTACAGCAAAATACATGCAGTAGCAGCAATTACACAGACAGCAATTGTCTTACACCCGAATGTGTCTAGATTTGATAAAGGGGCCTTCGAAATTCGTACATCATTATTCGATACATTCACTCGTGGGATGTGAACACGTTGTTAGATCTTCCACTGAAAGAACTTTCCAAGAAATTGTCTACCCTTTTGTTATTGGTGTCTTCGCAAAGGGTACAGAATACTTAATTGACTAAAGTTAGCTGCAGTAGATTTCATGATTGCAGACACAAGATTTACATAGTGGAAAAACTAAAACGCACGTGGCCTATCAGAAAAAAAATACTATTTGATTTACCAAAATTTAGGACTGATGAAAAAGTGCGTATTGTTGAATGTCTTGTACGAGCTCGTACACGAAAGCTCAAGAATGGCGTCAGAGCTGCAGCGTCCAGATTTTGTTGTGTTATGTTCGCCCACATGGACCTGCAAATAAAATCATTATACCTAGGTGGTTCCTGGATATTCTCATGGACACTGGAATTTATGGGTTTGCCTCACAGAGTTTTAGGGAAACTTTATTGTCAGCAATGCTAAGTACAGCACATGATCAGATAATATTATGAAACCACCAGGATGGTCCAATGCTACTGCATTTCACACGTTTCATAACGGATCTGTTGAATAGAAGCCACAGAAAACTCTTTTCCATTTGTCACTTAAGTTCTTAAGTACTTTGCAAAGACAAAGTCATGACCTGAATTTTCTTTTCTCATTCAGTATCAAACTTTGCTGCAAGACTCGTCCTTAAAGTGTGTCACTGTTCGATTTCCCTGCTTTGTACGCACCACTGGCATCCTATTCAACAGTATATTAGATAGTACGTTGCATACATGTGTTACAATGTTGTCTGAGGCACTGCTTCTGTTTGTATCTTCGAATTACTCCATGCCTATCCTTTATGAACTCTTTGCACTTCTTTTGATACTCGGCTGTTCAAAATTCCTTGATACAGATGCAGGATCTGCGATATCCAAGCTTCTGGATATTTTCGACTTTTTTGTCAAATAATGTGCCCTTTGATCTGTGAAGTTTGCTTAACCTCTCTTCTAAGACCCAATTTGAAGCGCACATGGTCCTTGAATCCTTCTGTTAAAATAGATTTGTTATACTTAACCTATCCTAGCCATGTTTTAGTGTGTTCTTGTAGTGTGTTGTATATTGCTGTTATTGAGAGTCTGCATGATGTTAATGGGTAAAATTAATGAATGTATATTTCATTCATTTTTGTATTGTAGAGTTGTAGGCGTCTAAAGCACTCTCACGCGCATATTATTTTTTATTATTATTGTTATTGCTGTAATTATATTATTATTATTACTATTATCATTGTTATCATTATTATCATTATTATAATAATTATTGTTATTATAAATATTATTAGTTATTATTATTGTTATTATTATTGTTGTTGTTATTGTCACATTCTTCTTCTTATTTTTATTTTTCTTCTTCTTATTGTTTCTATTATTATTGTTATTATTATTGTTATTATTGTTGTATCATTATTATTATAATTTGTACTATTGATTAAGGTGTACAGTGATCCTGTGCCAGTAATTAAATCTGGCCTTACAAGAAATTTTAGAACATGTTTTATTCATTATGTTGTATAGACTTGTATTGTACCACCCTTCCATTTGGTCACTAACTTAAAGTTGTGTACAATATATACCATTTTTGTCCTTTATAGTACTCATGCCAATTTATCTGGCTTGTTTATAATCGTGCTATATCTGTGTTCACTGGTTAATTGGTTCGCATAAAATAGAAGAACCCCAAAATGACGAAACAAACAGCATATGACATTGGTTTACTGGTTGATCTGTCAGATGCAATGCTGTTGTGCTGGAATGTGCAGTCATTGACTGTTAGTAAACATTATTATTATTATTATTATGAACATTTAGTACGCCTAATCAAATTAATGCCCTAGGCGTTTACAATGGCAAAACATATAACCAGAATCAAAGCACACACACACACGCCCACAGAAGCACCCACACACACACAAACACACACACACACAAACACACACACAGCATGACATGCAAATACAATGACACATTGACACTAAGACACTATAATGTCACCATTACATTACATGGGGGGAAGGGGGCAGAGATTACCAAACATCAAACCCAACAAAACAACAACCTTATATACTCTGTCTAATGTTAATTTAAAAGGATACAATAGCAATGTTCGCTTCTGTACGAAAGGAAATGTTGCTAGACTCACTTTTCAAATTCACATATCGCTTACCTCTAAAAGTCCACAAGAAATGAGATTAGAAACATTTGTAATTACCCCTGGTAACACAATATTTGTGAATAATTCCATGACAGTAGATTAGATGAGTGGAGGGATACGTGCTCACTCTTTGATAAAATACA
>CM060310.1:60839370-60851870 GCA_030674185.1 Monoplex corrugatus
GCACTGCTATTCACGATTTTTAACTACCGTGGGATCTTTAGCATCTGCAGCCAGAAGGCAGACGGGTCCGACTAGTGTTTTGTCTCCTTCAGAAGGACTAGACGTTTAGTTCGATTTTCAGGTCAAACTGAGGAGAAAAGTTGAGCCTCTTCGGGGAGCGAACCCTGGAACCTCCAGTTTAGTTACTGGCAGGTGAATGTCTGAACCATTCTTCCACTCTTCTCCCTTTGTTTACTTAACTTGCTAATAGTAAAACGTTTTTTGGGGGTTGTTTGTTTGTTTGTTTTGTTGGTTTTTTTTTTTTTTTTTGTTCGTTGTTTTTATTGCTTGTTTGCTTGTTTCTTGCTCTCTTTGTTTGTTTGTTTCTTTCTTTCTTTCTTTCGACAGGATTGACTTACATAGTTTAATGTGTTATTTTTTTAAACAGAACCGGTTTCATATCATTGACCTTAATTATTTTCGTAATGCCACGGCATATTACTTCGGTAATATTTCTTTCTGTGCTTGTTTGTGTTGGAATACTTCACACTTTTCTAGTCTGCTTGAACAAGGCGGTGACACAAGGAGATGAAGCTGTCTGTTGCAATCAGACGAAAAGCCTGACGAATGTTGTATTGTAGTGGTGGAGTGTGTCTCGTATTCAAGCTATCCAATGCCCGCCGTGTTCTTCTGTTGGCTCTGAATCCTGACAAGTTTATTGTGTGTGTGCGTGTGTGTGTGTGTGTGTGTGTGTGTGTGTGTGTGTGTGTGTGTGTGTGTGTGTGTGTGTGCATGTGTGTGCGTGCGTGCGTGCGTGCGTGCGTGTGTGTGTGTGTGTTGTGTGTGTGTGTGTGTGTGTGTGTGTGTGTGTGTGTGTGTGTGTGTGTGTGTGTGTGTGTGTGTGAATAAGTCAATCTTTAGGAAAAAACAGTGACCCCTCAAAAAAAAAAATGTAAAAAAAAAAGAAAGAAAAAGCTGTGTTGTGGAGGGGAAGGAAAAACTAACAAATGACATTACTAGGATTAACGATTTATACAATAAAATAGGCTAACCATTACAGTGAACAAGTTAATATCGATGTGTCAAAGATACTTTTATAATTCACTATTGGACTTTTTCACAGGCTAACAGAAAATTCATATCTGACTGATGCTGTTTTCGTACATAGTGTAGGAATATGTCGTTTTACCCTACGCAAGAAAGAGTATGACTGTGTGTTATCTTATTCCCACACAGACACACTATATTCCTAGTGTATTTTGTTTTGATTGCATCACGTTTCTATGTATACATAAGAGACTATAATACTTCTGCCGACAGGAAACTGCTTAAGTGTTTTGCTAATTTCAAGGTTTATGTAAGATTTTTCATACTTTTTCTGTTTATTTTGGAACTGCTTCCAACCGTAGGTGTCCACTAAGGATTAATATCAAAGCAATGAGAGAGAAAGCTGTACATTGTTTGAATCTGGAAAACTCTTTGCCCCCTGTTTAGCTGCCCTATCAACCGTATTATTATAAAGAAAAGAACTACGAGATGGTGTTCAGAAGAAAGTAATGTGAATGCCTCTTAAGGAAGAACTATGAATCAAGTGACTAATTTCTAATATCGTGTGTATGTGTGTGTGTGTGTGTGTGTGTGTGTGTGCGGGCGGGCGCGCGTGCGTGTGTATGTGCGTGTGTGTGTGCGTGTGCGTGTGTGTGTATCGTTCGTTATTTCTTTTAACGTCTATTCACATAAGTGCTTTTAGGCAACAACAAAAAAAACAAAAACAAAAAAAGAGCAGGTGGGACTTACAGGTATAAAACAATCGGGCTGAATCAAAGAAAACGACATATGGGACTGTGCAGTAAATGCCTAGCAATGTGTAAATACAAATCAGTATGTTTCTGTTTTAAATTTGTAAATGATGCAGGGAAATAAGGTAGCATTTGCTGACAACACAAGGTGTTTAATTGTTATACAATCATTACAGATACATTTGATGGTTTTACTGAAATTAGTTCAAAGTGAGTTGAGAGATAATCTATAAGCTAAAGTTATCTCTAATCTCGTAAAACCCTGGTAATTTCCGATGAAGAGACGAAGGTCATGTTGAGCTTTTACTGTGTTTTCTAATTTAGCATTCATTTCATGTTCAGAGAGTGGTAATTCAAGTTCAGTACTGCAACCCCTAATCAATGCTGCATTTTTAGCTATTCTGTCGACCCGATCATTATGTATGATACCACAGTGTGATGGGATCCAACAAAAAGTCACTTGAGTATTATTTATAATGAAACAATGAATTAGAAAGTTTATCTCAAATATTAACGTTCTATTTACTTTGTATTCGCAACTTTTTAGGGATTGTGATGCCGATTTCGAATCTACACATAATAAGATACTAAACAAAGGTATGGGTAGATCTACTATGTATTTCAGTGCCATCAGGATGGCAACTAATTCAGAAGTGAAGTCCTAAAGAGTAAGCCTATTTTACTTTAAATTTTGGAATTAGAAAGCCAGCACCTGCTGCACCGTCATCTAGAACAGAGCCATCAGTAAATATTTTCAAAGAATTTTAATATTTTGTATGGAGATGTGACAGAACTTCAATTGCTAGCAAGTGTGGATTAATATCTTTTCTCAAGTCGTTATCAATGTAATTGATGTCAAAAGTTGCTTTGGACAATTCCCAGGGAGGTAGAGGACACCATACCATCTTATGTGAAACTTTGTTAGGTACTACGCGGGAAATTTCGAAAAGCTCATTTGTGTAAGTGGATATTGTTTCTTGTGCCTTTATTGTTCTTGCTCTCTTGGGGAAATGGATATCAGACCGAATTTTAAGTTCCGTATCAGCATAATTAGCTACTGCATTTGCTCTAACTATATATTTAGCGGCTGATACGTTCCTCCAATCTTCCAGAGGAAGGATACCGGCTGTTTTATATACTTCTTGCGTTTTTGTATATACCGGTACCCCAAGAGCACATTTAAATGCTTTACTCGCTGTTACAAGATGTTACAACGTTTCAGTGTCCTGTCCCCAAGACTGTTTACTTATAATTTGTTTTATCAAGTTACAGCTTTTCATAGCTTTATATAACAAGGCATCAATATATTCTTTCCACTGTAAACTAGAAGTCAAGTGTACTCCCAGAAATGTCACCTGAGTAGCATGTTTCAGTTCCTCATTATCGATTTTAAACAACGGTACCTCTTTAGGACTAAGACCATTATTAAAAAGCATCATGTGAGTCTTTTCATTGGATATTTCTGGACCGTTATCCGTCAAATACGTGGAAATATGATTAATTTCATGTTGATATACCTTTTTAATGTAGTTTAATTCTCTTAAAGAAATCTTCCCTTTTAACGAAACGTTCATCCAAATCGCTATATCATCAGCGTATTGAGCTACGTTTACATTGTTTGAGACTTGTTTTGGCAGGTCATAAATCAAAATATTAAATAATAAAGGCGATATTACGGAACCCTGTGGAATTCCCATGTTTACATATCGTTTTTCAGAGTATGTATTACCTATTTTAGCGACTATACTTTGGTCAGTTATAAACGCTTTGATAAAATAATAAAGATTACCATTTAGACCTATGTGTTTTAATTTCAACAAAAGTCTCGCATGCCAGACTTTGTCGTACGCTTTTTTAAGATCAAAAAAGGTAGCTAAGACATTTTTTTCCTTTAGCAAACTGATTTTTAATTTGAGTTGTTAACTTGACTAAATGGTCTGTTGTCGATCTACCTTTTTGAAAAAACAGATTGGTTAATAGGTATTATATTATTTTTCTCACAAAAGTATGTACGTCGATTCAATATAATTATCTCCATGAGTTTTGAGACATCGGATGTAAGTGAGATAGATCTGTAACTACCTGGATCAGAGAGGGGTTTATTAGCTTCTGGTATAGATAACACAACTGAAGTCTTCCAAATGTCAGGTATGCAACCATTTTCCCAGCATTTTAGTATGATATTGTGTAAGTATTCAATCCATTTCTCAGGTAAATGATTTAAAAGGGTATACAAAACGCCATTCAGTCCTACGGCCGATTTTTTGTTGCTCAACGAGAGAAGGGCATCTTTAAGTTCTTGTAACGTAATTTTCGAATGTATGTACATGTGACTATCGGGGCAAGGATCTGAGTATTCTTCTGCTTCTTCAATTTCCCGTCTTTTCTCCCTTACTGGTGTAGACAAGCTACCAGAATTACTTGCTCTCGAAAAGAACTACGAATTCTGTAGCTTTCTCAGATGACGAAGGAAATTCTTTGTCTTTAATCTTAATAGGAGACCGGGGTAAATGAAAACCATTTTTCATTTCTTTGACCTTATTCCAAATTTTAGGAAGATCTTTGGGCCCGGAGATTTGTTGAGAGCAAAAATCTGACCAATACTACTTTTTGACTTGGGCTATAACTTTGTTTGAATGAATCTTTGCCACCTTCATATTGTAATGGTCATCTGGAGATTTAGTTTTTAAATAGATTTTTTACATTTCTTTTTTTTTCATTCTTCGCTTCCTCACATAATTGATTCCACCAACTACTTCCTACATAATTACTTTTGTTGAATGTTTTCCTTTTTGGAATTGAATTATTTGCTGTGTCGTGTAGCGTGTTTGTGAAGTGTGAATACATATCATTAATATCATCGCTTTTGATTAAAATCTTATGGTATGTTACCCAGTTTGCACGGTTATACATGTATCTAGGTATAACGTCGTCCTGTTCTGGTGCGTTATCAAAAGGTTCACTTATAACTGTAACAATTGGCAGGTGATCACTTCCAAGGGAATCGGATGTAACATCCCATATGCAATTAATGACGAGGTCAGGTGATGACAAAGTTAAATTAAGTCAATGGCAGAAGCCTTATGTTTAGGATTGTCTGGAATTCTAGTTACTCGACCGTCATTTAACAAGACTAGTCCAGAGTCAACGACATTTTCAACAAAACGATTGTTAGAGACATACTGGCAGTCCGTGTCCCAGAATGGAGAATGAGCATTAAAATCCTCCGTGTCCAACCATTTTTCATTATGTTCTAAACTCCATAGCCAGTCACCGTTTTCTCCATCAGGGCCACGTGGATAATACACAGACAGGATGTTAAGAATTGACACAGAGTTAATTTTCACTTTCCCAGCCACACAATAAACACCGTCAGCGTTTGTTGGCACAGGAGGTGGAATGATTTTATAATCCACGTCTTTACGTATTTACGGCTGCATAAATCTTGGGGTTATCATCACAGACGTGTGACACAGGAGGATAGTAATAATCTTCTAATTTTGGCAATTTAAATTTTGCCACATTTAATGATTGCAATGCAACAATATGATGCTTATTTACGGATAAATATTGCTGCAGATGAGGACTATTGATATTCACCGAACAATTGTTCCACTGTAGAACAGAAAACCCTGATTTATATGCATGTGCGTACGTATGTATGTATGTATGTATGTATGTATACGCTTAGATTTATGTATGTATGTATGTATGCATGTATACGCTCAGCTTAGATTTATGTATGTAAGTATGTATGCATGTATGTATGCATGTATACGCTCATATGTATGTAGGTATGTATGCATGTATACGCTCAGCGCTTAGATTTGATTTTATCAAGATTTTGCGCTATATAAATAAAATATATTATTATTATTATTTATAACGTGTTGTGACTTGCATATCTAACTAAAACACAACTATACATAAAAAGAAACAAACAATGAAATTAAAATCAAGGGTGAAGATATCTTTGGCGAAAGTTAACACGACCCATAAACACCTGTAAGTGACAGCAGAAACCAATATAAGGAAAGTCGCTAATAAGTTCAGGCTGACGCTGGTGCATTCACAACATGTAGTTTCACCAGTCATAGAGGTCTCTAATGGATGGACAAAATTCTGTTGAGAGATGTCACCATTCCACCATGGACACTGGTACCGATTGAAAAGGGGTGTTCTAGAATAGTACAAAGTATTGTAGCGATTGTCACAGGCGGTGAATTGGGTGTATGGAGACCTCCTGATGGGTGATGACGAGGTTTTCGCTTTTGTTTCTCCCATTGGACACTGTGCACATGTCTGCCGATGTTCCTGGCAAGGATAGATGAGCCGAACCGATTCGGATGCACAGTGTCCCTGAAAGAAGAGTAGAATTTTTATTTTAAATTGCCATGATCGAAGAAGGTGACGTTGTTGCGACTATAAAGCTCGGAGTGAAGCAGGGCATTCAAAAGATCTATTTTTATTTGAAGAACCTGTCCCTCACTGGTGCTATTGTGCTAAGAACAATTTTAATCTTAGGATATGTGGTCACGATCTCGTCCACAGCATTTGCTAATTTTTCACAAATTAGTTTGGGGTTGTTGACCTTCATATCAGACAATCCAGAATGTAGAACACAACATTCAAATTGATTGGTAGACGATTCTTTGAGGGACTGAGAAATTTTGTCCACAGAAAGAGTTTTCTTTGTTTCAACAGTGAAACCATTTCAATTACCAAGTCTGTGACGTAACGCATCACGTAAGAATGCAAGTCTGCTTATCCATAACAATCATAAGAATGGCAAGTCTGGCTTAGCCCCAGTAACAAACTCATAAGAATGGCAAGTCTGGACTTATCTTATACAGTGATAATGTAGGCTTAGTTTTACATCTGTGAGGCTGAGTGATACTTTCGATAACGTCTTACGTGAAAAGAATGTCCAAAGCTAATTTTGTTTCGTGAAGATGAATGTGTCAAGATGAAATATTCAAGTGAGTGATACGTTTGGTTTTATCTTAAACAATGAATGACCAAAGCTTGGTCTTCTCTCTCGAAGTTCAGCTGGACGTTCGAGGGTGAATTGTTCAAACGAGTTGTATATGTGGTTTTGCTTTTGGTAAACAATGACCAAGACGTAGTATTCAATTTTGCTAATAACGTCAAAAAAGATGGACAGATTAATGCTTTTGCTTGTTTTCTCCATTTGGGATTCAAATGCAGACGGGTCGTGGATAGTTGAAGTGATTCATAAAACAATTGAAGGAAAACATGTCCCCAGTTTTGTCAGGCAGTATTATGTTTATTTCCTTGCATAACTTCTAGTTTATGTTCAATCACCTTGTAAACAACGCCGACCAAATACAAAATACCTATTTTGTACTTCTGTCAATGTGCACTGTAGACAGTTGAAATAATAATCATGCTAGTGAAAACAGTGCTTTATGTGGACCATAGCTTACAATGGAGAGAATTTAAAACAGGGATTATTTTGGGTGGTGGTGGTATATAATGATGATGATACTACTACTGCTACTACTACCACTGCTACTACTACTGACGATGATGATGATAATAATAATAATGATGATGGTGATGATGATGATGATGATGATGATGATGATGATTTTTTAAGGCGCCAAATCTTAATTCAAAACTCAAATCAAAGCGCCCACTGTCATCATTTACCAAAGCAGTCACCAAAAATGACCAAATCTCCAGGTCACATAACACATGCAAACCGGGAGGGGGAAGACATGAGTGAAATAAGGCATGCAACACACACACACACACACACACACACACACACACACACACACACACACACACACAACACACACACATACACACACACACGCGCGCACACCACACACACACACACACACACACACAACACACATACACACACACACACACACACACACACACACACACACACACACACACACACACACACACACACACACACACTCACACCTGTTTTCGTTTCGACTTATTTGCTCGTTTAGTGCAGCTGTGTATCGTAAATTGCATTCGACTTGTGCACTAATCAACCAAATGGAAACAAGGAGCAGTTTCAGTTTCGGTTTCAGTTTTTTCAAAACGACGTCTTGGAACGAATTCCATATACACTAACGTCACAGGTGCCATGTGTATGGTGATCATGGCAACAAGCCTCAAGCCTGGACATAAACTCATGAGGTGCACATAAACCCTGAGGCCCTACCTAGCCCACCTTTTATCTAGTCTACATTTTATACTGGTATTGTGTCAACCTTTGTTTGAGGATGGATGTGATGCGTCTAGTGTGTCGGCTAGTGACTAGTGACTGCATACTTGTCACCTCTCACTTTCACAGCCTACACCGCTGGCTAGCAGCTATGCGAAAAGAAGAGCAGAAGGCGTAAGTCTCTTCCTGTCAGAACACAGCCTCTCCATCCGCAGGCCCTACGTTGTGCCTCCTCGTAGCGACAGGCGATAACTGAGCACCTCACAGACTCAGGCTAAATATCGTAGGACTCGGAGGAGGTCTGGCCCCCAGACGTACGGCATGCAGGCCCACTGGCGAGTGGATATGCCCTAGTGCCCACGAACCAGATTCCCAATCTATGGGTAAATAGCTCCACTGCCTTGTGGACATCTCGGGAGAGAGTAAGGCTAAGGGAAAAAAAACGATGGAAAACAAGGGGAAACCATGGACAAAAGAAAGATGAAGAAGAATGTTAACGACGTCAATAGGTGCTCCTGTGGAGCACCTTCGTCCGGTAGGAACTGTCATGCGGTGCAAGTGACACCAGACCGTCAGCCAGCTACTGCGACCAAAATTAAACCCAAAGTCAAACTTAGAAACACCAAAATAGCAACATTGAACATCAGAACACTGTTGCAGAAAGGTAAATTAGACAACATCAAAATGGAGATGGAAAGGCTTAACATCAGTATTTTAGGACTAGGGGAAGTGAGATGGAAGGGGGCAGGCATGAAAACATCAGGAGAATATACAATGATATACTCTGGTGGTAATTCACATGAAAGAGGAGTAGGCATCATAATGGACAAAGACAAATCAAAAGCAGTTAAGGGATACTAGGCAATGTCCAACAGAGTTTTGCTGGTCAAATTGGGAGGCAAACCATTTGATATCAACTAGTGTATGCACCAACATCCACAAGTACTCAAGAAGACATCGACAACTTCTACGAAGTTTTAGAGATGGCCAAGGTCCAATGTAAATCACAAGAAGTTACAGTCATAATGGGAGATTTCACTGCTAAAGTGGGACAGGATAGGGTGGAGGATATAGTTGGACCTCATGGCCTTGATACACAAAATGAAAGGGGAGGGAAACTTGTAGAATGGGCACAGATGAATGAGTTCATAATAGGAAACACCTGGTTTGAGCAGCCTAACAGAAGAAAATGGACTTGGATGAGTCCAGGAGATAATACCAAAAATCAGATTGACTACATCCTGATCAACAAAAGATTTAGAAATTCTTTACTGTCAGCAAAAACACTACCAGGCGCAGACTGCTACAGTGGCCACAATCCTGTAGTGGGAAGGTTTAGGTTGAAATTGAGGAAAAGAAAACAGACCAAAAGCAACATCAAACTAAATCTTGGACTCTTAAAGACAGATGAAATGATACGTAAAAAAGATGATGTACATGTTCAAAACAAATTCAGTGCTCTGGAAGACGTTGGTGACAGTGAGGAACAATGGACAAAGTTGAGAAGCTCGATAAATGAAGCTTGTGAAGAAATCCTTAAGGCAGATAGAAAAGCAAAAAAGAGCTGGATGACTAAAAACATTTTGGGCATGATGGAGGAAAGGAGCAGGGCAAAGAGAAACAAGGAGATATACAGGAAGATAAACAAAGAAATCAAGTATAAGTGCAATGAAGCTGAGGAAGCTTGGCTGAACACAAAATGTAAAGAGATAGAAGAACGACACAAAATGGATCCTCAAGGTATGTACAGACGAATTGAAGAAATTGTCCACAGGAAAAATACATGCACATCAACTGGTTGCTTAAAATCGAAAGATGGCACGCTTATCATGGAAAAAGACAAAATACTGGACAGATGGGGAGAGTACATTAAAGACCTTTTTTGAGGATGACAGAAACGAAGAACACATTATAAAAAAGAACTTCGATGGACCACCTATAATGAAAGATGAAGTTAGAGCAGCACTGATAAAGATTAAACCAGGAAAAGTCCCAGGACCAGAAAACATTACTACAGAGATGACTGAAGCACTGGAGGAATTTGGCATAGAAAAAATAACTGTCCTCCTAAATGAAATTTATGACACTGGAAAAATCCCAAAAGATATGTCAAGATCAATTTTTATTGCACTTCCAAAGAAGACAGGGGCTATACAATGCGAACTCCATCGCACAATCAGTTTGATGAGTCATGTAACAAAAATCCTGTTAAAAATAATCATGATAAGGACAAGGAATAGAATCAAAAGAGAAATAGCAGAAGAACAGTGTGGATTTGTGGAAGGGAAAGGAACTATTAATGCCACATACATCCTAAGAACTATCATAGAGAGGTCAATTGAGATGAATAAGGATCTGTAAGGATCTTCTTTATTGACTATACCAAGGCTTTCGATCGGGTACAACATGAATAATTGATCAACCAACTGGAGAGATTCAATGTTGATGGAAAAGATCTACAAATAATCAGGAATATGTACTGGGAACAAACAGCTGCAATGAGAATAGAAAACAATATAAGCTCTTTCCAAAACATCAAAAGAGGAGTCAGAAAGGGTTGTGTTTTGTCACCAGATCTGTTTTCACTACACAGCGAAAACATCATGAGAAACCTAGAGGAAGACCCTGGATTAAAGGTTAGAGGGAAAATGATAAACAACATTCGGTACGCAGATGACACCGTGCTCATTGCAGAAAATGAAAGGGACCTACAAAACATTGTGAATATACTAGAAATAGAAACAAAGGTAAAGGGTTGGAACTAAACAGCAGGAAGACTGAAGTCATGGTGATCAGTAAAATACATGAAATCCCCTCATGCAAAATAACAGCAAATGGGACAACCTTGACACAGATTAATAAGTTCAAATACCTAGGAACGGTCATTTCATCAGACGGCAGATGCACACCAGAGATAGCTGGCAGAATCAGCCAAGCCAAAATAGCATTCAAGAAGATGACAAGCATATGCCTATCAATTAACATCAGAAAGAGAGTCCTTAAATGTTATATAGAACCAATACTGTTGTACGGATGCGAGGCGTTGACAGTCAGCAAGCAAAGCCAGAACAAGATTGAGGCAGCCGAGATGTGGTTTCTAAGAAGAATGTTGAGAGTTCCATGGACAGCAAAGAAAACAAACGAGACAGTCTTGATGAAGGCAGACACAAGTAGATTACTCATAAGGAAGATTAGGAATAGACAGGCAACATTTATAGGCCATTTTATGAGGAAGGGGGATTGGAGCACCTGGTCACAACGGGAAAGCTGGAAGGAACGAGAGCACCAGGTAGACCCAGGGAGAGAATGCTGGACGGACTTGCAGAGTGGCTGGGGATGAGGAGGGTGGGGGAGATGCTAGGGGCAACGAGAGATAGAGACAGATGGAAGTCCATGATCGCCAACGCCATGCGGCAGGGCAAATGATGATGATGACGGGGGAACCCCTGTGAACATTCGCAGACGATTACAGAATGTGTATGAGTACTTTTGATTATAGCAATGTTCGCAGGTGGGTCTGTCGTCTGAATGATGAAGAGGTGGGAACTGCGAGCGTAGCCGATAAACTCCGTTCTGGCCGTCCGTCCACTTCTGTAAATCCTGCCAATAAAGCAAAAGCAGATGCTCTGATTAGAGAAGATAGGCGCATAATTTTTGAGGAGTTGGCAGAAAACCTTGAAGTGAGCCATGGAAGTGCTTATAACATTGCTGAATCACTTGGGTTTTCAAAAGTGTGTGCCCATTGGGTACCAAGAGAGCTGACTACCGAACGAAAGACTGACAGGGTCAACACCTGCACTGAACTTCTTGAACAAAGTCAAAGAGACAACACCTTCTTTGGAAGGTTCGCTACCAGTGATGAAACATGGGTTCACCATTATGAACCGGAATTAAAGAGGCAATCAATGGAATGGCACCACCCTCATCATCATCATCATCATCATCAGGTGCCTTGCCGCATGGCGTTGGCGATTATGGACTTCCATCTGTCTTTATCTCTTGTTGCCTCGAGCATCTCTTCCATCCTTCCTTGTCTTCAGCCACTCTGCAAGTCCGTCTAGTATCTTCTCCTTGGGTCTACTCGGTGCTTTCCTTCCCTCCAACTTTCCCGTTGTGACCAGGTGTTCCAATTCCCCTTTCCTCATAAAATGGCCTGTGAATGTTGCCTGCCTCTTCCTAATCTTTCTTATGAATGGTCTACTTGTGTCTGCCTCCATTAAGACTGTCTCGTTTCTTTTCTTTGCTGTCCATGCAACTGTTTGATGTTTGACGAAGAGTAAAAATTGACAAAATCGACCCATCACACCTTTTCCGGGCCTCTACGCTTTTCGCTACCTGCGAGTTAGGGCTCATTTCGTGAAAACGGGTCACATATATCCTTCACAACAGTGACTTTGCCTTGAAGAGCACGATCACATTTGAAGTGCGGATTTGAAACAAGGTGCAGAAAAATGGCGATGATAGAAGTCACCCAGAAACCTTGACCAGAATCTAACTATTCTCTTACA
>CM060310.1:60856870-60871870 GCA_030674185.1 Monoplex corrugatus
TTTGATCTGCGAAATTTGCTTACTCTATGTTCTAATATACAATTTAAAATGCATAATCTCCTTGAATCCTTCCGTTTAAATAGTTTTGTTATACCCAAACTGTCCAATCATGTTTCAGTGTGTTCTTGTAGTGTGTTGTATATTGCTGTTATTGAGAGATCAGCATGATGTTAATGGGTAAAATTAGTGAACGTGTTTTGTATATTAAACTTTTTGTATTGTAAAATTGTAAGCGTCTAAAGCACTGTCAGGACGAACTATAAATAAACTATTTTTATCATTATTGTTATTGTTGTTACTACATTGTTATCATTACTGTTATCATTGTTATCATTATAATTTTCTTCTTTCTTCTTCTTCTTCTTCTTCTTCTATCATTATTATTAGTATTATCATAATTATCATCATCATTATTATAATTGTTATTCTTGTTGTTGTTGTTGTATTGTTGTTGTTTCCATTATACTCTTTACTTTTATGTTATTATTGTTACTATTATTGTTGTTTTTATTTTTACTATTCTTATCATTTTTATTCATTTTCTTCTTCTTTTTCTTCTTCTTCATATCATTATTATTATGATTATAATTATTATTATTATATTGTTATTATGATTATTATTATTATTATTATTGTTATTATTATTATTATCATTATTATTATCGAGTGTGGCATACAGTGATCCTCTGCCAGCAACATCATCTGGCATAACGAGAAATTTCAGATTCATCATCATCATCAGGTGCCCTGCCGCATGGCGTTGGCGATCATGGACTTTCATCTGCCTCTATCTCTCATTGCCCCTAGCATCTCCCCACCCTCCCCATCCCCAGCCATTCTGCAAGTCCACCCAGCATTTTTCCCTGGGTCTACCCGGAGCTCTCTTTCCCTCCAGCTTTCCTGCCATGACCAGGTGCTCCAAATCCCCCTTCCTCATAAAATGGCCTATAAATGCTGCCTGTCTTTTCCTAATCTTCCTTATGAGTGATCTACATGTGTCTGCCTCCATCAAGACTGTCTCCATTGTTTTCTTTGCTGTCCATGGAACCCTCAACATTCTTCGTAGAAACCACATCTCGGCTGCCTCAATCTTGTTCTGGCTTTGTTTGTTGACTGTCCACGCCTCGCATCCGTACAACAGTATTGGTTCTATATAACATTCAAGAACTCTCTTCCTGATGTTAATTGATAGGCATTTGTTGGTAAGAATGCTTGTCATCTTCTTGAATGCTGTTTTGGCTTGGCCGATTCTGCCGGCTATTTCTGATGTGCATCTGCCGTCTGATGAAATGATCGTTCCCAGGTATTTGAATGTCTCAACCTGTGTCAAGGTTGTGCCATTCGCTGTTATTTTGCATGAGGGGATTTCATGATTTTTACTGATCACCATGACTTGTCTTCCTGCTGTTTAGTTCCAGCCCCTTACCTTTGCTTTCTATTTCTAGTATATTCACAAGGTTTTGTAGGTCCTTCTTTTCACTTTCTGCGATTGCACAGTGTCATTTGCATATCGAATGTTGTTTATCATTTTCCCTCCAACCTTTAATCCAGGTCTTCCTCTAGGTTTCTCATGATGTTTTCACTGTAAAGTGAAAACAGATCTGGTGACAAAACACAACTCCTGTCTGACTCCTCTTTTGATGTTTTGGAAAGAGCTTACATTGTTTTCTATTCTCATTGCAGCTGTTTGTTCCCAGTACATATTTCTGATTATTCGTAGATCTTTTCCATCAACATTGAGTCTCTCCAGTTGGTTGATCAATTCATCATGTCTTACCCGATCGAAAGCCTTGGTGTAGTCAACAAAGCATAAATATAAATCTTTATTCATCTCATTTGACCTCTCTATGATAGTTCTTAGGATGTATATGGCATTAATAGTTCCTTTTACCTTCCACAAATCCACACTGTTCTTCTGTTATTTCTCTTTTGATTCTATTCCTTGTCCTCATCATGACTATTCTTAACAGGATTTTTGTTACATGGCTCATCAGACTGATTATGCGATGGAGTTCGCATTCTATAGCCCCTGTCTTCTTTGGAAATGCAATGAAAATTGATTTTGACATATCTTTCGGGATTTTTCTAGTGTCGTAAATTTCATTTAGGAGGACTGTTATTTTTTCTATGCCAAATTCCTCCAGGGCTTCAATCCTCTCTGTAGTAATGTTGTCTGGTCCTGGGGCTTTTCCCGGTTTCATCTTTTTCAGTGCTGCTCTAACTTCATCTTTCATTATGGGTGGTCCTTCAAAGTTCTTTTTTATAATGTGTTCTTCGTTTCTGTCATCTCAAAAAGGTCTTTAATGTACTCTCCCCATCTGTCTAATATTTTGTCTTTTTCCATGATAAGCGTGCTATCTTTCGATTTCAAGTAACCAGATGATGTGCATGAATTTTTTTCTGTGGACAAGTTCTTCAATTCGTCTGTACATACCCTGAGGATCCGTTTTGTGTTGGTCTTCCATTTCTTTGCACTTTGATTTCAGCCAAGCTTCCTGATCTCCTTGTTTATCTTCCTGTAGATCTCCTCATTTCTCTTTGCCTTCCTCTTTTCTTCCATCAAGCCCAAAATTTCATCAGTCATCCAGTTCTTTTTTGCTTTTCTATCTGCTTTAGGGATTTCTTCACAAGCTTCATTTATCGAATTCTTCTACTTTGTCCATTGTTCCTCACTGTCATCAACGTCTTCCAGAGCACTGAATTTATTTTGAACATGCACATTAAATTTTTCACATATCCCTTCATCTGTCTTTAAGAGTCCAAGGTTAAATTTGATGTTATTTTTGGTCTGTTTCCTTTTCCTCAATTTCAGTCTAAATCTTCCCACTACAGGATTGTGGTCACTGTTGCAGTCTGGCCTGGTATGTTTTTGCTGACAGTAAAGAATTTCTAAATCTTTTGTTGATTTGGATGTAGTCAATCTGATTTTTGGTATTATCTCCTGGACTCATCCAAATCCATTTTCTTCTATTAGGCTGCTCAAACCAGGTGTTTCCTACTATAAGCTCATTCATCTGTGCCCATTCTACAAGTTTCTCACCCCTTTCATTTTGTGTACCAAGGCCATGAGGTCCAACTATATCCTCCACCCTATCCTGTCCCACTTTAGCATCAAAATCTCCCATTATTACAGTAACTTCTTGTGATTTACACTGGGCTTTGGCCATCTCTAATACTTCGTAGAAGTTGTCGATGTCTTCCTGAGAACTTTCGGATCTTGGTGCATACACCTGAATGATGTTGATATCAATTGGTTTGCCTCCGAATTTGACCAGGAAATCTCAGTCGGACACAGCCCAGTATCCCTTAACTGCTTTTGATATGTCTTTGTCCATCATGATGCCTACTCCTCTTTCATGTGAGTTACCACCAGAGTATATCATTGTGTATTCTCCTGATGTTATCATGCCTGCCCCCTTCCATCTCATTTCCCCTAGTCCTAAAATACCAATGTTAAGTCTTTTCATCTCTGTCTTGATATTTTCTAATTTACCCTTTTGTAACAATGTTCTTATATTCCATGTTGCAACTTTGATGTTTTTAAATCTGAGTTTAGGGTTTGCAGTAACTTGCTGACGGTCTGATGTCACCTGCGCCGCATGACGGTCCCTACTGGACGAAGCTGCTCCAACAGAGCACTATTACGTCGTTGTCTTTGATCTTTTTGTTTCTGTCCATGATATCTTGGGAAAAATTAAAGATGGTGGTTTCCCGTTGCCTTCCATCGGTTTGTGTACGGTCTCTCCGCTAGCCTTACTCTCTCCCGAAATGTCCACAAGGCAGTGGAGCTATTCACCCATAGCTTGGGGGTCTGGTTCGTGGGCACCAGGTGTATCCACACGCCGGTGGGCCTGCATGCCTCACGTCTGGGGCCAGACCTCCTCCGAGTCCTACGAGATTCAGCCTGAGTCCGTGAGGTGCTCAGTTACCGACTGTCACCACGAGGAGGCACAGCGTAGGGCTTGCTGATGGAGAGGCTATGTACTGACAGGAAGAGACTTACGCCCTCTGCTCTTCTTTTCGCACAGCAGTGCTAGCCAGCAGTGCAGGCTGAAGCTGACACACTAGACGCATCACATCTGCCAATATGACAAGCTTTTGACTTAATAGCAGATTATGTTCTTTTTTTCATTATGTCATATTAGCTCATATTGTGCTACCCTTCCTTTTGGTCACTAATTTAAAGTTTTGTACAATATATACCACAATTCCCCATATAGTTTGCATACCAGTTTGTCTGCTGTGTTATACTGGTATTTTATTTGTGTTCACAGCTTGATTAGTTTGTGTGAAATATAAGAACCCCAAAGATGACGAAACAAAGAGCATATGGCATTAGTTTATTGGTTGATGTATCAGACGCATTGCATTTGTGCTGGAATGTCAAGTCATTGACGTTGATAAACATCAAACCCCACGAGACAACAACCTTAATAATTTGAAAGATACAATAGAACTGGGTAATTCAGTGTGAAAGGAAATGTTGCTTGACTCAATTCACAATTTCACATGTCGCTTACGCGGCTTAGCTCTAAAAGACTACAAGGGATTGGATTAGAAACATTCATGATTTTTATTGTTAACACAATATTTGTAAAGATATCCATAACAGTAGATTAGATGTGTGGAGAGATATGTGCCAACTCTGATTAAAAAAAAACACCACTAATTCCAACAACTTGCTGCATTGAAAAAACATTTTAACCGGATAAGGTGCATAGGTTATAATGCTTGTATTTTGGTCTTATGTATGTCATATTGAGATAGTACAATAACACAAAATAACGATAGTCTACGATATTGTACAGTATGACACATCTGCGCATGCACGCCTCACATATCTTCCACTTCTCTAATCTACTAGAATGGAATTTACAGACAGTTCATCTAATAGGGTAAATATATGTTTACGTTTCTAAATAACTTGCTCCTCGAGTTTATTGTTTCTCTTTTTTTTTCATAATACGACGATGAGCGTGGAAAATACAAGGCAAAACACTTACGCTATTTTGATTGGTTTTTGTTACTCTCATTTTTGCGTATCAATGGATGGTATTTTCTCATGCCAAACGCTTCTTGCTTATACATTTTGCAAGTATTGTGAATAATGTTTGTCTGTAATTTGAACTAAGGATAATGAAACACACAAAATCAACACCGCAACTTAAAAATGACAGAATTATCATGAAGTCATTGACCACCGTGAACAAATTCCTGTACTGGGTATAATATTCCGGCAAAAGAAGTTTAATTAAATTCCTCAGAGCAGAAGGAAGAGAGAAAACACGTAAGTCACTGTGGCAGCCAGCATAGTAACAGTCATTTGCCTTTCCCGACGTCTTTTATTTCTTCGTTGTTAGAAGACTGCACAAGCTTCGACGTTACGTTGTGACGTCGCAAAACGAAAATCGTCAGAATATTAAGACAAATCAGAATGAAGAGAGAAACGTAAGTCAAAAGAATTTTAGCAGCCACACTGAAACCGTCATTGACACGTTTGTGCTGAAGATACAATGTCGTTGGAAGATCTCCGTAAATAATCTGACCAGTCGGTGTTTTCCCAACAGCCTTGATCTCTACCTTGGTTAAGATTAAACGTGCATAATAGCAGAATAGAAGTAAGTTAACAACACACTCGTGAGAGGCCATCTATGAAGGAAGAAAGTCTTCACATGCAGAGGTCGAGCAATAGCATACAGTCTTTCTAAAGACACCAAACACATCACCACATACGACCCCCTTCTAGACACAATACCACAATACACTGCACAGTACAAATTAAAACACAATAATTGATAATTTGTCATTGGGTTATTAATTATTTGGAGCATAATCTTTTGTAATGCAAAAACTGTAATGTAAATCAACTGAGCTACACTAAGTGCAACAACATACACAGCTGTAGCACTACGCATTTCTTTCTGCAGAAACACAACAATATTACAAAGAGTCAAAGGTAGCGCTAGAAATATAGTAAAGTAAAACATAATTGAAAGGATTTCTGAAGCTTGTTGCCTTTGAGAATCTGAAAGTAGTGTACCTCTTACTGCAAATGGATTCTGGCTGTTCAAAGTATAGAAAGCCTCAGAAACGCTCGATATGTTGTTTGTTAACGTGAAGATTGTCATAGAAGTCATGATGCTTTATGTGCAACTGTTCTAAGCTAGGAAAACAAGAACACGAGTTAATATGTGTCTTTCACAGACAAACAGAAAACCTGGATTATATAGAGTCTAAAATGAAATAGATGAAACTCCGTATTCATTCGAAGTTATATAGAAATTTCGTTTCTTTTATTTCTTTTGTTTTCCCCAATTTTACTTGCTTGTTTCTTTGTGAACTGTGCTTGGAAGTTTTTCTCTATTCTTCACAATACTGATTATTTCATTCATAGGTATCTGAGGCAAAGGAAATGCTTATAGAAAACACACACACACACACACACACACACACACACACACACACACACACACACACACACACACACACACACATGCACACACACACACACACACCTACACACACAAACGTAAATTCACTCACACGCACATACATGCACACACACACACACACGTACACACATAAACATAAATTCACTCACACGCACATACACGCACACACACACGCGCGCGCGCGCACGCATGCACGCACGCACGCACGCGCTTTCGCGCGCTTGCAGATACACAAACAGATGCTCACGCGCGCATTTCATGACTAAGTTAGCATTCAGTTACCGCATATAATTGAGGAAATTGAGGGGGTGTAATGGTGAAGGTGCTTAACCGATTTTTGTGCTTGTGTGTGTGTGTGTGTGTGTGTGTGTGTGTGTGTGTGTGTGTGTGTGTGTGTGTGTGTGTGTGTGTGTGTGTGTGTGTGTGCGTGAGAGAGAGAGAGGCAATCAGACAGACAGACAGATAGAGACAGAGAGAGAGAGACAGAGACAGAGACACAGAGAGATAATGACCGAGAAAAAAAGAGAGAGAGAAAGAGACAGACAGACAGCCAGAGATAGAAAGAGAGAGAGAGAGAGAGAGAGAGAGAGAGAGAGAGAGAGAGAGAGAGAGAGAGAGAGAGAGAGAGAGAGAGAGAGAGAGAGAGAGAGAGAGAGAGAGAGAGAGAGAGAGGTGTCAGCATACGGAAACCGACAAGCACACGTATCCACCTACTGACTTGAAAGATATGGCCTTGCTTCTAATGGTGCTCTTCTTGAGATCAAACTTATAAGACTGAAAAGTACATTCATCAGTCGCCGTCGTGTCGCCGTCTTCTTCTTTCTTTCTTCTTATGTCTTCTTCTTTCTTCTTCTTTTTTCTTCCTTCTTCATTTGTCTGTCTGTCTGTTGGTCTGTCTGTTTAACTGTCTCCATCTCTTTGTTTCCGTCTATCTGTCTCTGTACCTGTCTCTTTGTTTCGCTGTCTCTGTCTGTCTGTCTGTCTGTCTCTCTTTAACTCTTTTTTTTCTCTCTCTCCTTTTCTGTGATTCTTTCTGATGTGTGTGTGTGTGTGTGCTTTGTGTGTGTGTGTGTGTGGTGTGTGTGTTGTGTGTGTGTGTGTGTGTGTGTGTGTGTGCATGCGTGTGTGTGTGTGTGTGTGTGTGTAGAGTGTGTGTGTGTAGAGTGTGTGTGTGTGGTGTGTGTCTGTGTGCGTGTGTGTTTTTTTTATATTTTTTTGGTTGTGTTATGTATGAAGAATTCCAAGGTTAATTTAATCTCTTAAAGATGACTGTTTTTAGATAAAATTTTCATGTGAGCAATAAGTTTTGGGGTTACCTTACACAAAGAATGTCCAACGCTTAGTCTTCTCTATTGAAACTGAACGTTTCAAGGATAAATGTTCAAGATCTATGTTTGGTTTTGTTCTATGTAAAGAGTGACCAAGGCGTAGAATTTAGTTCTGCCATTTAAAGAGGACATTTGAAGATAAAAAACATTCAAACAATTGATATATTTGGTCTCATCTGATGAAACAAATGACCAAAATTAGCTTTTTTTCTGATTGTTTGTTTGTTTTGTGCTTGTATTTTATACATTTAGCGAACACAATTTATTCTGTCAAGGAAAATTCTGTCAAGGAAAAAACTAACATCTATTCATTCATTTTGTTCTCTTTGTCTTTCTGTTTGTCCCACCATTCCCATACTTTCCTTCTCTTGGGGCTGTAACAAAATATTTAAAATTACTGTATTTGACAATGTGGTCCCTGGCAGTCATTTTCTTTTGATAATACAGAACCTAACAAGATTGCTTTCCTAGAGTAACAACAAAACAAAACAGACATGTTTTTCTCAGACTTTGCTTTGCAGGTTCTCTTTTTTTAATTTTTTTTAGGATCATTGCATTCAGGGAGGTTACCTTTGTGCTCACCTTTTCTTTTATCCCATTTTCTACGCCACTTCAATGGCCACAGAAGCTGAAACAGTTTTTATCATACAATGATGATGATGTCAATGTGGATGATAATCATGATGCCATGGAGTTCCATCTAGGATTGAGTCTGCGTGACAGGGTTGTACTTTACGCTTACTATCATAATACATCCTGGTGTCAACAAGGCCCAAGAGATACAGACACCTGCAGTGATGGTCAGACGATTTGAGCAAGACCCTCAATGCCGCATCCGCGAAGATGGTTTCCAGTCTTCCCGATGAGCCCATATTATGCCCATCTCTGGGTAGGAGCCGGTTAGAAGCGAAAAATCTTACACTGATTTTTGTATGTACTGATGGGGATTTGAACACACAACCTTCCAGTCGGTTGTCTGTTGCGTTAACCACTACACTACGGTGACTGGTTGTTTTGCAGATTCTTGTATCTTCACTGGTGATGTGTTAGTTACGTAGATGATGTTTGTATATTTGGTAGAGATTTGTAACGTTCAGACTATGTGACTCGCTCTGTATATACGTGGATGACTGTCTCCTCTTGCTACCCCTGGAAACAGGTCTGACGAAACGCATCACCTACTTTAGGAAGTTAAAAATAAGATATATAGGAAGCTGATGGAAGTAAAACGGGTTCCACCAACGAAAATTTGATAGAAGAAACACAAAATGAAATCTAGCTAAGCTGCAAACACAGGAGAGAGTCTTTCCTATCATTCCACAATGTCCTTACATGAGATCAATGCTGCATATTTCACAGAAGATCAGTCAGAAGTAGATATGTGTGCTGATGGCCATGATAGTTCTTTGCAAAGCTAGCCCGTGATCAGGTAGAGGTTTTTGAGACTGTTCAATGATAACTGTCACTTAAGATCTAGAGCTAGATACCAAGAAAAGTTGTTTCTCAACAACCCACAAACAAATAACACTGTTCAACACCTACTAGCCAAAAGCATCATTTGGTTGTTCAGGGAGAATGAAAACCAGTGGACAAATTAGCAGGTCCATTCTGGGTACCTCTGTTCAGCGCGAACTCTGGTGCCTTCCTGCGCACTTTCCCTGATCTAATGGTTTCCAGTGCTTGTTGGATTCATGATCTCTTTCATGTAGCGTTTAGATGATTATTACAAAAATGTTGCTTTGACTCTTGAAAATAGTTGCAAGTATTAGATTAGAATAATCAAATTGACAAAAATCAGTACATACATGTAAAGAAGCATAATGCATTGTAATAAACTATGGAAGACACAACTGAATAAAAGTGATTTTCCATGGTCTTGTATCAATTTGGGTTTGGTTATGTCTGGTTAAACCAAGATGATAAATCTTTCAATTTTTACATACGTTGATACTTTGCTAAAGCTGGTTTATCAAGGGCAAGACTGGGACTGGTCATATTCACAGTAGTAGTTAGGTATTAAATAAAAGGCTGATTAAACGAAACAACATACAACAAACATTTCTTTCTGTTGATATGAAAAGTTATGTAAGAAGTGTCTTGTTACATATAGATATGGCATCAGCTATAATAAGACACATTCACTGAGAGGGAAAGTATTCTCTGGTGACATACCTCACGTCTTCTATGTAAATGCTCCAAGGAAATGAATTACAGTTTACCTAATGTTCTCTAACACTCAATGATTCAGATAAAAGATGAATGCTTCTAATTTCTAAGACAACCAAAAACTTTCAAGCTGTCCAAGTTGATAATAGCAAAGAAAGATGGACAAATCAATGCCTCTGCTTGTTTTCTCCATTTGGGATTCAAATGTAGACAGATCATGAACGCCTGAAGTGATTATTCAAAACGCAATGAAAGAAAACATCTTCACCTTTATTAAGAATGTGGGTATGTTTATTTCCTTTCATATCTTCCAGTTTATGTTCAACCACCTTGTAAAAGCTACTGGCTGAATACAAAATAACTATTTTTACGTTTGTCAATGTCCACTGTACACAGTTGAAATAACAATTGCCTAGTGAAACAGTGCTCTATGTGTAGATTGCAGTGGAGATAAATAATAAAACAGATTATTTTAGGAGGGTATTCTAAGAAAATTAATAATAGTTATCATAATAATAATAACTATAATAATCGTAATAACAATAAGAATAATAACAATACCAATAGTAATAATAATGATGATGGTCATGATGATACTACTACTACTAATTTCAATAATAATAATGCTAATAATAATAACGATAATGACAATGCTAACAATAATAATGCTTATAATAATAATATTAACAACAGTAATAATAAAAATAAAAATAATAATAATAATAATATAATAATGTTAATAATAACAATAATAATGATGATAATGATAATAATAATGACAATTATGTTAATTATAATTACAATAATAATAATAATAATATATAATATATAATAATGGTATATAATAATAATAATAATAATAATACATAATAATCATAATAGTGATAATATTAACAATAATAATAATAATGATGATGATCATAAAGAGCCACATTTTGAATAAATAAACTAAGGTACTCACTGTCATCATTTTCCAAAGCAGTCACCAACAAGGACTAACAGGTCACACAGGACATGCAAACTGGGAGGGGAAGACATAAGATAAGTAGGGCATGCGGCTACTGACCCAAACCGTCACTGTCCCTCCATCACACACACACACACACACACACACACACACACACACACACACACACTCACACACACACAAGCACACACACAGAGAAAGACACACACACACACACGCACACACACACACACACACACACACACACACACACACACACACACACACACACACACACATACAGAGACTGCTAAGCTAAGGTACACTCATACCTGCTCGATAAACAATCCATGACACAAATAATGATCTTCTTTGTCACACACACATATTCTCTCTCTTTTGCACTTTCTCTCTCTCACTCTCTCTCGCTCATGTATGAAGGTAATGCATCAATATCGTATTTGAAGCTCATTATTTGTTGTGCATCTCTCTCTCTCTCTCTCTCTCTCTCCTCTCTCTCTCTCTCTCTCTCTCTCTCTTCTCTCTCTCTCTCTCTCTCCTTCTCCCTCCTTGTCTCTATCTTTCCCTCTTATTTTTGTTCATCCATATAATGTATAAAGGGACTGTCTATGACAGATAATATGTTCTCATTTCAAGGAAGCTGTGTGACAATCAGCAACTATACGCTTTAGTTCGCTCTGTCCAGTCAGAATGTTGCCAGTCTCATGCACGTATCGCCCATTACACGCTGGAAACACTCGGATGGAAACCAAAAATGTTGCTATTAAATAGGGCTTGTCACCAGAATGGCAATTGCATTTTTATTCACTTGCTTTATGTCGTTCTAGTGAGAATCCCTTACTGCGTTTTCTCCCAGACCATTTCTTTTGATGTTATCGTTCCGATGTGGATTCGTGTGTGATGTGTGTATGTGTGTGCTTTCACTTCAACTCATTTGCTCGATTAGTTCAAGCTGAGTATTGTAGGATGCGTCAGGCTTGTGCACTTGTCAACCAATCGGAAACAAGGAGCAGAAAAAACAACAACAATAACCTATAGAAAGTATAAAACCAATGTGAACATTGTGTTTCTCACATGGAAAGAATCAACCACTGTCTGATTCTTGTATGGTATTGGAATGTTGAACTGAACGCTTACTTCCAGTGACACACTCACGCGAATGGCAAATTTGGTCTTATCTTTAGGCTTAGTTTTGTCCCTTGGGGCTGAGCAACACTTTGTATTACGTCTTACGTATAAAGAACGACCAAAGTTTAATGTTCTCTTTTGAAGATGAATGGTTCAAGATGAAATACTTAAGTGAAGGGTAAGTTTGATTTAATTTACACAAAGAATGACCAACACTTTGTCTTGTCTCTTGAAGTTCAGCAGAACGTTTGAATGAGAAATATTCAAACCTGTTATACATTTGGTTTTATTTTACGTAAAGACTGTCCCAGACATAGTATATAGTGCTGCCACTTGGGCGGACATATGGAGATAAAATATTTAAACAAATGATAATTTTGCTTCATCTCATGTAACGAATGACCAAGGCTTTGCTTTGTTTTTGTTTTTTCTGAAAAGTTTCTTTTTCGTCTCGTATTTCATACCTTTGGAATACGTAGTTTATTCTGGCAAGGGAAAAATATCGTTTCTTTCCCTTGTTTTTGTCTTTGTTTCTGTCACACAATTCCAAGAGAGACCACCTTACTTTCCTTCTTGGGGTTGTAATAACATACAATAGTTCATGGCAGTCATTCACTTTTGACAATTATTGAAGCTAATGTGTTTCAAGAAGGTGATATCTTTTTACTCGACTGAGTTTTGCAAACTTAATACTACGTGACTGGCTTTGCGTATGCGTGGATGCCCCTCTCCTCTTGCTATTCCTGGTGGCAGATCTGATGAAACGAGTCACCTTCTTTAAGAAGTCAGAAATAAGATCTGCAGGATATCGATGAAAATAAAACTGGACACATAAACGAATTCTGAATAGCTGGATGAAACACAAAATGAAATCTAGAAAGTTTCTCAAACAGGGTAGTCCTTACAATCATTCCACAATGTCCTAACATGAGATGAATGTTGCATATTTCATACAAGATCAGTCAGAAGCAGATATGTGTGCCAATGGTCATGACAAGTTTATGCGATGCTGTTAGGTAGATGTTTCTGTTCAAGGATGACTGTTACTCGAGAGGTACATACCAAGGAGGTTGTTTCACATCAACCCACAAACTAGTAACTATTTGACACCTGCTAACCTGAAGTCATTTGATTCCTCAGGGAGAATAAAATCCAGTGGACAAACTAGAAGGTCCATTCTGGGTATCTCTCTCGATGCACGACTTACCTTCAAAGGAAACTATGGTGCTTTCTTGTAGACGTTTTCTGGTCTAATGGCTTGCAGTGTTGGTTGGATGAGGGGATTCATGATCCTGTTAATTGGTCATGGCATTGACCCTTAGATGATTATTACAGAAATTTTGTTATGCCTGTTGTAGATAATTGTACACATTGGATTAGAATAACTCTAATCGACGAAAATCCTTCACATAAAGACGCATTCTACATTGTTATAAATAGGGAAGACAAAATTGAATATAATAATGTTTCATTGTTTTGTTTACAATTCGGTTACATGTGTTTAAACCAAGGTGATAAATATCTTAATGTGTGTATACGTTATTTTGAACAAAATGTACTGGATTCTCAAAGCCCAAATGGGGGTGATCATATTCACGTTAGATACAGGTATCAATCAAAAACAAAAACAAACAAACAAAAAACCAAATGTTTAAAAGAAACAACATGCAATAAACATACCTTTCTGTTGATATAAACAGTTACGCAAGATATGCTCGTGTTACATTCAGATATGTCATTGGCAACATTAAGAACCATATCTTGAGAAGTAAGGTATACTTTGGTGTATGTGCTTCATGCCATTTATATAAATGCCCCGAGGAAAATGAGCTACAGTTTACCTTTTCAAGCACTCAATGATCCAAGTCCTAAAGGGGGAATACTAAATTCTACAAACAACCAAAAGCTTTGAAGTTGTCGCTACTAATGACGTCACAGAAAGATGAATGAATTAATAGCTTTGTTTCTTTTTTCTCCATTTGGGATTCAAATATAGATATATGCATGACATACATACATCTTATCTAATAATGTGTTATAAGTTTTTTAAACATAAACAGCCATTCAATAAACACTTCCAAATTTTAATTGTTGGTGATGGTGGTTTAGTTTTCTCAAACTTGTTTGTATTTGTTGTCAACAAGATACAACGGTAAACGTGTTAGCAAATCAAAACCATTTGTATCAGACTTAATGTTTAAAATACATACAAAACATATAGGCCTACTTCTTCAACAAAGGGTCTATGTGCATGGATTTACAGTCATCAATTACATATAAGACAAACATTCAAACATAAACAGGCAGGCCATAGAGAAACCATGCATGCATCTCATAAAGGAGCAAAAAGACACATCAACTTCATCCAATCCAAGGGACAGATACGGCAACCATTTTTCTCTAAAAAGCGTGTAAATACCTGCTCAGTTTTGCATTATATTCTTTTATCTGGTATTTTGTGGTGATATATCTTGTACAAAAAGGAGTTTGGTAGATCCTTTTAGCTTTTTCCTACTTGAGGTGGGAGAGCCCACATTTGAAACCAAAACAGATGCTTCAACTTGAGGCTGTGGGGCATTCAAGGCATTTTGAATTCAACAGAATGGAAGAAGCACATCAAGGCTCTAGAAAGATTGCTACTGAGGATGCTTTGAAAATTTTGAAAAAGAACTTTGGGGACAACATATGTGGTCAGTATATTAGATTTTCTGTCAAATCTCTTTGCTCAGGGACTGAGCTACAGTTCCAAACTATAGAGCTCGCAGTAAATATTGGCAGTTACACATTCGGATGTGTCTAGATTTGACAAAAGGTATTCGAACTGCCTACATTATGCCTCGATACATTCATACTTGAGATATGAATATGTTATTACAGCTTCCAATGAAAAAAAATTATCAACAAAGTTGTGTATACTTGTGTTACTGGTGTCTACACAAAGAGTACAGATTATTCAATT
>CM060310.1:60876870-60891870 GCA_030674185.1 Monoplex corrugatus
AAAACAAAACAATGAAAAGCGCAAATGAACGCAGAGATGCTTCCGCTACGAGAGAACAACGCTCACTGAGAGCGGGATGCAGCGGCGGGAAGCACGCGAAGTAACCACAACGTCGCTCGTAACTCGAGCGAATGCTCGTATACCGAGGCGAATTTTCCAAGTATTTTGTGCTCGCAACCTGAATTGCTCGTATGTCGAGACATTCGTATCCTGAGGTGCCACTGTAGTTGATGAGGGTAATGATTACATTAATCCTTCAGTACCTGCTTAGCACTTAGAAAACTTAAGAATGGTGAGGCTGCTGGTTCTAGCGGTATCATAGGTGAGCTGTGTAAAAATGGATGTAAGTAAATTGCGTCATTTCTCTTGAAATTGTTTGACAATCTTAATAATAACGGTGAATTATCAAAGAACTGGATTGAATGTTGTCTTGCCACTTTAGAAGAAAGGCGACAGTATAGATTGTTTGGCATAATCATTAGTAATAGATTACAAGCATATGGTATTATAGTGACTGTCAAGCTGGATTTAAAAAGGGATACTCAAATGTGTACCAAATGTTTCCTTATCAGCTTTGGAACAAAAACAGTTCTTTAGTACTTGCATTAATAGATTTCGAAAAAAAATTCGATTCCTTTAAAGGACATTTGTTTTAGCCTATCAGGCTCAAAAAGGGTGTTGAAGGTAAGTTCCATTGGTGTATTAGAAGTATGTATGACTTGGCGAAATCAGCGTTAGATAAGCTGTCAAAGTGACCAAATCTTTTAGATGCATAGTTGGAGTGACATAAGGTGAAGCGTGCAATCCTCTGATTTTCTGTGATTTTATAAACGATGTAGTGATTGAAGTAATTAAGAATGGAAGGCCGGTCTTGCCCATGGCGCCTATGAACCGTTTCGACTTTCGCAAGATGTTTTCGATGTCAGAAACAATTATCGATTACAGAGACATTCATAGCTTACAACGTGAAGCAACATGGCTTCAGTCAAAGGTAAATCTATCTAAAAGAAATATTGTAGTATATAGGAAAGGTGGATATTTGGGTATGAGAGAAAAGTGGATGTCTGATGATTAACATAAATCCAGTGGCAATTCTTTATCGCTATTTGAAAATATTTTCTCTACACATTTGTTTTATTGTTGCATACAAAGTCCTTGTAAGTAGAAATTATTAGTATGACTTGGATACGTGGTTTCGAACACAGATGGAGAAATAAAAAAGACGACATCAGGAGCGCATATAAGGATATGACTTGGATATGTCTTGCCCCCTAGAGGATAGGGAGGCCAAAACACTTGATTAGCGTAGGCTTTTCCACTGATGATCTGTTGCTGTCCAACTCCTTCCAGAAGTCCCCTGCTATTGACATATGGCTGCACCACTGACTTCCAGCAATAGTCTTGAAGACATTCAGGAAAGACTGAATGATACTGGGAAAGCTAGATATACGGGCTCTGTGGGCTGGCTCCCCACCTCTCTTTTCTCCAACGTGCCTCTAATTCCATTAAAAAAAAGTCCCCATGAGTCATAAAAAAGGGGAGAAAATAATCAATCCATCAGGTGTCCACCAATCGCGACAGGATGTTCGCAACAGGCTATGAATGCAAAACAAATAAAGTCCCAGTGTGTCGATGGAAGGTTCTCTATCAAGCACTGCTAAAGATCAACAAAACAAAACAAAACAAAAAAAAGTTTCTATGAAAACTATGATAAATGAGTAGCAGCGCCAGCAGATAAGACAACAAAAAAGCAAGGCTGGGAATCAAATCAAAATGCCAAGGACATCCATGCTGATGATTTAGACGAAAAAAGTGCCTAGCACTAAACACTTACCTTGCCTCCCACACATGCAAACGAGGAATGAGAGAGGGCAGATGAAGAAATAGTTTACAAACTATGTGCGCTGACAGGATAGGGTATCCTGGAACACAAACTATCCGTATTTGGAGGTAATGTATATGCAATCTGCAAGGTCGGACATGGAATAATTTTCTAACACCATATCATGTGGATAGACATTAAATGAAATTGACGAGGAATAAAAAAAGACAACAGTGAAACCCCACTGAGAAAACAAAATAAAAGACGGACAAAAAAAAATCAAACGGCAAAAAAAAAAAAAAAAGGAATCAAATGAAAGAACTGATGACTGCCTCGAAATGTGAGAAACAATGGTCACAGAAACTATGGAAAGTGCTGATATGAAAGACAGTGCCATCAGAAAGGGAGAATCAACCAGAAGGGAAATGAGATGAAAGAAGACGCAAGATTGCTCCTTCAGATACTTCTTCTATTTCGCTTGTAAACTATTTGATCTAGACATCTACAGTGAACAAACAAACTGGGGAGGAGCTTGCTTGGAAAACATATTCCAATCATTTGAGTGAGGCACCACATGCAAGCTAGGGTCTAATGTGGCCTTTGACGTGACGCAAGTGAAAATGTTAAAAGACAAATCGCCAACACTCGCTGAAGTAAAGGAAGTCGTTAGGAAACCAAAGCCAAATCTTGATCGGTGCCTAACGGAATATCCCTTCTACTCTATAATAAATGTTCTAATATTGTGTCCTACAGTGATTACACAAACTGACAAAATCATCATGGAGAAACCTGAACATCAGCAACTAATCGATGATAGCTGTCTCCGGGCAAAGCTGAAATTATCCCAGATTTCCATCGTCGAGGAGTGCAAGGTGGGAAACGTTAGACTTCTAAGTATGCTTGAGGATTCAAGAAATAAGGTTATGAGATCAATCCAACCCAAGTAGAAGACTGGCAAAGAATGGAAAGCCTGTGCGGCAGTGGATGCGGCGAGGGAAAGCTTTGAGATTGAAAAAAAACACAATAATAAACACATGAAAAATAAAAATAAATAATAAAATAAAAGCATAGTGAAACAACCACAAACCAATGGGCAGGGGATAGTATCAATAAAAATGGAATAGTGGTCAAAGGCCAAGAGAAAAAGGGAGAGACATGGTACAAGAGATAAGGGAAGGAGGGAATGCTGAAAAAATCCAGAAATAAGTCAAGCAAGATTAACAGGAATAAAGAACAACATGGATGCTTGTGTTCTGAAGATATCACAGCTGGAATAACTTGGCGTATGACCCCTTTCAAAATCAGTTTCATCCTCACATCTATGAATGACTTCGTGCCTCCATACGAAAAATCTTGTGAAATGGGTGAAATAAGATGATTTTGCGTACCTGCTCTGCCAAAGCAAACGAAAAGTTGAAGATGCCCTGAGCTCACTCACATAGTCTGAACACAGGGAAGGTATACATGGAGGCACAATCAAGTGCTTGAAAATATCACAATTAGTATTAGGAACAAACGCGATCATAACCTGTGGCAACTCTCTACAAGGCAAGAGGCAACAAGCTGTGCCGTGAAAACCCTATCACGTCTTGTGTACAGAAACGAGGTCTACTAGGTGAAGCGGATGACTAGGAACGCACAGCAGATCTTCCACAAAGGGATACAATTATCATCAAGAGTGGCATGAGACTGTATGTAATACTCCATTTCTGTTCATTAAAATAAATGATTCTGATCAAACTTACTGTGAGAATGACAACATAATGAAGAAAATATATTTAAAAATAATGGAAATTATGCCAGTCTATAATAATTACAATAATTACAATATTTATATAGAGCAAAATCTTGATAAAATCAAATCTAAGCGCTGAAGCAGACACACACGCACGCACGCACGCACGCACGCACACGCACGCACACACACACACACACACACACACACACCACGCATGGCTATAAATGGGGAGAAAGAATAAAAGCAATAAAAGCAAGAATAAAAGCAATGGAAAATTATAGAGAGCATAGCATATACAATTAATTATAACCATGTGATTCCCCTCCGAGCGGAGACAGGCTGCAGAGGGGGGGGGGGGGGGGGGTTGAGTGAGGTTAGGATTTTATGCGGAGGAGAAAAGGTGAGTTTTGAGAGCGGACTTGAAGGAGACAAAAGTAGGTTACTGACGGACTGAGAGAGGAAGTTTGTTCCAGGAGAGTGGACCAGAAACAGAGAAGGCTCGTGGACCATAGGTATTGAGCTTAGTGCGTGGAAAGCGAAAAGTCAGAGGATCGGAGGCAGAGCGGAGAGTACGTGAGGGAAGATAGATCTCAAGTAGGCTTGACAGGTAATCGGGGGCTGCGTTATTGAGGCTTTTGTAACACATGGTGTCTAGTTTGTACTGTATGCGCTTTGATACAGGGAGCCAGTGAAGTTGTGCCAGGAGAGGAAATATGTGGTCAGCTTTTTCTTTTTGAGTACAAGGCGTACAGCATTGTTTTGAATGCGCTGTAGGATGTGAATGGTGGAGGCAGGAAGACCAGACAGGAGTGAATTGCAATAGTCAATGCGAGACATTATGAAGGAGAGAACGAGTTTTGCAGTTGTTTCGACAGAGAGATACTTCCTGATCAGCCTTATACGATGGAGATGATAGTAGTAAGATCTGGCAGTTTGAGAAACAAAGTTGTTCATGGAGAGGGTAGAGTCAATGCAGACACCAAGGTTTTTAGCTGAATCAGAAATTGGGACTGATGTGTTACATAATGGGAGAGAAAGAGGAGGCAGCTGAGAAAGTTTCTGACGGGTGCCAATGAGGATAGCTTCTGTCTTGTCGTCATTAAGCTGAAGTTTGTTGAACGTCATCCAGTTCTTAATGTCCGAGTAACACTCAGTGGTGCGAGTCAACAGGCGCTGTATATTATCAGGTGAGTCACTGTCTTGAAGTTGGGTGTCATCAGCATAGAAGTGGTGTTTTATAGAGTGGGAGTTGATGTTGGTGGACAGGGGGGAAGTGTAAAGAGTGAAAAGAACAGGGCCAAGGACAGATCCTTGAGGAACACCACAGGTCAGGTATGCAGGTTGAGAGTAAGTGCCATTGATGAGAACAGTTTGTTTTCTGTTTGATAAATACGAAGTGAAAAAGGAGAGAGCAATGTCAGAGATGCCAAAAGTATGATGAAGTCTAGAAAGGAGAATACCATGGTCAATGGTATCGAAGGCTGCAGACAGATCAAGGAGTGTGAGGAGAGAGACTTTGCCAGTATCAGTTGCAAGGAGGAGATTGTTGAGAATGTGTAGTAGGGCAGTTTCAGTGCTATGGCACTGGCGGTAGGCTGACTGGAAAGGATTGAGGAGATTGTTGGCAGACAGGTGAGAGTTCAGCTAGTTGAGGACGACTTTTTCAAGGAGTTTTGACAAGAAAGAGAGATTAGAGATAGACCGGTAATTTTTCAGTTCATTTGGGTCTAAATTGTGTTTCTTGAGGAGAGGGTGAACAATAGCAGACTTGAAAGAATCTGGGACAGTTCCAGTTTGAAGAGAAGTGTTGATGATGTCAGTGATGAATGGGAGGAGAGTAGGGAGACAGTCGGAGTAGAGAGAACCTGGAAGAGGATCCAGTTCGCAGGTTTTGAACGACATGGATCTGATTGTGTTGAAAATTTCTTCTTGTGAGACTGGGGTAAAAGTAGTAAGAGGTGTGCCAGAGAAGGAAGGGTCAGGTGGGCATGGTTGACAGGGTGTCCTGTCAAGCCTGTCACGAAGAGTTTGTATTTTGGTGGTGAAATACTTGGAGAATACAGATTGGAGTTCTTCATTTGTATGTTTTGTTGGGAGAGGTAAATCTTTTCGTGTGCCAAGGAGATGATTCATGGTTGTAAAGAGTTCTTTTGAAGAAGAGGCATTCAGGATTTTGGTTTGGAAATAGCTTGTTTTTGCTGATGCAATGAGGGTGGATACTTTTGTTTTAGAGGCTTGGAAAAGTTGCCTGTGTACAGTGAGTTTGGATTTGCGCCAACGGCGCTCTGCTCTGCGGCGGGCACGTTTTGCACAGGCAATCTCAGGAGTGAGCCAGGGGGTAGGGGGGCGGTCAGGTAAAAGACGGGTTGTGGCTGGAGCATGAGTGTCCAGAAGATGGTGGAGAGTAGTATAGAATTCATCGGCAATGTTATGTGACTTTTCAGAAAGGAGACGGGAGGCACTGACTTGAGGAAATGTGGCTTCCAAGGCAAAGTCCTCCTATATGAAGTTGCAGCAAGGGGTTTCGAAGGCACATCTGCCTGTGATCTTTTAAACCAAATTTCCATTTCTGAGTAAAGAATGGACCAGAGCCCTAAAGGCAATGCTAAATGTAGCTAAAAAAAAGAGAAGGCAGGAGGATTTGGTTTTGGTCGCACAGGAACAAAAATTTAGTTTATGGGTCAAACGTTTTCCCTATATACAGCAGGTGTCCAATAACTCAACGGTTAACCTTTTCACGACACTGCCTCACTATAGCTACTATTCCCTGAGTACGCTGTAGGCAGGAAGCAGATATGCCCTGGGGACACCCTATTTTGGCCATTTTTATTTATTTTTCCTGAGTACGCCGTAAAAGCTAGCTAATTGATGTTAGAACAACTTCTTTTAGATCACTCTTTAATCTCCTAGTGAAGCAAAAATATATTCTGTAAAGATTCATTTACCTAGTTGTTTTGTACTTTTGAAAATGTCAACGTAAGCCTCAAAATCAAAAACCCCAGACAGCCACAGGAGATTCATAAAAATTGTTATTTTCAGCATATGATGGCCAAAATTGCAGGAAAAAGGACATAAAAGACACTATTTCAACATTTTAAAACATACTGGAAACAAATTGTAACATAGCAGTTATATAATTAGCAATATCATTATACAGTTAGTGTGGATGTACTATTTGTCATTTCACATAAGTACATAACTTCTTCTAAAGCAATGGTTTGTTCATCCATATGATAACAGAATAGCAAATAAAAAAAATAAAATGATAAAGTGCATATAATTAGGAAATTTAGAAAACCCAAAATGAAAAAAAAAACAAGTTAACAAACAAACAAAAAATATGGAAAGTATACACTTTGAATTTGATGACGAAGACATAGCCATTATGATGATGTGATGAATTAATAAAGGTTCATGAAAAGCACAAATTTGTCGAAATCAACTTAGCACAAATACACAGAAAAAGCCACAACCACTACACCTGAAACACTTAAAAAGCCACAACCACTACACTTGATACACTGATAAAGCCACAACCACTACACTTGATACACTGATAAAGCCACAACCACTGCACTTGATACACTGAAAAAGCCACACTTACAACTTATATTCACTGAAAAAAAACCCACTACACTACACTACACTAGTAAGTACAGTGCAACCATCTGCAGGCGGAGTCGGAAAATACACTATACAGTACAGCACCTGGTATCATATCACAGAAGAACATTTTTCTGTGTGTGCCAAATGCTGAAACATGGCACAGCACAAAGAGCAACTCCACAGTCCGGACACCAGAACCGAGTTTGCTTTCTCTGGCATTGAGCCTGCTTTCTGGTGGTTCCTGATGATCTTGTGTGGGTGTAGCACACTTTGCAGTTCTGGTAGGGTTTTGCCTTCTGGGTTGCTAGGATGCACTCAATGAAATGCCAACTGGTGAGCAGTGCTTTGTCTCCAACAGCGACATGGCCAATAGGAATTTCATCAACAACCGGCAGATGGAGGAGAATGTTCTCCACCACATCCTCAAGACACATCTTCCTCTTTCCATTCTTCTGCCTATGTTTGTTGAGGATGATCATGGCCTTAGTCATGATCAGCGTGAGCAGATGGAAGAAAGGTTTCTTCCATCATTTTATGCTCTTTCGGTGCATGGAAAAATAGGACATGAGCTGATCTGAGTTATCAACTCCAGCCATGTGCGGTATGTAGTCAATGACTGCCAGAGGCTTCGCTTTCACTTCATAACGCGCCTGGACCATCCTCAATGTGGGACAATGTGTCGTTGAGAGTGCGTACATATCTTTCTTATCCATCCACCGGCATGCAGTGACAGACCCCCTCCGGCAGTAGTCTACTGTGCTGCTTTCCAGTCAGTCCTGAGTCAACTCACGAGGCATACCCAGTCTGTTGCTCCTCACTGTGCTACATACCATGGTTCCTTTTGCAGTCAGATCATCACACAGTCTGGGACAGCAGTAATAATTGTCTATGTACAGATGGTACCCTTTGTGCAGCAGTGGCTCCATCAAGCGCATGGCGACATCATAGGGATTGTTGCTCAAACGACGATCTGCACAAAGCATCTCAAAACGAAAGACATACCCAGTGACACTGTCACACAATTCATAAGAAATAAACCTCCACTTAGTTGGTTTGTCTTTCATGTAGACTTTAAATTTAGATCGACCTTCGAAGGGGCACATTGCTTCGTCAACACAAACCTGCTTTCCCGGTACAAACACCTCCTGAAACTTGTTGTTCAGATGGGTGATCAGTGGGCGGATTTTATGTATTGGGTCATGACATTCCTCTCCAAACGGTATAAATGTTGCGTTGTTGTTCAAGTGTAGAAAGGTCAATATGTCCACAAAACGGTTCCTGGTCAGAATCTGGCTGCAATAGGAAGCATGAAGGGCAGGGTGATGGGACATCCTGGGTTTCTTTACAATGCCCATGTGGATGCAGCAGGCAAAGAAGTTTAGCAAATCTTCAGTGGTTACTGGTCTCCATCGCGAATATACTGTCTTCACCGGTAGTGGTTGGCCTTTCAGTTGTCGTCTTTTCTCTTCAATGCATTTCCTGTTGACAAATGTACAAGCTATTACTAGCACATCTACTAGATACACACCTTGACACATCCCCTTTACTGTTCCCATAACATACACACACAAACTACACCTTTATACACATTTTACACCACAACATACACTCATACATAATATATGTATCAATATAACCCACATATACATGTGATACACACTCACATGCACACACACACACACACACCCACACACACACATAACATGAAAAATTTCAATTTCATACACACACACATTATATAGAACATGAAAAAATCAATAACACTAAAACCTGTCAATGACATATGTCCAAAACAAAAGCAGCTTTGTGCTGCAGTTTCCTGTTTTGATAACACTAAGATAGACTTCATATTAAAAACAATGAAGTTACATACCTGGCATACTCATTGGTTTCATGTTTGATCTTGTGGATGATGTCATTAGTAAAAAAAGACTTGGTAAGCATCCAGCGGTGTTGGGTCAGCAATGTCTTGAAAGACGTGAGGTTGCAAACCGCATGTTTCAGCAGGTGAGAAGACAGGTACCTGCGGAAAGTTCCGAAGATTTTTCACCCAGGTGGTGCCATCATCTTCATCGCCACTATCGTCACTGGTGGTGTCAACTTCAGTGTCAGCTTCAGACTGCTCAGGATCACTTGTCTCCAGCTCAAAATATGGCTCCAAGACCAAATGATTCGCTGCTTGATTACCAGAGTGAGTGATGTCAGTGTCATTGACACTCGCATTTTGTTCGACTGCTTCAACTCCGTCTTCATCAGTTGAATATGCGGGTTCGTCGTCGTTTTCTGGCACATCATCCACAAAATCTTCCTCTTAAGCACGTTTCAAGGGAACTTACAGTGACGTACCGACGCATTTAATTTTAGAACAGGCGTCACGAACAATTTCGCTACGTGTCCACAGAGACCTTTCGGCTGTAGCAAGCAGGCTCGCGACTTGTCCTTATGGCATAGGCAGGCGTAACGACGATTCTCGCGTCATGTCGTGAAAAGGTTAATCTTTCAGCCCTGCGCCCGACAAATTGTCGAGAGCGACTGATCGCCTGTCAGCTCCTGTGCCCGACAATTTGTCGGGCGCACACACCCACTCACTTTCGGTTTCATTTGTATGAATAGTCATTACGGAAGGGACGTTACTCCGTCACTGCTCCCTTTTGGTAACGTCAAAGGTTCCGCCAAGTCATTTCGAAGCGATTTTACAGGGTTTTTGTTTTTGTTTTTTGACGTCAGGATGATTAAACGAGCTCGCTACACAGTGAAACAAGTTTTGAATGAAATCCTCCTCGATAAAGGCAGTAATTTTGAGCCCAAAACAGAAGAAACGGCCTCTAAATCGAGTGTATCTTCGTCGATCGGCACTTCACTCGACAAAAAGCCCTCGCAAAGACCGAAAATTGATGACATTGATGAAATGGAGATGGAAAAATAACTATCAACATCAAGTGGGCGTAATCATATTGATACTTCTAGAATTCACCGACATACTTACGGCAAGATAGCAACTGTGAGAGTGATAATGAGAATGAAGGCTCCTTTTGTCACTTTCTTGCCGTACAGTATGTCGGAGCGATCTCTGGCCCCACTACCACCACCACACCACCACCATCCTCAACTCATGATAGGGTCTCTGAATCGAGTGTATCACACCTTTGCAGAAAAAGTGTTTCTTAATCCTTGATTTTTTTTCGACATTGTGGATATTATGGGATTTAACACAACTTCAAAGTAATAATACCCATTTTGTAGTATCTCCTTTTGTGTTCACTCATGTGCATAGTGACTTTGGTGTGCCTCTTTAACTGTGAATATGAATAAACAATAAAAATCAGATTTTTTTTGTAGTTTTTGTAAATTTTCATAAAATTTTAACGAAGACTAAAAAATCAAATAATTTGAAAATTACATATGAAACAGAACATTTACATATTAGCAAGTATAGAAAATTTCAACGAATTTCATCGAGCAGTTTCTGAGATATAGGTGTTTTATTGGGGTACCCATTGATTGTACAGTTTCCCCCCCCCCCCCCCTCCCGGGCAGGGAGTGCATTTCTCTTGTAAAACAGACAGGGCTGAAAGAGTTAATATATCCGTCACAAGAGTAACTTTGCCTTGAAGAGCACGATCATCTTTCAGGTGCCGATTTGAAACCAGGTGGAGAAAAATGGCGATGATAGAAGGCAACCAGAAGCCATGACCAGAATCTGACCCTATTCTGTTACAGTGTAAAGAGTTGATTCGGAACGCGTGCTTTAAGAGGGGTTTGTTCAGTTCTTTCAGAATATTCTCCTGTCTAATTTTCCACAGAGTTTCTTGCTACTTTCGTGGCTTTTCTCGCTAAAGGATGCTTACCTGGGAGAAGGTGAGAGACAAACAACATTGTACTCTTCTTTTTCTTCTTCTTCTTCTTCTCATTATTATCACCGTTATCAATATTATTTTCATCAAATCTTTATCACCATTATTATCATCGACGATGACACCAACAATCACAACAGCAAGAACATAAAAACAATAATAACAATAATAACAATAATAACGATAATATAATAATGGTAATAATAATAATAATAATAATAGTAATGACAATGATAACAGTAACAATAACAATGATTATGAAATAATAATAATAATGATAATAATAATAATTATTATTATTAGTATTATCATTATTGTTATTATTATTATTATTATAATTATAATAATAATAATGATAATGATGATTATAGCGGCGGTGGTGGTAGTAGCTGTAGTAGTAGTAGTGGTGGTAGTAGTAGTAATAGTAGTAGTAGTACTACTACTACTAGTACTACAATAATAGTAATAATAATAATAATATAATAACTATAACAATAATAACAATAATAATATTTATAATATATTAATATTAATAGCAATAATAATAATAATAATGATAAAAAAAATAATAGTAATAATAATAATAACAATAATAATAATAATAATGATAATAATGATAGTAATAATAATAGTAACAATAATAATGATATTGATAATTGTCTCAGATTGTTATTATTGCAAATATTATCGTTGTTTTTGGTTGTTGTTAAATCATGCATGCTATCTCCATTTTGTGTTCCAAAGTTTTCTTATAAAACCAGGAAAATAATAGAGATAAATGCTGTCCCAATCTCATGAGTGACATGAGTGCCACTCCTCCAATTCTTCAGAAATTCTTCAGAGTTATGAAGAAGACAAAAAAGATACTGATAACACGCTTGAACTCTTCCAACAACTTGGATTTGTAGTTCAATCCAAAGAAGTATGCACTTGAGCCAACGAGACAAATAGTGTACTTGTTTTTTCGTACTGAATTTGAAGAACATGACCGTCACTCTGCCAGAAGAAAACAGTCAAAACTAAAAGCTGCCTGACTGTTTCTATCAGAGAACTGGCTGCAGGTACTAGTAAAGTTGTTGGTGATTTCCAATGGTGAGTATGACTCTCTTTATTACAGGAAACTTGAGAAGTTGAAAAAAAAAAATTGAAAAAAATTCTGGACGTTATGAGGCAATCACGGAATTACCATAAACAACTGAGAGTGAACTGAATTGGTACACTGCAAATGTGCCCTTGAGGTGTTTCCCACTTGAGGTAGGAGAGCCCACAGAGTTCTAGAAACATAGCTGTTGAGAATGCTTTGTTGTGGACAACATATGAAATCGTTCGTTGACAATGCGTATGATGTTGCCAACATGAAGGAGAAAATGACGGGCGAGATCACATTCCGGTGAAAGCAGTTATATAGCAAACAGGAATTAGATCTGGTACCACAGTCAAGGACTATTGTTGGCAGTATCATATATTCCCGAAAATTGAATACCAGAGCAGACCAATGGTCTTGAAAGTTTAAAGACTGAACCTAATGGCAACTGGATCCCCAAATATTCCATAAACTGTCAGATACAATAATACGTCCAGATGTTGACCCTGTTTTTGTCCATGTTGAATTTCCAGATACAATAATTTATTTCCTGGGGACCACACCCAAAATCCTTGACTGTTGATGCAATGGCAGATACTAGAAAATGAGGATTAAAATATCTTTCTATCTTTCAGCTTAGTACAAAAGATGTTGCACAAGCTAGAGGAGAATAGAACATAATGCTTGCTGAGTTTTGTGTATTGGTGGATAGCAGTGTGGTTCCCACTGATGTTGAAACTACATTACTTATCTAAGATGCTGACTCCTACCTCAAGGAAAAAGAACGCTCCTACTGATAAACTGTGACGCAGTTCATCCTATACTCCTCAAACTCCAGTTTTGGACTGTTCAATTATTTGGCATACCACCCAAGCACAAGGAATTCATGGCAGAGTTTGTGACATTGCTTGTGCACCATTAAAAAAATTAAAAATATATATAAATATTTAACCTGTCCATCTCACTGAAATCTGTTCTCTGTTGCAAACGATTCGAATCATCTCCATTCCATTGTGGAAAGTGTGTTAGATTTTCTCAGGGAATGAGCTACAGTTTCAACAATAGAGCTTACAGCAAAATAGTAGTACCAGTTACACAGACAGCTATTGGTTTGCATCAAATGTGTCTAGATTTGATACATGGGCATTCGAAATTCGTACATCATGCCTCGATGCATTCACTCTTGGAATATGAACACGTTGTTGGAGCTTTCATTGAAAGAACGTTCCAAGAAGTTGTCTACCCTTTTGTTGTCAGTGTCTGCATGAAGGGTACAGAAGATTAAATTGACGTAAGTTAGCTGCATTAAATTTCATGATTGCGGTCACCAGACTTACATAGTGGAAAAACTAAGACACACGTGGCCTAGCTATCAGAAAATATACTTTTTGATCTACCAAAACTTAGGACTGATGAAAAAGTGCTTGTTGTTGAATGTCTTGTAAGTATACAAAAAGCACAAGAATGGCGTCATAGCTGCGACCAGCTTTTGTTGTGTTACGTTCGTCCAAATGGACCTGCAAGTAAAATCACTATATGTAGGTGACTCGAGGATATTCTCATGGACACTGGAATTTACGGGTTTGCCTCACACAGTTTTAGGAAAGCTTTATCGTCAGCGATGCTAATTACAGCACATAATCAGATAACATTATGAAACCACCAGGGTGGTCCAATGCTACTGCATTTCACGTTTCATAACGGATCAGTTGAAAAGAAGCCACAGAAAACTGCGGTGTGACACTTGAGTTCGTAAGTACTTTGCAAAGACAAAGTTATGACCTGAATTTTCTTTTTTATCATTCAGTTTCAAACTTTGTTGCAATACTCGTCCTTAAAATGTGTCACCGTTCAACGTCCCCTGCTTTGTACACACCTTTGGCATCCTATTCAACATCATATTACATACTACATTGCATGCACGTGTTACAATGTTGTCTCAGCCATTGCTTCTGTTTATATCTTGGAATTTATCCATGCCTGTCGTCCTTCTTGTACTCTTCACTCTTCTTTTGATTCTTGGCTGTTCAGAATTCTTTGATGCAGGAGTAAGACCAGTGCTATCCAAACGGTTGGGTATTCTGGACGTTTTGTTTCAAATAATCTGTCCTTTGATGTATGAAATGTGCTTAACCTTTGTTCTAAGACCCAATTTAAAGCGCATATTTTCCTTGAATCCTTCTATTTAAATAGCTTTGTTATACTCAATCTATTCCATCGTGTCTCAATGTGTCCTTGTAGTGTGTTGTATATTGCTGTTATTGACAGTCTGCATGATGTTAATGGGTACAATAAGTGAACGTGTGTTACTTGTATATTCATTTTTTGTATTGTAGAATTGTAAGCGTTTAAATCACTGTCAGGCGGACTATAAATAAGCATTGCTTTTATCATTGTTGTTATTGTCGTTACTACATTATTATCATTACTATTATCATTGTTATCATTATATTTATTATTAGTATTATTATTATCATTATTATTATTATTATTATTATTATTATTGTTGTTGTTGCATTATATTATTATTATCACTATTATTATTAATATCATTATTATATTTTTCATTGTTATTGTTGTTGTTGCTGTTATATTGTTGTTGTTGTTGTTTTTATTGCATTCTTATTTTTATTGTTATTATTGTTACTGTTATTGTTGTTTTTACTCTTACTATTCTTCTTCTTCTTCTTCTTCTTCTTCTTCTATTTCTTCTTCTTGTTCTTCTTCTTTTTGTTCTTCTTCTTCTTCTTCTTCTTCTTCTTCTTCTTCTTCTTCTTCTTCTTCTTCTTCTTCTTCTTCTTCTTCTTCTAATTATGTTTATTTTAGTTATCGTCATTATTGTTATTATTATTATTATTATTACATTATTATTATTATTATTATTATTATTATTATT
>CM060310.1:60896870-60909370 GCA_030674185.1 Monoplex corrugatus
TTGGTATTGAAAAAATAACAGTCTTTCAAAATAAAATTTATGATACCAACCAATTTTCCAGAGATATGTCAAAATCAATTTTCATTGCACATCCAAAGAAAATAGGGGCTATAGAATCAAACTCCATTGTACAATCAGCTTGATGAGTCATGTAACAAAAATTCTGTTAAGAATAATCATAATAAGACCCAAGGAACAGACTCAAAAGAGAAATAGCAGGAGAACAGTGTGGATTTGTTGAAAGGAAAAGAACTATTAATGCCATATAATCATCATCATCATCATCAGGTGCTCTGCCACATGGCGTTGGCGATTATGGACTTCCATCTGTCTCTATCTCTTGTTGCCCCAATCATCTCCTCCTCCCTCCTTGTCTTCAGCCACTCTGCAAATCCGTCTGGCATTTTCTCTCTGGGTTTACCTGGTGCTCTCCCTCCAGCTTTCCCGTTGTGACCAGGTGCTTCAAATCCCCTTTCCTCATAAAATGGCCTATAAATGTTGCCTGTCTTTTCCTAATCTTCTTTATGAATGATCTACTTGTGTCTGCCTCCATCAAGACTATCTCGTTTGTTTTCCTTGCTGTCCATGGAACTCTCAACATTCTTCTTAGAAACCACATCTCGGCTGCATCAATCTTGTTCTGGCTTTGCTTGTTGACTGTCCACGCCTTACATCCGTACAACAGTATTGGTTCTATATAACATTCAAGAACTCTCTTCCTGATGTTAATATATATCCATATACATCCTAAAAACTAACAGATGTCAGTAGAGCTGAATAAGGATTCAATTTATGCTTCTTTATTTACACCAAGCCTTTTGATCGGGCAAGACACGAAGAATTAATCAATCAACTTGAAAGGATCAATATTGATGGAAAAGATCTAAGAATATTCAGAAATATACATTAGGAACAAACAGCAGCAATGCGAATAGAAAACGATATAAGCTCTTTCCAAAATATCAAAAGAGGGGTCGGGCATGGTTGTGTTCTGTCACCTGATTTGTTTTCACTATATAGCGAAACCATCATGAGAAACCTAGAAGAATGCCCTGGAGTAAAGGTCGGCGGCATTGTGATAAACAACATTCGTTACGCAGATGACACCGTGCTAATTGTAGAAATGAAAAAGACCTTCAAAGCCTTGTGAATATAACAAAAACAGGAAGCAAAGTAGGGCTATAGCTAAATAGCAAGAAGTCTGAAGTCATAGTGATCAGAAAAAAAACCAAGAAATCCCCACCATGCAAAATAACAGCAAACGGCACAACTGTGAGATGGGTTGATAGGTTTAAATATCAGGGAATAGTCATCTCACCAGACGGCAGATGCACATCAGAAATGGTCAACAGAATTGGCCCAGCTAAAACAGCATTCAAGAAAATGAAAAGCGTTCTTACCAACAAATGCCTATCTATAAACATAAGGAAGAGTGTGTTGAATGTTATGTACAACCGATGTTTTGTGCTGTTGTAAGGCGTGGATAGTCAACACGCAAAGTCAACTGAAATGTGGTTTCTGAGAAGAATGTTGCGAGTTCCTTGGACAGGAAACAAAACAAACAAGACAGTCTTGAAGGAGGCGGACACAAGAAGATCATTAACAAAAAGATTACGAAGACAAACAACATTTATGTGACACATGAAAGGGGAATTAAAACAACCGGTCACACAGGAAAGCTGGATGGAAATAGAACACTGGGTAAAGCCAGGGAGAAAACATTGGGCGGACTTGCAGGATGTCTGAAGACAGAGAGGATGGGAGATGTACTTGCAGTGACAGGGATAGTTTCGCGTGGAGAGCCAAGGTCGCCAATGCCATGCGGCAGGGCACATGATGTTGATGATGATGATGATGATGATGTTAGAAGTAGATTTTGATAAAACTTTAAGCGAAAAAGTATTAGTTGATGAGGGTGATGATTACAGTAATCCTCCTGTATCTACTTACTTAGAAAAAGGATGGTGAGGCTGCTGTTTTGGGCGTAATGGGTGAGCTGTGTAAAATGGATTTGAATGAATTGCATCATTTCTTTTGAAAATGTTTGACAATCTTTGTAATAACGGTGAAAAATCTAGGAACTGGAGTGAATGTGATCTGACCACTTTAGAAGAAAGGCGATATCAATAAGTAAAACAACAATAGATGAATCTCCTGAAATGACGTAAGTGGTAGATTATTCCACATAATCATTAGTAACAGATTACAAGAATGTGATATTATAGGTAACTATCAAACTGGTTTTAAAAAGGTATACTCAAATGTGTAGCAAACGCTTACCTTGTCAGCTTTGGTACAGCATAATTGTTTAGAACTCGCATTAATAGATTTCGAGAAAGCATTCAGTTCCATTAAAGGACATTTATTTAAGCCTACCATGCTCAAATATGGTGTTAAAGGCAAGTTCCATCGGTGTATTAGAAGTATGTATGACATGGCCAAATCTGAGATAGATAGGGTGTCAAAATGACTGAATATCATAGATGCATAATGTGAGTGAAATAACGTGAAGTGTGCAATCCTCTGATTTTTCTCTCATTTTATAAAAGACTGAAGTAATTAAAATGAAAGGCACGGTGTCGATCTTGCCCATCGTGACTATGAACTGTTTTACTTTCGCTTGCTGTTGATGTTGTTTAGATTTCAGAAAAAAATATTGACTTACAAACACATTTAATAGCTTACAACTAGCAGTAACATGGCTTCAATTAAAGGTAAATCTATCTAAAAGAAATATGGTGGTATTTAGGAAAGGTGGATATGTGGGTATGAGGGAAAATAGGATGTTTGACTATCAACATAATTCCTATGGTAAATGCTTATGAATGTTTGGGAATATTTTCGTCTACACATTTCGGTTTTGTTGTTGCATGGAACGCCCTTCCTAGTAGAGCCAAAAACGGTCTGTTATGCATATCACAATGATAATATTTTCTTAACAGTTTATTTCTATTGATGTATGTGTAACATTGTTTGAGTCTCAACTTCCAGTCTGTAGTACAATATGGTTTTGAATTATGGGATTTTGATAAAGCTGTTGTAAACTGTGAATTAGTTCACATATTTGCCATAAAGAAATATTAAGGTATGGATATGCGTAATAATAATAACTCTGTATATGGATTAAATACACAGTCTACACATGTAAATTCTGCCACTAGATTATCCAGCAGTGGCTTAATTCGATACAGATGGAAAATTATGAAACGATACGATACGCTTATGATTTAGATGCTTGAGGTACACATACCTGGGCGTCATAGGTACATGGTTGGTTGAATATGGATTTTGTGTTGTATGCATTGAGCAAAGTGTAAGGAAATGTACTGAATTCGTACTTTTTTCCCGCTACTATTTGATCAATTGTACATGTCAGACATGGGATGATCACGTTCCAACCAATGACAGATTCATATTTCCCAAACATTTTAAAATATTCGTGAAGTGAAATCATATATAAATTCGAATATGGACAGATACTTTAAATATGCAACAACAAAACTTAGACTTGGCATATCGAAAATTCAGTCTTTATTACTATAGATATAGATATAGAAATCACGTAGCGATTGACTTGTGTAAAAACTCGAAAGCAGATGACGTGCACTTTTTGTCTTCATATTCAGCACTCCGATTTTTTTAGTGAAATCTTTTCGACCAAGATATTACAGACAACACTCATAACTGAAATTTACTCTGTCAATGTCACCAGCTGCGTAAGCTGTAATATCTAATCTATCTTTGTTTTTATGTAGGGCATGCAAATATATATACTTGTTTGTTAACTTGTTATATGTGTTCTTTGCGCAAACAAAATATTTATGTGGAACAACAGCCTAACTGGAACAAATTACCTGTATCAGGATCCAATTCAAGATCCCTCTTCCTCCCTGTACCCCCAATCTCTCTCTCTCTCTCTCTCTCTCTCTCTCTCTCTCTCTCTCTCTCTCCCTCTCTCTGTCTTTCTCTATGTGTCTCTCTCTGTGACTCTCTCTCAGTCTCTCTCTCTCTGTGTCTCTCTCACTCTCTCTCTGTCTTTTCTCTCTCTCTCTCCCTCTCTCTCCCTCTCTCAAGCACACACACACACACACACACACACACACACACACACACACACAAAGAGGGAGAGAGAGAGACACACACACACACACAGATCTTTTCTTTTGATTTATATAACGTAGCATCTATTATGATTAACCTATTTTCAGCACTGCATGACTTGACATGTCTCCCACCCCCCACCATTTTCCCCTGACGCTTCCTTTACTTTCTTTATTTCCAATGATTCTATGTCTGTAATTTTTATTAACATATTATCACATGTTAAACCAATATTGTTATCTTCTTGTTGTTTTTTCTTATATTGTCAGGGGTTGACATGCATCATTTACATGTGTCTGTCTTTTTCGCGCATGCTTTTGTAAAGCGCATGAGACATTGGCATATGCATGTACATGCATATACCCATACACATATGCATGTATATATAAATAATCATATTTTACGAGTTATGAATATTTTTTCTTCTTTATGATCATATTTGTGTGTGTGTTGAGTAACAAGGACTAGCTCTAAGAAGGACCCATTGCTATTATCCTTAGGTAATAAAATGTTCTACAGTCCCCCCCCCCCTCTTTCTCTGTCTCTCTGTCTCTGTCTCTGTCTCTGTCTTTGTCTCTGTCTCTCTTTATATATACATATATATATGTATATATATACATATATACATATATGTATCTATATATATATACATGTACATATGCATATGTATATATATATATATATATACATGTACATATGCATATGTATATATATATATACATATATATATATATATATATATATATATATATATATATATATATATATGAACTGGGTACTTCATTTATGAGTATTTGAGGGAGACAGATGTTTAAATTCTAATTAGAGAAAACACACAGTAGGCACACAAACAAACGTGGATATAAACAGACGCAGGTACACTCACACTCAAACACAGAGACACACACACTAACATGTACACATACACAAACACAGTCACACAGACACATACACAGGCGCACGCTCGCAGCTCGTAATTCCATTTAATGAGTATGTTAACATTTGATTAACAGGTACACGAAAGTGATTTAAGGTTAAATGATGTGGATGAATGTGCTACCAGATTAAATCATGTGCTTGTACATGTGTGTGATTGCGTTTGTGTGTATATGAATTGGTGAGAGAGAGAGAGAGAGAGAGAGAGGAGAGAGAGAGAGAGAGAGAGGCGACTCGATGTAGGTTTAAAAAAAAAGAATATAAACCTACAGAAACCAACGAATTCAAGTATCCACGTATTGAGACGGCAGATGCACATCGGCCAAGCCAAAACAGCATTCAAGAAGATGACAAATGCCTATCAATTAACATCAGGAAGAGAGTCATTGAATGTTATATAGAACCAATATTGTTATATGGATGTGAGGTGTGGACAGTCAACAAGCAAAGCCAGAGGAATATTGAGGCAGCCGAGATGTGGTTTCTAAGAAGAATGTTGAGAGTTCCATGGATAGCAAAGGAAACAAGCGAGACAGTCTTGATGGAGGCAGACAAAGTAGATCACTCATACGGAAGATTAGGAAAAGACAGACAACAATTATAGGTCATTTTATGAGGAAGGGGGATTTGGAGCACCTGGTCACAACGGGAAAGCTGGAGGGAAGGAGAGCACCGGGTAGACCCAGGGAGAAAATGCTGGACGGACTTGCAGAGTGGCTGGGGACGAGCAGGGTGGAGGAGATGCTGGGGGCAACGAGAGATAGAGACAAATGGAAGTCCATTATCGCCAACATCATGCGGCAGGGCACCTGATGATAATGATGACGTATTGAGTTGATCTGAACGGCCTTGCTTTCAATATGCATCCTCTTGAGATCAGTTAGCCTCATAAGACAATGTAATATTGATTTGCACGTGTTTCCTTTTTCTATCTGGTTTTCTTTCCTTGTTCTTCTTCCTTGTCTTCCCCCACCAGCACCCCCACCACCCCGCCCATTTCTCTGTCTCTCTGTCTGTTTCTGTCTCTGCCTGAATGCCAATTGTCCTGTTTATTGCCTTTGCATTAGGCCGTTCTGGTGAGAATTTCTAACTGCTTTTACTCCCGAATCATTTCTTTTGACTTTATCATTAAATTTTGGGTATGTGTGTGCATGGGTATGTGTGTGCTTTCGTTTCAAATTATTTGCTCGATTAGTGAAAGCTGTGCATCTTAGGATGTATCAAACTTGAGCACTAGTCAACGAAACGGAAATAAGGATCAGAATAAACTGTGGAAATTTAAAAAAATAATAATGTGATCAGCGTGTTTCCCATACAGAAACAATCAAGCACTTTCTACTCGTTGTCTCCTATTGCAATGTTCAACTGAATGCTTAGCCCCAGTAACAAACTCATAAGAATGGCAAGTCTGGACTTATCTTATACAGTGATAATGTAGGCTTAGTTTTACATCTTGAGGCTGAGTGATACTTTTGATAACGTCTTACGTGAAAAGAATGTCCAAAGTTAATTTTGTTTCGTGAAGATGAATGTGTCAAGATGAAATATTCAAGTGAGTGATACGTTTGGTTTTATCTTAAACAAGGAATGACCAAAGCTTGGTCTTCTCTCTCGATGTTCAGCTGAACATTCGAGGGTGAACTGTTCAAACGAGTTGTAAATGTGGTTTTGTTTTAGGTAAAGAATGATCTAGACATAGTATTTAATTTTGCCCCCTGGAGCAGATTAAATCATGTGCTTGTACATGTGTGTGATTGCGTTTGTGTGTATATGAATTGGTGAGAGAGAGAGAGAGAGAGAGAGAGAGAGAGAGAGAGAGAGAGAGAGAGAGAGAGAGAGAGAGCGACTCGATGTAGGTTTAAAAAAAAAGAATATAAACCTACAGAAACCAACGAATTCAAGTATCCACGTATTGAGACGGCAGATGCACATCGGCCAAGCCAAAACAGCATTCAAGAAGATGACAAATGCCTATCAATTAACATCAGGAAGAGAGTCATTGAATGTTATATAGAACCAATATTGTTATATGGATGTGAGGTGTGGACAGTCAACAAGCAAAGCCAGAGGAATATTGAGGCAGCCGAGATGTGGTTTCTAAGAAGAATGTTGAGAGTTCCATGGATAGCAAAGGAAACAAGCGAGACAGTCTTGATGGAGGCAGACAAAGTAGATCACTCATACGGAAGATTAGGAAAAGACAGACAACAATTATAGGTCATTTTATGAGGAAGGGGGATTTGGAGCACCTGGTCACAACGGGAAAGCTGGAGGGAAGGAGAGCACCGGGTAGACCCAGGGAGAAAATGCTGGACGGACTTGCAGAGTGGCTGGGGACGAGCAGGGTGGAGGAGATGCTGGGGGCAACGAGAGATAGAGACAAATGGAAGTCCATTATCGCCAACATCATGCGGCAGGGCACCTGATGATAATGATGACGTATTGAGTTGATCTGAACGGCCTTGCTTTCAATATGCATCCTCTTGAGATCAGTTAGCCTCATAAGACAATGTAATATTGATTTGCACGTGTTTCCTTTTTCTATCTGGTTTTCTTTCCTTGTTCTTCTTCCTTGTCTTCCCCACCAGCACCCCCACCACCCCGCCCATTTCTCTGTCTCTCTGTCTGTTTCTGTCTCTGCCTGAATGCCAATTGTCCTGTTTATTGCCTTTGCATTAGGCCGTTCTGGTGAGAATTTCTAACTGCTTTTACTCCCGAATCATTTCTTTTGACTTTATCATTAAATTTTGGGTATGTGTGTGCATGGGTATGTGTGTGCTTTCGTTTCAAATTATTTGCTCGATTAGTGAAAGCTGTGCATCTTAGGATGTATCAAACTTGAGCACTAGTCAACGAAACGGAAATAAGGATCAGAATAAACTGTGGAAATTTAAAAAAATAATAATGTGATCAGCGTGTTTCCCATACAGAAACAATCAAGCACTTTCTACTCGTTGTCTCCTATTGCAATGTTCAACTGAATGCTTAGCCCCAGTAACAAACTCATAAGAATGGCAAGTCTGGACTTATCTTATACAGTGATAATGTAGGCTTAGTTTTACATCTTGAGGCTGAGTGATACTTTTGATAACGTCTTACGTGAAAAGAATGTCCAAAGTTAATTTTGTTTCGTGAAGATGAATGTGTCAAGATGAAATATTCAAGTGAGTGATACGTTTGGTTTTATCTTAAACAAGGAATGACCAAAGCTTGGTCTTCTCTCTCGATGTTCAGCTGAACATTCGAGGGTGAACTGTTCAAACGAGTTGTAAATGTGGTTTTGTTTTAGGTAAAGAATGATCTAGACATAGTATTTAATTTTGCCCCTGGAGCGGATATGTGAATGTACAAATATTCAAAATAGTAATAAATTTCGTTTCATCTAATGCAACGAATACCTAGGGTTAGAATGTCTTTTCTTGTTTTCTGAAAATTCCTGTCTTTTTTGCTTTGAATTTTATACATTTAGAGTAGGCGGTTTATTCTCTCAACAAAACTAATGTTTCCTTTGGTTGTTTTTGTTTTTCTGTCTGTCGTACCATTCCAAGGCAGAGAACCCTGCTTTCCAACTCTTGGGGCAGTTGCAAAATACCCACATCTACTGTGCTTGACAAAGTGGTACCTGGCAGTCATCCTCTTTTGATTGAACTACATAAAATGGCTTCCTATAGAAAAAATGTTTTCCTCAGACTTTGTTTTGCAAATTCTGTATTTTGCCTTCACTGGATGATGTGCTAGTTAAGTTGGTGATGTTTGTATATTTTTCTGCGTGTTGATGTTTGCATATTTTGCTGAGCTGTCCAATGCTCAGACTACGTGACTCACTCTGCATAATGTGTGGATGCCCCTCTCCTCTTGCTACCCCTGGCAGCAGGTCTGACAAAACGCGTTACCTGCTTTGTGAAGCCAGAAAAAAGATCTACACGATATTGATGAAAAGAGACACATCAACGAAAACCAAGTGAAATCTAGCTAAGCTACACAAAACAGGAGAGTCTTTTCTATCATTCCACAGTGTCCTGTCATCAGGTGATTGCTGTATATTTTACACAGGATCAGTCAGAAGCATACATTTGCGCTAATAGCCACGATACTTCTATTCAACGCTAGCCCTGGTCAAGTAGAGGTTTCTGAGACTGTTCAAGGATGACTGTCACTCGAGATCTAGATACCAAGGAGACTGTTTCACAACAACACACAAGCTAGTAGCTACTCGACACCTACTAGCCAAAAGCATCATTTGATTGTTCAGGGAGAATCAAACCAGTGTATGAATCAGCAGCTCCATTCTTGGTACCTCTGTTGGTGTATGACCCGCGTTCAAAGCGAACTGTGGTGCCTTTATGCAGAAGTTCCCTGATCTAACGGTTTACAGTGTTCGTTGGATGAGGGGTTCATGATTTCGTTCTAGTAACGCTAGCTGGCCATTGACCCTTAGATAATTATTACAAAACATTGCTTTCAATTGTGTAAATAGTTGCCAATATTAAATTAGAATGCTTGAATTGATGAAAATCGGAACATAAAGAAGCATAATGCATTGTGATAAACGATGAAGTAAAAACTGAGTACAACTGATTTCCCATGGTCTTGAATAAATTTGGGTTTGGTTACGCCTGGTTAAACCAAGGTGATCAATCTTTAGTTTGTATACATGTAAACTTTGTTAGACTGGATTCCCAAAGGCAAGACTGGGATGACCATATCCAGTGTAGTGGCTAGGTATTAAATAAAAGAATGTTTCAATAAAACAACATACAACAAACGTGTCTTTCTGTTGATAAAGATAGTTATGTACGAAAAGCTCTTGTTGAATATAGAGATGGCATTGGCGATATAAGACACATTCACTGAGATGTAGGATATACTCTGCAGATCTGTGGTAGATATTTCGTGTCTTCTGTATACATGTCTTCATGTCTTCTGAATACATGCTCTTCTGTATAAATGCTTACGTTCTCCAGCACTCAGTGATCCAGATAAAAAATAAATGCCAATAGATTCCAAGACAACCAAAAGCTCTTAAGCTGTCCAAGCTAAGAACGTCAAAAAAGATGGACAGATTAATGCTTTTGCTATCATATGAATTCAATCACCAGAGCTCAATTCTGCCACACATGCATGTTAAGTTTAACGCGATGCTAGTCATTCTATATTCATATTTAATGTGCACAAATGCGTATCAATTAACATCAGGAAGAGAGTTCTTGAGTGTTATATAGAACCAATACTGTTGTAGGGTTGCGAGGCGTGGACAGTCAACAAACAAAGCCAGAACAAGATTGAGACAGACGAGATGTGGTTTCTAAGAAGGATGTTGAGAGTTCCATGGACAGCAAAGAAAACAAACGAGACAGTCTTGATGGAGGCAGACACAAGTAGATCATTCATAAGGAAGATTAGGAAAAGGCAGGCAACATTCATAGGCCATTTTATGAGGAAAGGGGAATTGGAACACCTGGTCACAACGGGAAAGCTGGAGGGAAGGAGAGCACTGGGTAGACCCAGGGAGAAGATACTAGACGGACTTGCAGAGTGGCTGAAGAAAAGAGGGTGGAAGAGATGCTTGAGGCAACAAGAGATAGAGACAGATGGAAGTCCATAATCGCCAACACCATGCGGCAAGGCACCTGATGATGATGATGATTTAATGTGCAACTGAAGAGAAGAAGAAGGAAAAAATAGTAGAAGGAGAAGGAGAACAAGAAGGAGAAAAAGAAAAAGAAGGAAAGAAGAGAAGAAGAAGGAGAAGATGTGGAAGATGGAGAAGAAGAAGAAGAAGAGAAGAAGAAGAAGAAAAGGCAAAAAAGAAGGAGAAGGAAAAGAAGAAGAGGAAGGAGAAGGAAAAGCAGAAAGAGAAGAAGAAGAAAGAGAGAAAATGGAAAAGAAGAAAAAGAAGGGAAAAAAAGAAGCAGAAAAGAAAGAGAAGAAGAAGGTGGAAAGAAGAAGAACAAGTGAAGGGAGAAGAAGCAGGAGACAAAGAAGAAGAAAAAGAAGGAGAAGAAAGAGAAGGAGAAGAAGAAGAAGAAGGAGAAGAAAAAGGAGAAGAAAAAGAAAGAGGAGGAGAAGAAGGAGGAGAAGAAAAAAAAGTTAGTGAGAAAGCGTGTGATCACGAATATTATTTGCGATGTATGAAAGTTAATGTTAATAAATGTTATCTCTTCCTAATTAGTAGCAAGGGGAAAATAGACAAAATAACATTGTGATCTGCCTAGTGCCTTGGTTGAAAGGAGAGTGTGCAGTTGTGTGACGGATGAGTACTTTATGCATGTTTTGATTGCGTGAGCATGTAGAAGCATGACACCATGATAGAGTATTAGATGAGCGGAGGGATATGTGCCAACTCTCTGATGAAAAAAAGAAAAACACCACTAATTCCAACAATTCGCTGCATTAAATAAATATTCTAACCAGATAAGATGCTTAGGTTATACTGCTTGCATTTTTGGTGTTATGTATGTAATCATTATCATACTTAGATAGTGTTATAGCACATAATAATGACAGTCTACAACATTGTACAGTATGACAACCTGCACATGCACGCCTCACGTATTTTCCATCCTGTAATCTACTATAATTGAATTTATGGAAAGTTCATCTAATAGGGTTAATACGTGTTTACGTTTCTAATCAAATTGCTCCTTGAGTTTATTGGGTTTTTTCTTCTTTTTGTTTCTTTTTTTCATAATAAGAAAATGAGAATGGAAAATATAGGAAAAACACTTAAGTCATATTTATTGTTTTTTATTACTCTCATCTGTGTGTTAAATGCTGCTTTGAACCAGTTATTAATCTGCTTATTGTTGGATGGTATTTTCTTCTGCCAAACGTTTCTTTCGTATACATTTTAAAAGTATTGTGAATATGGTTTGCCTAAAATTTGAACTAAGGGTGACGAAGCACACGAAAATCAACACCACAACTTAAAAATGACATAATTAACATAAAATCTTCGACCAAAGTGTACACATTCCTGTACTGGGTATGATATTCTGGGAAAAGAATTCGCATTAAATTCTGAAGAGCAGAAGGAAGGGAGAAGACCACGTAACTGACTGTTGCAGCCAGCATAGTAACAGTCATCTGCCGTTCCTGACGTCTTTTAGTTTCTTCTTTCGTTGAAGACTGCACACTCTTTGACGTTACGTTGTGACGTCGCAAAAAGAAAATCGTCAAAAGATTCAGACCAATCAAAATGAAGAGAGCTGCGTAGGTCAAAAGAACTTTAGCAGCCACACTGAAAGCGTCATTGACACGTTTGTGCTGAAAATACAACATCGTTGGAAGAACTCTGTAAGCAATCTGACCACTCGATGTTTCCCCAGCAGCCTTGATCTCTAGCTTGGTTAAGATATAAATGTGCATAACAGCGGAGCAAAAGTAAGTTAACAGCACACACGTGAGAGGCCATCTGTGAAGGAAGAAATTCTTCACATGTAAAGGTCGAGCAATAGCATACA
>CM060310.1:60921870-60931870 GCA_030674185.1 Monoplex corrugatus
TGATGATGATGATGACGACGACGACGACGACGAGAACGAGAACGACGACGAGAACGAGAACGACGATGATGATGATAACGACGACGACGACGATGATGATCATGATGATGATGATGATGATGATGATAATTTACTACTTCTACTGCTACTAATAATAACTTTAACAGTGGTAATGATAATAATAGTTATAATAATTTAATAATAAAAACAACAACAGCAATAGTAATAATAATAATGATAATAATAATAATAATAATTATGAAAATAATAACAATAATCATAATCATCACCATCGTCATAATCATAACCATAATAACGTGATGTCAATAATAATGATAAAAATATGATAGCATCTATAAAGCGCCAAATCTTGATACAATAATCAAACTAAAACATACGTTCTTATCCTTCACCAGAGCAATCATCGAACAATGACCAAACCTCAAGGACACAAGGTACACACAAACTTGGAGGAGAAGGACGGGAGTTTGTGACTGCCGAATAGACTTGGGAAGCTCATTCCAATTTGGATGGGACCAGACACAAATAAGCAGCGACCGACTGTGGTATATCTGTATCAAGAAGTTTGTAAACAACTAGTATCATAAGCAGAATATAGAGGTCGGACAGAGGCGTGCATTCAGAGGTGGTCACGCAGATAATAGGTGCAATATCACTGATATACTTGTAGCATAGTGTCTTAATTTTGTATCAAGTTTTTAGATAGGGCAAGTAAGGTACGGGAGTGGCGTGATCATGCATCTTTCTACGAAAAGCGAAACGGGCAAGAAATTCTCAATACTTTGGAGGAATGCAAGAGAACAAGCAAGCAAGCCAGATTGTAAAGAATTCTGAAATCGATGCAAAACAAGATCACAGGAGCTGCAACTTTAGATGTTGCTGAAGTTGAAAGATAACAGCGAAATATAACTGAAACATTACCGTTAACAAAAACAAGACTGACAGGCCACGACTGACTGAAAGCAGTCGGACAGGTATGACATAAGTCACGAAAGCATGCTCCAGTCGAGAGAGAAGGATGTAGTGGTCTATGGTGTCAAAAGAAGCAGCAAGGTCTAAAAGAATAAATACTGAAATGTGCCCAGTGTCAGCTGAAAGCAGTAAATTATTCATAATGTAAACGAGAACAGTTTCGATGCTGTGATCAGAATGGTAAGTTGACTGAAAGGAATGACAAAACTTGTTGGCTGAAAGATGATCATTTAACTGTTTTAAAACCAATTTCACAAAAAGCTTGAAATGAAACGGCAAGTTGGAGACAGGAAGATAGTTTTTGAGAATGTTAGGGCGAAATTATTCTTTTTCAGCATAGGCCGAACAACGGCTGTTTTCAGAAAAGATGGGACAGTTCCAGTGAGAAGAGACATGTCGATGATATACGTTACGGATAGAAAAAGATCAGGAAGTGGTTGTGTAAAGAGAGAGGCGGTATGGGGTCAAGTTCTCAAGACTTCAATGACATTTCTTGCAGGATGATGGCATTCGGAGTTTCAGAAATTCAATGAGTGGGAGGCCGGTGAATGGAGTGTCAGGGTGAGATGAGGGACAAGAGGTTTTGTCTAGCTTGGCTCGGAGATCGTTAATTTTGAAAGAGGAGAAAGGAGAAAAGGCTTCTGGAAGATCTGCAGGACTGATGTTACAGGGAAGTGGAGATAACTCATTAATACACAAAAGATCCGATATGACACAGAACAGACGTTTTGTAGTTGTACATTCAAGGATAACATGGTAGTTTTACCTTTCGAGATATTACGTGATTCCTTTTACATTCTCTGAAAAAAACATGAGAATGAACTGCAAATTTGGATGACCTCCATTGACGTTCGGCAGGTTATGAGCTCGTTTGGCTACCTTTACTTCAATGGTGTACCAGAATGCAGACGGGCGATGAAACAAAACATGAAGACTGCATTGTAGTGACTGGTAGGATCAGAGGAATTTGAAAGAGAGGAGAGAATATTTACAGGTTCAGGCGAGAAAGATTTAACACTTATAGATTTCAGATTTATTGTGCATTTGCTTTTTTTGTTTTGTTTGTTTGTTTGTTTTATAGTGACGCTCATGTGAAGTGATTATAACTCTATAGTCTGCAGACGCGGAAATCGAAAAGGTAGACAATAGTATGAAAACCAGACTGTGCAATCTTCTCCACAATGACTTCAAAGTAAGTATGCAGAAATAAGTGAATTTCTTAGCTTAACATGCAAAACATACACAGTTAATAACTCTTTGGATTCCTACAGCCATAGGTATTTAGTGGATATGAGAAAGATGTATGTATGGTGCGATTCCAATACACGTACAACTTAATATTTCAAAATGTAGATTAGAAAAGGAATACTGAACTGAGCTGAGTTGAAATGAGTCAGCATTGTACATTGTGCCTGTCCCTCAGAATTGAAATGATGAGAATACACATTCAGACCAACTATGGCTTTGTCTACGTGATCGAACAGCTCGCCACTAGGTTTACGTTTACAAACTATTAAATGCAACGCCTCAACTAGTAAAAAATAGAACACTTCCAAAATAATTCGGTTATGCCACAAAATATTGTTGTTATGCCACAAAATATGTTGTTATGCCACAAAATAATTTGGTTTGCCACAATTTGTGACATGAGATGATCCAGAAAAGCAGCAGGCAAGACCAAAAAAAGAACTGGCCAGATGCAGCTTGTTCATGTAGACTGGAAACGAACGAAGAAGAAGAAGACGACGAAACGACGACGACGAAGAAGAAGAAGAAGAAGAAAAAGAAAGAAGAAGAAGAAGAAGAAGAAGAAGAAGAAGAGAAGAAGAAGAAGAAGAAGAAGAAGAAGAAGAAGAAGAAGAAGAAGAAGAAGAAGAAGAAGAAGAAAAAGAAGAAGAAGAAGAAGAAGAAGAAGAAGAAGAAGAAGCAAAGAGTTCCGAGAGATAATGGGAATCTGTCTATCATTACATAACACAAGAGCAATTCATATATTTTGGCCAAGTGACCAGGATGCCGGTCCATCAACCAACTCTTCAAACTGACAAAATCAGATTCCGTGCTCAGAGCCAGAAGACGACTATAGCATTGGTGGACTTATGCAGTGGCAGACACAGTTGGCATCTATAACATGACTCTACGACAGACTTCCTGTTTTGCTACAGGCTTCAAGGTGTGACACCTCCCGGTAAAACCAGGCGGAAAGAGTAGGGCGAGTACTCCTACTTGACATATCTGCACCAGCCCCAAGTCCTATCGGGCATAAGCTCATCTTTGTTACTATCAGTCCATCGTAGGAAAGAGTCATCTTTTTCTATTTGAGCTTGTGCACCAGTACAGGTCTCCCTCCCCACGTACTCAAATCGTTCTGCAAAGTTATCCATGATTTATATTCGCTTAGAGAGCCGTCAAAACGGTACAATCACAGCAAGCTTTTTGCCATGCTGTTCCCTTTCAATGGAATGACTCCCCTCCGGACATTAGAGAGACCACTTTAAGGAAACGTTTAAAATACTCAATTTTTGCAACAAATGTTTGTGGTGTCGGTGTGGATTGCCAGGGGTGGGGGTGGGGTGGGGGTGGATGGAACGACTGGTAATAGTGGTGGGAGACGATTATAAAGACGGGTCAGATTGTGAGAATGGATGACTGAACGTTGAAGTTGTGTTAACTTATGCCCTGCTTTGTCGGAGTTGTGTTTATGTTGATATTTCAGCGTTGTGAATGTATTTTATATCTTATAGATAGTTTTTATTCATACATTTATTTAATCAACCATCTTTCCTTTAATATTTTTATTCACGGTACATGAGCTACATTATGACCAATTCCAGATCCTGCAATTCAGTCTTCATCTATTCTGTTGTCTGTTCTTTGAGTTTGACATTATTGTACATGTATTATATACATTTTTATTATTTCTTTTTTTTATTTTTTGTCAACATAGGGAAAACAATAAGAACAGTCGACTCCATCCTGGAAAATCATGGATGAGATAGGCAGAAAAATCCTTTCAGTAAGAATGCCGGTTGACATAAATATAAAATGACATAACAATATGGAAAATGTCTAAAACATTTCAAAGGCCCATACCAAACAGTCATACCAAAGCATCCAGGGAGACACTGCTGTGAAAGGCCAGAGAGTACAAATGATGCAGAAATCAAAGTATTGGCCATATCGTATCATATGCATTCTTAGGAAGAGGGGGGGGGGGGGGGCGAGTTGAATGATTCTAACGTTTGAAAGAATTCACTTTTTCTCTTTAGCCTAGATTCTTCCCGTGGATAGAAAGTTAGCAGAGCAGAGGAGAACTGAAAACGGAAATTTCTTCTATCAATCACCGTAATCTGCAGACCTACTAAAACTCCATTGATTTTTCTTTAGTTATTCTGTACCAGAAGTTTTCATCATGGTGCATGAATAACAATGGTACCATCACAATCTACCGCGACCATAACCAAACAACAAAAATGCTGCCTTCTGCAAGAAAGGTCAATCACATTTGTAGATAAAACTTCTGACTTATCATACACATGGACACATTCTCAAATGAAATGTTTTTCTCTTTCAAGTTAGAGAGTATACACAGGTGCCATAAAATAGAAATGATCCCGCAGCCAGTCACATGTCAAGCCATTTCATAACCTCTTCCCATAAAAATTGAAGTGAGCCCAGACTACACATGGTTTTCATTGTCTTTGAACAAAACAGTTCAGGCAAAGAGGAAAGCAAATTCACGTGATACGTAGTTTAGCCATGTCACGTGATATCGTATCAGCACGTAGCCCATCCGTGTTGCATACTATGACATCAGCAGGTAGCCCAGCCAAGTCACATGGTTAGACATCAGCAGGTAGCCCATCCATGTCACATGATATGACATCAGCACGTACCCTAGCCATGTCACATGCTATGACATCAGCACGTACCTTATCCATGTCACATAACATGGCATCAGCATGTAGTCTATCCATGTCACATGATATGGCGTTAGCACATAGCTTATCCATGTCACCTGATATGACATCAGTACATAGCCCAGCCAAGTCACATGATATGACATCAACATGCAACCTATTCATGTCACATATGACACCAGAACGTAGCATATCCATGTCACATGATATGACATCAGCATGTAGCCTATCCATGGCACATGATATGACAGTACAGTAATCCAGTCATGTCACGTGTTATGACATCAGCATGTGACTTAGCCAAGTCACACATGACACCAGCACGTAGCCTACCATGTCACATGAAATGGCATCAGCATGTAGCCTATCCATGTCACATGATATGACACCAGCACGTGTCCTATCCATGTCACATGGTATGACACCAGCATGTAATCTATCCATGTCACATGATATGACACCAGCACGTAGCCTATCCATGTCACATGATATGACACCAGCATGTAGCCTATCCATGTCACATGATATGACACCAGCACGTAGCCTATCCATGTCACATGATATGACACCAGCACGTAGCCTATCCATGTCACATGATATGACACCAGCACGTAGCCTATCCATGTCACATGATTTGACACCAGCACGTAGCCTATCCATGTCACATGATATGACACCAGCATGTAGCCTATCCATGTCACATAATATGACACCAGCACGTAGCCTATCCATGTCACATGATATGACACCAGCACGTAGCCTATCTATGTCACATGATCTGACACCAGCATGTAGCCTATCCATGTCACATGATATGACACCAGCACGTAGCCTATCCATGTCACATGATATGACACCAGCATATAGCCTATCTATGTCACATGAAATGGCATCAGCACTTAACTATCCATGTCACATGATATGACATGACACCAGCATGTAGCCTATCCATGTCACATGATATGACACCAGCACGTAGCCTATCCATGTCACATGATATGACACCAGCATATAGCCTATCTATGTCACATGAAATGGCATCAGCACGTAACTATCCATGTCACATGATATGACACCAGCACGTAGCCTATCCATGTCACATGATATGACATGACACCAGCACGTAGCATATCCATGTCACATGATATGACATCATCTCATAGCCTATCTATGTCACATGATGTGACACCAGCACGTAGCCTATCTATGTCACATGATATGACATCAGCACGTAGCCTATCTGTGTCACATGATATGACATCAGCACGTAGCCTATCTATGTCACATGATATGACATCAGCACGTAGCCTATCTATGTCACATAGCATGGCACCAGCACGTAGCCTTCCCATGTCATATGGCATCAGCACGTTGCCTATCCACGTCACATGACATGAAATTAGCCTGTGACCAATCCATGTCACAAGACATGACATCAGCACATAGCCTATTTACGTCACATGATATGACATCAGCACGTAGTTTATCCATGTCACGGTGTATGATACCAACGCTTAGACTATCCATGTCGCATGATTGGAATTTCTTTCTGAGCACGGAAATGCCATCTTGAAAAACTGAAATTGAAACTAAAACATTATTGTCATAATAGAGTTACCGCCTGAAATCCAGGCTGCTTTTCCCTGGTAGAAATCTCGCCCGCAGCACAGCGTCACCCTTCTTTTCTGTATGCATCTACATGTACTTGGCAAGCCACACTTCTTTAGAACTAAATGGTTGACACTCGACTTTTTCATGTGATACTGCAGGTCTTGTGCAGGCATCTTTGATGGAATCGTTCCAGCTATTGAATGTGCCATTGGTAGGTTGTCCAGGTCCTGCAGCAGTACTGCAAAGCGCCTGTGTCTACAGCTCTGTACACAGCAGTCTTTGTGGTGATCTTGACACACTACCATGGTAACAGTCATTCTTTTGTTTATAGGATCATCGTACTTAGGGAAATTACCTTTTTGTGTGCTCACTTTTCCTATGTGTGTGGTGTGTGTGTGTGTGTGTTTGTGTGTGTGTGTGTTTGTTTTGTTTGTGTTGTGTGTGTGTTGTTTGTGTGTGTTTGTGTGTGTGTTGTGTGTTGTGTGTGTGTGTTTGTTTGTGTTTGTGTGTGTGTTGTTGTTGTGTGTGTGTGTTTGTTTGTTTGTTGTTTGTGTGTGATGTGTGTGTGTGTTGTGTTTGTATGCGTGTGTGTGTGTATGTGTGTGTGTGTGTTTGTGTGTGTGCGTGTGTGTGAAAGAATGTGTGTGTGTGTGTGGTGGTTTGTGTGTGTGGTGTGTGGTGTGTGTGTGTTTGTGTGTGTGTGTGTGTGTGTCTCTGTGTGTGTGTGTGTGTTGTGTCGTGTGTGTGTGTGTGTGTGCACGTGGATGTGTGTGCGTGTTTGCGCATTCATGTACATGTGTTTGTGCAGGTTTGCAGGTTTCCACGCAAACAAGTTTCACTCAGAATAGTATTTACATACATATATAACCGATGAAGTACTAATAGAACAAACAAACGAAACAAATACTAACAATATCATGGTCCAGGCATAACTAAAAAAATATCTCTGTTTAAATGCTTTAAAACAAAAGTGTTATTGTAATGTGCAATGTGCTCTGTGTGTGTGTGTGTGTGTGTGTGCAGTGTGTGGGTGTGCGTGTGTATGTGTGCGTGTGCGTGTGCACTGCCGCAGTGTGTGTGTGTGTGTGTGTGTGTGTATGCGTGTGTGTGAGTGTGAGTGTGTCTCGTCGTGTGTGTATGTGTGTGTGTGAGTGTGTGAGTGTGTGTGTGTGAGTGTGTCTGTGTTGTTGTGTGTGTTGTGTTGTGTTGTGTTGTGTGTGTGTGTGTGCGTGCGTGTGTATGTGTGTGTGTTTTGAAATGAAAAGCATAAAGTGATGAGTGAGTAGTGTGTGTGTTGTGTGTGTGTGTGTGTGTGTGTGTGTGTGTGTGTGTGGTATGTGTGTGGTGTGTGTGTGTGTGTGTGTAGTGTGTGTGTGTGTGTGTTGTGTGTGAGTGTGTGTGTGTGTGTGTGTGTGATCTGGCTTGCTTATTGCTCAAGTCCATGCAACAATGCCTTTTTGTTAGGAAAACACACATTGCCACTGTTGTTAAAAACAATGACTACATTACATAAGCTGTTAATTGTGACACAGCTGACAACCTTTTGGAATTTTTTTTCAAAGTGTGTCAGTGGAGAAAAACAAACAACAAATGGAGAGTAGATGTAACGTAAAAATTTGACTATATGTAGTTTATGAATAATATGTAAAATAAAAAATGTACAGATGACTTCTCTGCAACAAGCCATAAGCTGGCTTAGCTTGTATATTGTTGCACTCAAAATCTGGAATCTTAAATCTAATCTAATCTACATAATAAAAACTGCCCACCTTAAAGCACTAGTCATAATGGTGGTGTCAGCTTGGCGTTTCAAAAGTGTACCTCTCTTCCCCTTCCGATTCTTTTTCGAAGATCTTGTTAGTGCATAACATTTTGCGCAGGGGCAAGGAGTCTGCCGGATAATCACTGCAAGATTTGGGTAGAATGCATATGTAATTTTCCAAGTACAACAAATCACTCTTCAACAACGTATGATTCAAATCTGAATCAGTTTCAAAAGTTTTGTGGATGTTTTCTTCAGTGTACTGCATACGAAATTCAAGATTTGTCTGGTGATAGAGATTTTTCTTCTTTCATAAAGTTACGATGAAATATGAAAAAAAAGTAAATAAATAAACTAAAATGGAGGGGAAAATTAACCAGTATCAATGTATTTTTCATAATTGTTCTTTGATATGATCTATTGTGTGACATTCAACCATCTTAAGAATTTCCACGTGTTGAAGTAGTACTTTCTTCTGCTGAACGTTTCCACCATGCATATTTTTCGATCAATGCAAAGACTGTCTGTCTGTAATTTGAACTAAGGGCGATAAAGCAAGCAAAATCAACACCACAGCTTAAAAACGACAGATTTAGAACTAAACGTGTGATCACAGTGTACAAATTACTGTGCATCCCGTAGGCCTGTGGAATGAGAGTGTACACCAAGTTATGGACTGCTGAAGGAAGGGAGAGAACCACGTAACTCACAGTGGCAGCGAGAATAATAACAGTCATCTGCCTTTCCATTCGTCTCTTGCTTTCTTCTTGCCTGAAGACTGCACAGCTTGGACGCCATGTTGTGACGTCTTAAAAACAATATCGTCAGGAAATTCAGACCAATCAGAATCAAGAGAGCAGAATACGTTAAGATTACTTTAGCTGCCAAACTGAATGCGTCGTTGATATGTTTGTGCTGACGATATAACATCGTTGGAACAGGTTTGTACGTTATGTCACCTGAGGATGTCTTTCCCGCGGTCCTGATTTCTGTCTTGGCTAAAATATAAACGTGTAAAACAGCGGTAAGAAAATACGAGGACACCACGCTCACGAGCGGTCGTCTGTGAAGAAGGAACGATTTCACGTGCAGAGGTCGCGCAATGGCGTAGAGTCTCTCCAGAGACACCAAACACATCACAACATACGATCCCCTCCTTGATACAATACCAGCGTACACAGTGCCGTATAAGTAAAACATCCAGTAGCTGTAATCATTCGCAGGATCTTTAAACGTGGCATAGAAGATGTTTCTTAACGCGAAAACTGCAATGTAGACAAGCTGGGCGATGTTTAGTCCAACAATATAAATGGCGGTGGCACTGCGCATGCTCTTATGAAGAAACACTACAATGTTGCAAAAGGTCAAAGGCAGCACTAGGATTACGAGTACGTAAGAGATAGTTTGAAGGATGTTAACAGCTACTTGCTTTTGGTGGTCTGAAACTAGCGAGTCCCCCACGAATGATGCGTTATCCTTAAGACCAGTGCCCGCTGTTGCTCCTGTAAGGCCGTGTGTCGATGGCAAATATGTAGAGTTAAGCATGGCTGTGTTTTAGCTAAAACTATTTGAAAACAGAGAAAAAGAATAGAATTTTGCATTTCTGTTTCTTGAAATCTGAAACACTTGAACATGGAATGAGAACGCGTAACTAATTAGCGAGATCTTATCGTAAATTCTCTCTCTCTCTCTCTCTCTCTCTCTCTCTCTCTCTCTC
>CM060310.1:60936870-60959370 GCA_030674185.1 Monoplex corrugatus
AACAAAAATAGCAATAAAAAGTAACAATCTAACTCAGTATCTACTTGAATAAGTATACATTTAATCGTTTATTTCATTTCATCTCTTCATTCTTTTTTTTTATTTAGTTATTTAATATTTATTTATTTATCTATTTATCTATTCATTTATTCATCTATTCATATCTTTATTTTATCTATCTAATTGTGTACATATTTGTTTATATGTTTAAGTTTTGATGCATATCTCTGAACAGAGAACAAATACATATAAAATATTCTGCAATCGATTGGACTTCTGTTCAGTCATCTGACAGAAATCACGATTTTTCTTTCTGACAGCATAAACCTATTTCATTTTTACTTTTCAAAAACCAGGCACAATGTAAAATACACAGATACTGTTTTTAATCTATTTTGTCGGTCGACTGGTCTGTTGATTAGATTGTTTTTTTGTTGTTGTTGTTTGTTTGTTTGTTTGTTCGTTTTGTGTGTGTTTTGTTGTTTGTTTGTTTGTTTGTTTGTTTGCTGGTTTGTTTTTTTAGTTGATTGGTTAGTTGGTTCGTTGAATGGTTGATTGGTAGGTTTGTTCGTTCGTTCGTTCGTTCGTTCGTTCGTTCGTTCGTTCGTTCGTTCGTTCGTTCGTTCATTCGTTCTTTCGTTGGCTGGCTGGCTGTCTGGCTGGTTGACTGGTTGGTTGGTAAGTGAGTATGTGAATGAGTGAATGAATGGGTGAGTGAGTGAGTGGGTGGGTGAGTGAGTGAGTGAGTGAGTGAGTCAATGAGTGAGTGAGCTAGAAATATAGGTAGGTAGGTAGGTAGATAGGCAGGTAGGTAGGTAGGTAAATAGGCAGAAAGTCAGTCAATCAATAGGTTAATTGTTTGGTTTGATAGTTAATTAGAAATCTGACACGTAGTGTTCATTGAAAAAGACAATTACAGAGATCATTATTGTTGGGAAAACGTCCGGTGAAGGGACATTTGAGCAAGAATGTGATCGACGAAATAAGATAAACAGCCACAATAATAAAATCCAAGAAAAAAAGTAAATAAATAAACAAACAAAGAAAAGAATAAATAAGTAAGTAAGAAAGCAAGTGAGTAAATAAGTAAGTAAGTAAATAAGCAAGTAAATAAATAAGTAAGTAAGTAAGTCAATAAGTCAGTAAGTCAATAAATAAACAAGTAAATAAGTGGATGAATAAATGACTGGAATGAAAATGATATTCAACAATGTCATGAGTTTCCAGGAACAAAATAGTTTTTAATGTTTTAATGCTGTTATATATCTATCTATCTAGTCTATCTATCTCTCTCTATCTATAATATATATATACATACATATATATATATATATGATATATATGTATATGTATGTATGCATGTATGTATGTATGTATGTATAAAGATAGAGAGATAGATAATTAGATAATTAGATAGAGATATACAAAGATATATAAGTATATATAACATAAATATACATATATGTTTTTTATATATATATATATATATATATGTGTGTGTGTGTGTGTGTGTGTGTGTGTGTGTGTGTGTGTGTGTGTGTGTGTGTGTGTGTGTGTGTACAGGTATAGATATATATATACAAACATGTTTAATTTGGTTTAGAAACGATAACTGGCCAAGAAGCGTGCAGTGGTTGGTTGGTTCCTCTTGTCAAGGATGTCCGAGGGATGGTCAATGCTGACGGGATCAAATGAGTATGCTGAGTAATTCATTTTGCCAAATTTCCCTTTTCTGTTTTTGTTTTGTTTTTGTTTTTGTTTTTTCTTCCTTCCTCTGTTTCTTCTTTTCTTCTCTCCCACCCCCACCCCCAACCTCTTTATTCTAAGGCTGAAATTCCCACTGGCATTTGAATATATGAGTGGGCTTTTACGTACTTGATTTTTGTTTCTAATTGAACGGTGTTTGTCAGTGGTGTGGGTTTTTTTGTGCTTCCTTTTTGTTGTTGTCGTTGTTGACGTCGTCTTTGTTGCTGTTTTCACTCCACCATTATAGAAGTAAAACTCCATATTTGGGAGACGGGGGTTGTGAGAAGCATACCGGGTGTTTTCGTGTTTTCATAAGCCATCGAACACTGAATGACTTCCAGAATCATTGACATGTGTGTTTGACATTCTTGGTACGTGTGCACACGAAGGTGGTTCGTGCGGTAAAAGGTCTGCACCTGGGTAACAGGAAATCTCTCCGTTCCTCAAGCGTCAGCCGGCACCCAAGCAGGTACAAACCCAGACTTTTCAATTGGAAGACATGTGTCCTTACCCTTCCACCATTACTTTCGTCTTGTTGTACACAAAAGAACTATAAAGTGATATTTCTATGCTGGGCTAGGAGCTTCCAAACTGTTTTTTGGCGGGTTTCTATAGGAAATTACAGACAGTCAAAATGTCTTTTAATAATAGATTGATACAAGCATGGAAGCCGAAAAGAAGGTAAAACCTCAAGACCTTATTAGCGGGCTGGTTTTATCGTTTATGTCTTGATAATTTTGGATCTATTTTCTACACATGACATCTTCTGTTTTGGTGGTAACACTTGAATTTTATTGTAAGCTCAAAAACGATGCATTGTGGAAAAAAAAAACTGACACTAAAATTGAACATGTGTGGCCTTCGAAATTGACTGGGTTTGAAACGACATGAGTTGAATCGCAGCAGAGAATAGGCGATAACGAAAGTTCAAGGATGAAAGAATTGATAATAACCATTATCCTTTGGACCTGCCCCATGCCTCACTGCTAGCCGACCTGATTGGATGAGTGAAGCCACGATGTCATCCATGTAGCCCTGGCTGGCCAATGAGATTTCTTTTAATCGCAACAGAATTTGTTCTACGTCATTAAGACATTAATTATCAGCTCTACCTAGATAGTCATTAAAATCGTTTCGGGAATACCCGAAAAGAGTGTGCTCATAGTTATATTCAGACTATGTATTCTCATATTCATGTTGGATACATGCTATTCCGCGGGCACTTCATGGCAAGGAGTCCTCCAACCTTGGGTTCTGCTTGCTCCAGTCCTTCTGCTAAACATTAGTTGTACTGCACTGTTCACGTGTGATTGTGCCTTGCATGTACCTCTGTTACCCGCTTACTCTGTTGCAGGCAGTGTCTTCCTAGTTAGTGGGAAGCTCCTGATGTTGGCCTTTAGAGCATCTTCGCATTGCTTTAATGGTCTTCCCTCCCTGTAACCTTGCTTCAATTCTCCCATACAGTTGTGTTCCACACAAACGTATCCTACACAACATTTCTAGCACTGAATGAGTAGAAACTCTATACTTGGCAAGCCACACTTCTTTAGAATTTGATGATAGGAGTTTGGACCTTGCCTTTAGATGCTGAAGATCCTGAGCAGACATGTTGGTGGATCTGTTCAAACTATTGAATGTGTCGTCGGATGATACTCATGTTTTCGTGACAGTATAGCAGATCATTCAAGACAAGAGTACTGCTTTGTACACAGCAATCGTTGTTGTCAGCTTTCCAGACACAAACCAGAAGAACAAGAAAACCAATGTAAGCGCGTATTCAACAAAACAAGACAAAACAAGCGCAAATTTTCGGCCAACCGGCCTATGTCAAGCGCGAACGCACGGTCACAAACAGACCACAAACACCAAACAATGGATAATAAAAACAGGAGTAAAAACTTCCCTGCTGCCTCGCCCAGTGGATAAAAAGGGACCAACAGGGAAGTTTTTACTCCTGTTTTTATTATCCATTGTTTGGTGTTTGTGGTCTGTTTGTGACCGTGCGTTCGCGCTTGACAAAGGCCGGTTGGCCGAAAATTTGCGCTTGTTTTGTCTTGTTTTGTCAAATACGCGCCTACATTGGTTTTCTTGTTCTTCTGGTTCCTGTTTGCTTGGGCGCGGGCAGTCGCACTTATTTTGGATCTTTCCAGACACGGTGTATGTATCACGGGTGACATGTATTTTCTTTCTTTTGTTGTTTGCACTACGTCGATTAATGAGTGAAAGGACCAAGCACACGAGGCTAAGTGCCAGGTACACATGAGACATACTTAATTAACTAGGGTTCCTCATTTTTGAGGAGAGCATCTCCACTCGCACCCATGTAGTAACAATAAAAATAGTAAAGATAATTATTCGGTACCACATCTTGATGTATAAATAAAATCAAAGCACGCACTGTCACCATTCACAAAATCATTCACTCGCAATGACCACATCTCAAGGCTACATAAGACACACAAAACGGAGGGGAAGGACAGGAGGGTAGTAGGACGAAAGGGTGGGCACGTAGAGTGGGGAATCACCACCAAAGTACAGCTATGCTGGTATTCAGAAAGCGAAAGACCACCTCAGCAACCAGTCTATTGAAACAGCTCCACTGGCTCCCTGTGGAAGAAAGAGTAGAATATAAACTAGTTACTCTGGCTTATCGGCATTTTGATGGTACCTTGCCTATCTACCTCTCTTCTGTGCTCAAAACATACAGGCCTGAACACAGTCTCAGTTCAAGCAACCAGAAGTTTCTGGCAAAATCAAATTCAAAATACACAACCACAGGACACCGGCCTTCCGTTGCCAGGCCCCACATCTCTCTATTCTTTTAAGGCGGGCCTCAAAACTCATCTTTTCGATAAATACTACCAGTAATGAAACATGATTATTGATCTTTCAAATCCAGTAATGTATATATTAGTACTTGCTTGCAACAGATATGCTAGTGTGTGTGTGTTGGAGGGGGCGAAGGGACTAGGAGTGGGAGTTAGTATAATTGACCACTAGGCATCGGGCTAATTGGGAAAAAATAACTAATTAATGTAAAGCGCAGTGAGTCTTTACCTATGTGTAGGAGAATATTGCTATATAAAGGTGATTTATTATTATTATTATTATTTTATTAACATTATATTATTATTGTTATTATTACTATTGTTATTATTATTATTATCATCATTATTGGCAAAAAAGGTATGTCTTGAATTTAGACTTGAAGGAAACGAGTTTGTGACTGTGGAAAAGACTGAACGCGCTCGGTCTAGTTGTATGGACCAGACACTGAGAAAGCACTCTCAATTTACATAAGCACTTGCTTCATAAGGGTTGCTTTGAACTGTAGCATTCTTTTTATAAAGCAATTCATGCAAAACAATTCATGAAAACATATCTTAGCTGAGGTGAGAGCTTGTATGTTTTAACTCTTAGTGAATACGAGACGGGACAAAGACAAAAAAAATCTTTAGGCGTGGTGCATTCCGTCATGTTAATGTCATGGAGAACTTACACGACGTTCATTCAGGTCGATATACATCTCATGAAATTTTTAGTTTTGTGTTATTTCTTTTCCTTTGATCTTTTTTTAGTTGGTTGTCTTCTGAGTATTTGGTTGGTTTGTTGGTTGGTTGGTGGTTGGTTTGGTTGGTTGGTTGTTGGTTGTTGGTTGGTTTGTTGGTTGGTTGGTTGGTTGGTTGGTTGGTTGGTTGGTTGTTGGTTGGTTGGTTGTTGGTTGGTTGGTTGGTTGGTTGGTTGGTTGGTTGGTTGGTTGTTGGTTGTTGTTGGTTGGTTGGTTGGTTGGTTGGTTTTGGTTGGTTGGTTGATTGGTTGGTTGGTTGGTTGTGGTTGATTGGTTGGTTGTTGGTTGGTTGGTTGGTTGGTGTTTGGTTGGTTGGTTGGTTGGTTGGTTGGTTGGTTTCTTTGTTTACTTGCTTGTTTTGTTTCTTTGTGTGCGTGTTTACTAGTTTCCTTGCTTTCTTATTTGTTCGTGTGTTTGTTTACTTGAGCAACACTTCTTGCTGGTTCTTAGCTCTGGTGATGCTTTCTATAAGAATCTGAAAAAAAATCCGTTGATCCGATTTTGGCATGCAAAATTCAAACGATGACATCATCGTTCCAAACAGATGTTCACCCACCACGAATATCAGAGGTTGACGTTCATATGTACATACAGCAAAAAAAAAGAGGACTGCATGTAAGTTGAAAAAATGACATGAAAAAGAAATGTACGCCACTTGCCTTAACATGATAAAAATCAGAGGTGTATGAATATTCTTATGTCGAGTCCTAACATAGGTATATAGTACATTTAAGTTTTGACTGTGACTCTAGAATTACAAAAAAAGCCATTACAAAGGACTTTCATTTTCAAGTAGAGTATAAGTAATATTGAAAAGCATTTCTTTCTGATTCATAGTTACGGTTTGACTCTGAGTCTAGACTTACAAGAAAGATTATGACAAAGAGTTTTTATCTTCAAGTAGAGTATAAGTAATAATATAACGTATTTCTTTCTGATTGATAATTACCATTTGACTTTGAATCTAGAATCACAAGAAGGATCATGACAAAAAAAGTATTCATCTTGAAGACGATCTGCAAGATAATTATCAGATGTTTAGTTAAGTCAAAAGCTTTACGTTTCCCTGGACTGCTGCCGTCGTTGGGGGGAGGGGGGGGGGTTAGCTGACGGCAGAAGAAGCTGGAGTCCTCTTTCGTACCGGCCTGTGTGCAGCCTTCACCAAGAGTTCTGGCATAGTTATGTTTGTCCATTCTTTCAGGATGTTTAACCGGTTCTTCCTCTGTCACCATCGTCCGCGCAATCCCTGGACGGCACCCTACATGATGATCTTGCAATGCTAGTGTGTTCATTCTTTCACGTTGCTGAATCAGCTCTTCCTCTGTCACCATCGTCTGCGTTCTCCCTACATGGTGCCCTGCATTGTGAGTTTGCATTGATTGTGTGGCAATTCTTTCACGTTGCTGGACCAGCTCTTCCTCTATCACCATGTCTGTGTTCTTCCTGCATGGTGAGTTGGCATTGCCAGTGTGTCCATTCTTTCACGTTGCCTGATCAGCTCTTCCTCTGTCATCATCGTCTGCGTTCTCCTTGGACTGTACCCTGCATGCTGAGTTTGCATTGGCAGTCGTGATGTGTGACGCGGCCGAACCATGCAAGTTCAATCGCTAGAAGTTCCTGGGGATCCACCAGGTTCTCGACCTTACTCTTCACATACCCATTGGTCTTATGCTCCAAGTAGGAGATGAGAATCAGGCTCCTCAGGCACTTCGTTTCAAATGTTTAACTTTTGTCTTTCTGACTGCCACCCATCCATACAGTAGAATGGACAGTACCGATGATGTCAAGAGCCTGTACTTTAGGACCAGAATCTACTTTACATTTTCTATAAAGATTACATTATTACCAAACCTATCAGTCATCCGTAAAACTGGTACCTGTAAACTGACGATCTTTTGCAAAATAAAATAAAATGTTGAAGTCAAGTTGGTATGATTATACAATGAGATCACAAGGACTAGAAAATAAACGTTTCAAGAAGTTTGAGGGGAATAAGAAAACTCAATTGTTATAGATCTGTGAGTCGGATACGGAATGATGTCAACAGTGATCTAGGTTGGCTCTGCTACTTAGAATGCAGCTCAAAAACTTCAGAACGTTTTTTTATGTTTGTTTGTTTCTTTCTTTCTTTCTTTCTTTCTTTCTTTCTTTCTGTCTGTCTTTACTTCCTTTTTTCTTTCTTTCTTTCTCCTTTCTATCTTCCTTTATTCATTTTTTTTCTTTCCTTTCTTTCTATCTTTCTTTTCATTTGCTTGTTTCTATCTATGTGCATGGGCTTATTTGTTTTTCTATTGTTTTGTTTCTGTTACAAATTCGACTGTGATACCATTTGCGGCACGTACATTCAGAAAGTTCCGAAACGCAGTCTTAAATCAGCTGGTGAGTGTGCTTTCAGTTTCATCATGCCATCTACTTGGAACTCACTGCCAGCTGATTTGAGTCATATGCCCATCCTTTCTCACTTCAGGTCACAGTTTAATACTTACCTGTCCATCCAGGCCTGCCATCGTTGATATTATAGTTGCTTGTCCATCAATATGTGCTCCTACTGTGGGCTAACGATCAAGTGACACCGTGTAGTTTTTCATGCATATATACCAAAGGAAATAAGAGGGAAGCAGGGAGAATTTTAGATATCAACTAAATAACATAACTCTTGAGAGTCACGGAGTTATCTCCCATGTAGAATTTCCCAAACCCAACACAGTTTGCGCCACCCATTCAGCCAGCATAGACGCAGTCACAAAGCACAAAGTGGTAAGCTCAGAACATTCCTTTTTACCACTTTGTGCTTTGTGGCTGCGTTTATGCTGGCTGAATGGCTGGCGCATTTGGGTTTGGGAAATTCTACATGGGAGATAACTCCGTGGCTCTCAAGAGTTATGTTACTTAGTTGACATGCATATATACGTTTATGATCTTTTTTTTCTGTTCATATATATATATATATATATATATATATATATATATATATATATATATTATGTGTGTGTGTGTGTGTGTGTGTGTGTGTGTGTGTGTGTGTGTGTGTGTGTGTGTGTGTGTGGTGTGTGTGTGTGTGCATGCAAATACATTATATATACATATACAATTGGACATTTTTAGTATGTAATTGTATGTGCATATGTACTGATGTGTGCAAATAGTTGCGATATCTTAGTGTTATGTAATATGCGGCAAGATCTTTTAGTATGTATTTATGTTTGCATATGAACTTATGTGTGTATGCCAGTGTGTGTGAATATTTGTGATATGTTAATGCTTCTCTGTGTGTTACACTTTATGTATTGTAAATATATCATATGCAGCAAGGCAAAATTAGTTTGCAGAATATCACTGTACACGAATGATATATATATATATGTGATAGACAAAACTAAGTGAATTCACAACAATGACCTCATAAACAAGTGAACGTACAATTCACAGACACACACACACACACAAACACACACACACACACACACACACACACACACACACACACACACACACACATATATATATATATATATATATACACACACGAACACGCACACACGCACACGCACGCACGCACACACACACATACACGCACGCACACACACACACACACACACACACACACACACACACCTTCTTTTGTTTGGTTTGTTTTTTTGTTTGTTTGTTGTTTTGTTTGAAACATAAGAAAAAAATTGAAAATCACATTAACATTCAGTACACGTGTTAGCAAGCATACGATATGCGAGCCTTTTCATCAAGATCCACATCACACGAAAATCACCACAGGAAAAGCTTTTATTACTTAAGAATAGAAACTGAAATGTTAACGATTTATTTCTTATCCGACTATCCTCTTCAAGTATGACAGAATTGTTCTTTTATTTTGTAACTGAGATTTTGTGTGTTTTATGAGCAAACATACAAAATACACGGATACATGAAAACAACATTTTCATATCAAAATATCATCGTATAGTTCTATTACATGTTACTGGGCGGAAGGCTTTTGAAAACGCTGATAGGAAATGAAATCTTTATATATATATAGTTGACAAGAATTTATCACTTCATAATTGTATCATTATTATTACATTTGGTAACAATAGTCTTGACTGCATTGCTGTATGGACACGAGTCCTGGACTCTCTACCATAGGTTTGTCAAGCTATTAAATCAGTTTCACCAGCGCTGCCTCCTTTTAAACATCAAATGGATTAACAGTCTCAAACGTGATTGTACTTTTGCAAGCCCAGACGCCAAGCATAGATGCACTGCTAACACAGTCTTAGCTAAGATGGTCTGAACATCTCGTGCCTATGCAGGATATCAGGCTTCCAAAGCAGCTCTTCTACGGTGAACTGAAAAAGGACCATCAACCAAGAGGACAGCAAAAGCTTCGCTACAAAGGCCCCCTGAAAAAAAATCCCTCCTGAAATGTAACATTGATGACGAACAATGGGAGATCATGGCCACAAACAGGTCTGAATGGAGGCAAGCTATTTGCAAGGGAACAGAAGCTTACGAAAAGGAAAAACGAAGCAGCCAAGCGGAAAAGTGTGCAGCAAGAAATGCCAGAGCCAATCTGCAGAGCGTTCCACTGAATGTCCAGTATGCGGTCATCTGTGTGCATCAGACTTTGGCTTGAGATACCACATGAGGGTACACAAATAAAATGTTAGGTTGAACTTTATCGACCTCAATAGTCGACCAGATAAATACAATCATCACCGTTCATTCAGCTGTCTGTAAGCCAGTCTGCCTCATACCAGTTTCACCTCCTGTTAAGGTTTTCACGTTAACTTTTCTACCCAAAAGTTTAAAAGCTGTCTGTCTGTAAGATGAGCTAAGCAGGATGAAGCAGACAAAGTCAACACCACAGCTGAAAACGGACAAGTCTAGCGCCAAGTTTGCAACAACTGCATACAGATTCCTGAAAGTTCCAAAGATCCCGTAACTTTGGGGAATGAGCGTGTACACTAAATTGTGGAGAGCGGACGGAAGGGAGAGAACCACGTAACTCACGGTGGCCGCGAGAATAGTAACAGTCATCTGCCTTTCACGACGCCGCCTGTCCTCTTCTTTCGCTGAGGATTGAACCAGACTCGACGCCACGCTGTGACGTCGCAAAAGAAGATGGTCAGAATATTCAGGCCGATTAGGATCACAAGAGCTGAGTATGTTAAGATGATTTTAGCGGCCAAGCTGAAGGCGTCGTTGATGTTTTTGTGCTGGAGATATAACACAGTCGGGACGGGTTTGTAAGCTACAGAACCTGTTGGTGTCACTCCTACTGCCTTGATCTCAGTTTTAGCCAGTATATAGATGTGGAAAAGAGCGGTTATGATGTAGGTTGACAACACGCTTACCAACGGTCGTCTGTGAAGGAAGAAGGTCTTGATATGCAAGGGCCGAACAATGGCATACAGTCTCTCCAGCGACACCAAACACATCACAGCGTAGGAACCTCTTCTGGCTATGATGCCGCAGTACACGGTAGCATATAGGTTGAACGCCCAGTAGCTTACGTCGCTCATAGGATCTTTGAACGTTCTGTAGAAAAGGTTCTGCAAGGTAGACACGGTGACGTAGACGAACTGAGCCACGCTCAACGCTGTGACGTAAACAGCCGTAGCACTACGCATGTCTTTGTGTAGAAATACTACAATGTTGCAAAAGGTCAGAGGCAGTGCTAGGACTACGGCGATGTAACGGATGAGGAGAAGAATGTCGTCAGCTACCTGTCTTTGTGCGTTTGAAAGCAGTGGCTCTACTACTGCTCGTGATGGATCAACCGTGTTGATGTCAGCAGACTCCAAGGCCGTGGTAGAATCCACTTCCATTGAAAAATGTGAGATGTTAAGTGATGCCATGCTTACTCCGACACCGTTTTCAGTCAGGGAATTGCTACTTGCTGGTTGTTTTGAAAGAAAAACAAAAAAGTGTGGTATGTTGGCGTATAGTTTCTGGCCCTAACGTACTAACATCAAAGTTTGAGTTATTGTTATTGTTACTGTTATTTTGTTTTAAAACACTGCTGACTGCGTAGAGCCATGTCTAGGCTATATCCGTTTCGAAACATACACAAAACGTCAAGATGAAAAATAGAAAAGAAAATGTAAGTACATATATCAATGCATTCACGCACATAATCTGAGGAGATGCCCTGGAGTGAACCACTCCGTCCAATTTACAACACAGGGGATTTACAAAACATACCTGAACACAAATTTAAACATAACGAGGGGCATTAAAACATATACAAAAACGGGCCTAAATTACCTAAAATTATCTCGCGCACGTCTCATTTCCCTAGAGCCAAAACTTTATTTAATACATGTACGCAATTATCAATCCTAAGAGAAAGTAAGTAAGACTTTATCGAACACATACAGGTGAATGGACTAGCAAGGCACAAAATGACAGGAAGAAATGACAGAAAGCAAAGGAGGAAGAAAGAAACAAAAGAGAATGACAGAAAAGAGGAAATGTCTAGCACAGAATTTCCCTAAGATGGGGATACTATTTATACTGAAAGAGCCACCGGCATCCCCGCGGGGGAAATTTTTGAGTTAGATATTGCTGTTCAATTCAATTCCATTAAAAATTCAGTTCAATGGCCATTAACATTTACTGTAAGAATAACTAATGCACTAACAATTGATATTGTTGTTCTCGAGCTTTTATTCCTCCTCTTTTAAGCTTTTTGATTTCGTAATGTTATGTTTACTTTCAATCAAGTTACTGCTAAATAAGAAGAAGAAAATAAAGTTTGCGTAAATGCTCGAGGACAAATTGAAAACTTTTCAACACAAAAGCAACTCAGTGAAACGGTATGTTTATATCAAGATTTATATACATTTCATAATTTAGCCCTAACGTTGCAAGTTCGATAATATTCAACAGCCAATAGCAAAGGTGTGTGTGAGGATGTGAGGATGTGCGTGTGTGTGTGTGTGTTGTGTGTGTGTGTGTGTGTGTGTGTGTGTGTGTGTGTGTGTGCGCGTGTGTCTGTATGTGTGTGTGTGTGTCTCTGTCTGTCTGTCTGTCTGTCTGTTTGTCCATCTGTCTTTGTGTCTGAGCTCTAACCGCTAGAAGACCAGCTATAATTATGATAATGCAACTACCACTTCTAACGATAGCAGACATAGACACTCACGCATACACACACACGCAAACACACACACGCAAACACACACACAGACACAGACACACACACACACAACACACACACACACACACATACACACACGCACATACACACTCGCGCACACATGCACACATAACACGTACGTGCACGCACACACATGCGCGCGCGCGCTCTCACACACACTTGTATTCAAGAGGCATACAAACAAAACATGCAAAAAACAAAACAAAACAAAAAAACCCAGAAGCAATCGAATACACAATAGAATTTGTAAATGGAATGAGCTTAGTTTAAAACAAAACAAAACTAAACAAAAATCACAAAACAGAAGAAAGAAAATATATATGTAAGACAAATTCTTGGGTGTGGCTCTGTATATATCAGTCAAGTTCGTATGGAAACATCTTGGGTACATCATACACACACACACATACACACACACACACACACACACACACAGTTACACATAGACACACATGCACACACACAGATTGACAGACAGAAAGACAGACAGACAGACAGACATCATACGTTGCTAAAACCAAAACAATAGATCACTATTAAGCATATGAAGACCTTCTGTTGTCTAGCTCTCCCTAGAGTTTCTTTCTACCTGCACATGGTCAGTCCATTGACTTCCGGGAATAGTTCGGAGGACATTCGGGAAAGACCGAAGGACACTGGGAAAGACTAGATCTGCGGGCTTTGTGGGTTGGCTTCCCACCTTGCCTTTGATAACATGCCACGAGTTTTTCAAATGAAAGATGCTCCCAGGATTCACCGAAAGGGGGAGAGAATGATGAATCCATCGGCACTGACTCCATCACGACTGGAAACGCACAACGGACCATGATTAATGACCAGTTGGAATTTCCGTGTGCGTGTGGAAGGAGATTCACCACCAAACGCGGCATGAAGATCCACAGGACAAAAATGGGCTGTTTGAAGACACATACGAACCAGCAGCAGCGCACTGCGATAGCAGGTGAGACGTTGGATGACCAAGGCCAGGAATTAAACCATAGTGCCAAGGACATCCACGCTGACGGTTCTGATGCGGATTTTGCACAAGCTCTTAACGCCAAACGTGGAAAACTCAATTTGCCGCCTGCCGGTGCAAAAGAACAATGGGAGAAATTAGATGAGGAACTTGTCCTTAAGCTGAATGCGCTAATAGGGAACAGTACGCTGGAACACAAACTTGACACATACGGAGACATCATATACTCTATCTGCAGGGACACTTATGGAGTGAAGCAGCCAAAGACAAAAACGCCTCCCCAGAAATCCAGAAGACAGCAACAGATGGAGAGCATCCGGAGGGAGAAAAGGAAGCTTAAAAAGCGAATGAAAACTGCCTCAGAATTCGAGAAGCAAGGGCTCCTGGAACTCTGGAAAGATCTGAAGGCCAAACACAATGCTCTCAGCAAAGTGGAATCAGCAAGACGAAGAAAAAGCAAAAAGAAGAAGACTCAAGATCGTTTCTTCAAAGATCCCTTTGACTTTTCAAGAAAGCTGTTTGAACAACCCAAATCAGGGACTCTCACAGTGGGCAAGGAAACCCTAGAGCAGCATCTCAGGGAAACATATTCCGATTCTCAGCGCGAGGCACCACTTGAAATCCAGAATCTGGTTTGGCCTGCAGCGCCAGAAGGAAAATTCAATAACAAACCACCAACACTGGATGAAGTGAAGAACGTAGTAAAGAAAGCCAGAGCCAAGTCAGCACCTGGACCAAACGGAATACCATACCTGCTCTACAAGAAATGCCCAAAAGTGCTCGAGTGGCTCCACAAGATGATTCGATCAGCATGGAGGAACCAGAAGATCAGCGACCAATGGATGAGAGCTGAAGGAGTGTACATTCCGAAGGAGCAGAACTCCAGCAGCATCAATCAGTTCAGGCCAATATCACTTCTGAACGTCGAGGGGAAAATCTTCTTCTCTGTTATGGCAGCAAGATTGACAAAATACCTGACTGAAAACAAGTATCTGGATATGTCAGTCCAAAAGGGAGGCATACCAGGAATGCCTGGATGCTTGGAACATGCCACGTTGATTTGGGATGCCATCCAAAAAGCAAGAACAGAGAAGAGAGACATTGACGTAGTTTGGCTTGATCTGGCGAATGCATATGGATCAGTTCCACACGATATGATCCAGCTGGCTCTTGAAATGTATCACATCCCAGAAAACATCCGAACAATGCTGAGGAAGTATTTCCAAGGGTTCTCAATGCGGTTCTCTACCAAAGAATACACCACGGACTGGATAGACCTAGAGGTGGGCATTGCAATGGGCTGTGCAATCTCTCCCATACTGTTCGTGTTGGCAATGGAAGTCATCTTGAAAGCTGCAATGAAGAGTTCAGGTCCAGTGAATCTGGGAGATGGATACCAGATGCCTCCTCTGAAAGCTTTCATGGATGACACAACAGTCTTGTCCACGGATGAGGAAGAGACACACCAAATCTTAAAGCAGCTGGATGAGCTGGTGGCCTCTTCAAGAATGAGGTTCAAACCTAAGAAATCCCGAAGTCTCTCACTGCGAAAAGGAAAAGTGGCAGATTCAGTCAAATTCATGGTAGCCAACCAAGCCATCCCCACTGTCACAGAAGAGCCAGTAAAAAGTCTCGGAAGATGGTATGATGACTCCCTGAAAGACACACAAAGGGGATGTGAAACCAAGCAAACAGCAGAAGAAGGCCTGAAGAAAATAGATAACTGCGGACTGCCAGGCAAATACAAAGTCTGGTGTCTACAGTTCATGCTGATACCAAAGCTGCTGTGGCCACTGCTAATCTATGACATTTGCACCAGCACAGTCGAAGCAATGGAAGCCAAAATCAACAAATACACAAGAAAATGGCTCGGTGTCCCACCTGGTCTCACTGATGTTGCATTCTACTGTCGTCAAGCAATGCTGAAGCTACCTCTCAAATCCATAGTGGAGGAATACAAAGTTGGAAAAGCAAGACTGTTGAGCATGCTGGAGGAATCGGAAGACAATATCGTGAGATCAGTTCATCCAAAGCTGAGAACTGGCAGAAAGTGGAAAGTCCAAGAGGCTGTAAACAATGCCAAGAGAAACCTCAGCATCAAAGAAATAATTGGACACACGCAAACCAACAGACAGGGACTGGGAGCAACAAAAATGCAGTGGTGGTCCAAAGCCAAAGGGAAGGAAAAAAGAGACATGATCATACAGGAGTTGAAGGAAGAAGAAGATGTCAAAAGAGTGCAGAAGGCAGTCCAGCAAGGTCAACAGGGGCAATGGACAACATGGGACAGTGCACTCCAAAGAAGTCTCAGCTGGAACGATATGTGGCACATGGCTCCTCTAAGGATAAGCTTCCTCCTCAGATCTGTATATGACCTGCTCCCCTCGAATGCAAACTTAGTGAAATGGGGGAAATCAGACGACCCAGCATGTCCGCTCTGTCAGAAGAAACAAACAGTGGAACATGTCCTAAGCTCTTGCAAAGTAGCGCTAGCCCAAGGAAGGTATACATGGAGGCACAACCAAGTTCTGAAAGTGATCACAGATGTGGTTAGCGAAAAAACCATGACCCCAAACGCACCAATTGCTATGACAACGTTCTACAAAGCAGGAGGGAAACAGGTCTGGCCCGAAAGTGCTATGACAACCAGCACATTGCCAAAGGGTCTTCTGGATGGAGCAGTCGACTGGGAGTGTACAGCAGACCTCCCAGAGTGGAGAAATTACCCAGATGTCATCAGCAAGACAGGCATGAGACCAGACATCGCTCTCCACTCTGACTCCTCGAAACAAGTGATTCTGATAGAACTCACTGTGCCATACGAAAGCAGAATGGAAGAAGCACATATCTACAAGACCGAAAAATACGCCGGTCTTGCCAGCACCCTGAAGAAAGCAGGTCTGCGGGTCAAAATCTTCGCCATAGAGGTCGGGGCAAGAGGGTTTGTGGGCACCTCCGCTTATGATCTCATGAAACAACTCGCCATTTCTGGGAAGAAGAGGACTAGAGCCCTTAAAGCGATGGCAGAGGCAGCAGAAAGGAGCTCAAGCTGGATCTGGGCAAGGAGGAACGAAAAAAGTGAACTTCATAAGGATTAAATTCCCTACAGATGATGTGTGCCCCGTTAGCACATTGGTAAAACCGCGTACCGCAGTTCTGAAGCACAGAATCGCCCAGGTTCGATCCCCGGCGTGGGAAAAAAAAAAAAAAAAAAAAAATAGACAACAGCAGAAGGGCATCCAGGAGTCATGACCTGGATGTGGCCCGGCACCCCGAGAGTGTAAGGAATTCAGGGCCGAAACACTTGTCTAAAGGGGGTTACTTCTCTGAAGACCTTCTGTTGTCTAGCTCTCCCTAGAGTTTCTTTCTACCATATTAAGATCGGTGCATGTGTGATCGTGTGCATGTGCATGTGCATGCGCGCGTGTGTGCGTGTGTGGTGTGTGCGTGTGTGTACATGTGTATTCGCGCGCAAATGTGTGTGTACATGTATGTATGCATGTATGTGTGTATGTGTCTGTGCACGTGTGTGTGTGTGTGTTGTGTGTGTGTGTTGGTGTGTGTGTGGTGTGTGTGTGTGTGTGTGTGTGTGTGTGTGCGTGCGCGAGTGTGTGTATCTGGCTGTAATTGTCTGTGTGCACGCGCGGAATTGTGAGTGTAGGTGCACGCGCGCGTGGGTATGTGTGTGTGTGTTTGCGCGCGCGCGCACTCGTGTTCGTTCGTTGCTTGATTTAACGTCTTTTCACTATAAGTGATATTAGACGGGGAAAAATGGCATGGAGGATGAAATAAGGGGGACAGAGTAAGGGACGTAAAAAAATTAAAAGGAAGCGGCAAGGTCTTAAGAAAAAGGATATGGATGAACAGAGAAATGAAACTAGAACAACGCTAACATCAATAATGTAAAAGAAAAATCGTCATAAAAACAAAACAAAACAAAAATAATCATAATTATAATAATAATCATAAAGTAACGCATTAACAGGACTGTGAACCAATGATTCTGAAATTTTAACTAACAAAACTTGATCCGATATTACTTTTTTAAAATGCGTTTCAAGATAGTTTCCTTGTGTAAACGTCTTTGGTAAAAAGGAACGAAGCTTTCTGCAGTAAAACAAACAGTGATGCAATGTGAATTGTTCGCCGCAAATACATAAAACGTTGTTACAATATTTTGTTTTCAAAGCGTTCAGCTGAATGCGAAAATATGTGGTAACAATTAATCTCAAATGATATAACGAGGAATACTGCACGTTTTTATAGATATTTTGAACAGACAATATACAGCGCCTCTTGACTCGCACCACTGAGTGTTACTCGGACATTAAGAACTGGATGACGTTCAACAAACTTCAGCTTAATGACGACAAGACAGAAGCTATCCTCATTGGCACCCGTCAGAAACTTTCTCAGCTGCCTCCTCTTTCTCTCCCATTATGTAACACATCAGTCCCAATTTCTGATTCAGCTAAAAACCTTGGTGTCTGCATTGACTCTACCCTCTCCATGAACAACTTTGTTTCTCAAACTGCCAGATCTTGCTACTTTCACCTCCATCGTATAAGCTTGATCAGGAAGTATCTCTCTGTGGAAACAACTGTAAAACTCGTTCTCTCCTTCATAATGTCTCGCATTGACTATTGCAATTCACTCCTGTCTGGTCTTCCTGCCTCCACCATTCACATCCTACAGCGCATTCAAAACAATGCTGCACGCCTTGTACTCAAAACGAAAAAAGCTGACCACATATCTCCTGTCCTGGCACAACTTCACTGGCTCCCTGTATCAAAGCGCATACAGCACAAACTAGACACCATGTGCTACAAAAGCCTCAATAACGCAGCCCCCCATTACCTGTCAAGCCTACTTGAGATCTATGTTCCCTCACGTACCCTCCGCTCTGCCTCCGATCCTCTGACTTTTCGCTTTCCACGCTCCAAGCTCAATACCTATGGTCCACGAGCCTTCTCTGTTTCTGGTCCACTTTCCTGGAACAAACTTCCTCTGTCTGTCCGTCAGCAACCTACTTTTGTCTCCTTCAAGTCCGCTCTCAAAACTCACCTTTTCTCCTCTGCATAAAATCCTGACCTCACTCATCCCCCCTCTGTAGCCTGTCTCCACTCGGAGGGGAATCACATTGTAATATATATTTGTATATAATATGCTCTCTATAATTTTCCATTGCTTTTATTCTTTTTCCCCATTTATAGCCATGTGTAAGTGTGTGTGTGCGCGCGTGCGTAAGTGTATGTTCAGCGCTTAGATTTTATTTTTATCGAGATTTTGCGCTATATAAATATTGTAATTATTATTATTATTTATTATTATAAAGTTTGATTCTTTTTTGAGACACAAATTTTTCATTTAAATGTTCATGAAATCGAATCCATGATGCTAATTCTAGCGAGTTGTAAGCTTCTTTTACCGAGGTGTTAACATGTAATTCTATGGAATTTTTAGAATGGAGGGCACCGGATTTAGCTGCTCTGTCAACTACGTTGTTGCCATGAAGACCAATATGAGAAGGCACCCAGCATAAATTGATTTCCGAGCCATTTATCTTTAAACAATGTGTTAGATGATTTGCCTCAATAATTAAGTCAGGTCTTGTGTCTGTATCAAAAGACTGTAAGGCATATAATACAGATTTTGAATCAACAAAGAGAACTACTTTGAATGACACAGGCGGAAGGCTTATTAAATAATGCAACGCTTGAACAACAGCGACCAATTCTGCTGTATATATAGATACATTTGCCCCAATGAAAAAAGACTCGTGTGTGTGTGTGTGTGTGTGTGTGTGTGTGTGTGTGTGTGTGTGTGTGTGTGTGTGTGTGTGTGTGTGTGTGTTTGCGTCTCTGTGTGTGTTTGTTTGTTTGTTTGTTTGTGTGTATGTATGTATGTATGTATGTGTGTGTGTGTGTTTGCGTCTGTGTGTGTGTGTGTGTGTGTCCCCGGTGTATATGTTTATGTGAATGTGAGAATGTATGTGTCAGTGCGAGTGTATGTGCTTGCGCGAGAGCTACACAGTAATTTTGTGCAAGTGTAGTGTTGACTGCAATACGAACATAGAAAGCATTCATATTCTCATGTACTGGCGTTGTTACGGTGTAACTCATTTCCGGCTCTTTTCAGTTCCGTTTTCCTTTGGCATCTTCCTTGTGACCAGTGCATTCATCAGATAGGCAGCACTGTCATGTTCTGTCGCTAATGGCCAGTAAAGTGTAAAGGACACATTTTTCATACAGCAGTAATCTCGTTGTGAATTTAAATGTTTCTTTTCTCTCCGTTTTCTCTCTGTCTCTGCCTCTGCCTCTGCCTCTCTCTGTGTCTCTCTGTCGCCTTATCTGTCTCTTTGTCCGTCTTTTTGTCTGTCTGTCTGTCTGTCTTTATGGGTCTCTGTTTCTGTCTTTGTCTCTGTCTGTCTCTGTCTCTGTCTGTCTGTCTGTCTGTCTATCTCTCTCTCTCTCTCCCTCTCTCTCTATTTCTCTTTCTCTCGCTCACTGGCTCTGTCTGTCTCTGTCTCTTTCCGTCTGCATGTCTGTCTGTATGTCCGTTATCTGTTTGTCTGTTTGTCTGTCTGTCTGTCTGTCTGTCTCTCTGTCTCTGTCTCTGTCTGTCTGTCTGTCTGTTTCTCTCTCTCTCTCTCTCTCTCTCTCTCTCTCTCTCTCTCAAATTGTGTTATATCTTTGTTTTCGTTTAGAGAGGGTCCAGCCTTTATGACTATTTATGTTAGCTGTCTTCCCTCCCAACCCCAGTCTAAGTATTTGATTTAGTGCATTTCAGGACTCCGAGAAGGTAGTTGTAGTTGGCTGTGATAAATGATAATAATCATGATACAGCTGTACTGTTTCAGTTTCTGTCCTTAACTTTATTCAGTTAATCGGCTTAAATTGTTCTTCTTTTTCTTCTTCTTCTTCTTTTTCTTCTCTTTTTCTTCTTCTTCTTCTTTTTTCTTCTTCTTCTTTTCTTCTTCTTCTTCTTCTTCTTTCTTCTTCTTCTTTCTTCTTCTTCTTCTTCCTCTCCTCCTCCTCTTCTTCTCTTCTTCTTCTTCTTCTTCCTCTCTTCTTCCTCTCTCTCTTCTTCTTCTTCTTCTTCCTCTTCTTTCTTCTTCTTCTTCTTCTTCTTCTTCTTCTTTCTTCTTCTTCTTCTTCTTCTTTCTTCTTCTTCTTCTTCTCTTCCTCCTTCCTCCTCTCCTTCTTCTTCTTCTTCTTCTCCTCCTCCTCCTCCTCCTCCTCCTCCTCCTCCTCCTTCTTCTTCTTTTTCTTCTTCTTCTTCTTCTTCTTCTTTGATCTTTTCTTTCCTTCTTCTTTTGCTGTTTTTGTCACTTCCTCTCCCACTTGAAATTATTATTGATATTGCTATCCTGATCATTATAAGGAGTAGCAGCAGTAGTAGTATTAACAGCAGCAGCAGCAACAGTGGCAGCAGCAGCAGCAGCAGTGGTAGTAGTATAGCACCGTAATCATGTTTTCTATCATTATCATCATCATCGTCGTTGGTATTATTACTATTATTAACATTACTATTACTCTTATTACTGTCCTTATTATTGTTATTGTTGCTGTTGTTGTTGTCGTCGTATTCGTTATTGTTGTAGTTCTTTTTTTTTTAGTTTTTATTATTTCAATAATGTTTGATTATTTTATCTTTTGTTATTATCATTATTATTATTATTATTATTTAATTATTATCATGTTAATACACCAAACGAGACGAAACTAGACGTATACGCACAAATTGCAGCAGTTTCATTTTGATCAAACGAAGCGAGAGGGGTGGGGGGGGGGTGTACAAAGTGGCCACATTGATCACGAACCTGACGTTACCTGACTATATTCATATAGATGATCGTGAGGAACAAAAGAAACAGAAGTCGTCTGTTTTGAAAAAAAAAAAAAAAAAAGGTCACTGCTGTCTGTTCTCATTGGCTGAATTTGGTGATTGGGTTCAGTTACGTCACTGAGAAAAGACCTGCAGAGAAGTTATTGGTCAACCTGGATATCAGTTTGTTTACTAAACCAAACCATCAAGCCCCACATTGGACCATTACGAATATCAGCTGACATCAGTTATGATAATAAAACCACGTTGGTATGGACGTGTAACACGATTCAGTGGCCTTGCTACAGAAATCATCCAGGGAACTGTTGAAGAGGGGAGACGGAGGGGGAGACAAAAAATAAAAAAATGAAAAAAAAAAAGCAAAAGAGAGAGAGACAGACAGACAGAGAAGACAGAGACAGAGACAGAGAGACAGACAGAGAGACAGAGACAGAGACAGAGAGAGAGGGGGGAGAGAGAGAGAGAGGTGGACTGACGACATTATGGAATAGACACAGAAATCATTCGCAGAGACCCAGGCTTCGGTAAACCATTGACACAGCTGGAAGAATCTGGTAAACAATTCTTTAATGCAGCGCACTAATCATTCTTCACGGAGCTATGGGAGAGAAGAAGAAGAAGAAGAAGAAGAAAAAAGAAGACAGAAGAAGAAGAAGAAGACAGAAAGAAGAAGACAGAGAAGAAGAAGAAGAAAGAAGACAGAAGAAACAGAAGAAAGAAAGACAGAAGAAGAAAAAGAAAAGAAAAGAAAAACAGAAGAAGAAGAAGAAGACAGAAGAAGAAGAAGAAGAAACAGAAGAAGAGAAGAAGAAGAAAAAAGAAGAAAAGACAGAAGAAAAGACAGAAGAAGAAAGAAGAAGAAGAAGAAGACAGACAGAAGAAGAAGAAGAAGAAGAAGAAGAAGAAGAAGACAGAAGAAGAAGAAGACAGAAGAGAAGAAGAAGAAGAAGAAGACAGAAGAAGAAGAAGAAGACAGAAGAAGAGAGACAGAAGAAGAAGAAGAAGAAAAAGAAGACAGAGAAAAGAAGACAGAAGAAGAAGAAAAGACAGAAGAGAAGAAACAGAAGAAGAAGAAGAAGAAACAGAAGAAGAAGAGAAGACAGAAGAGAAGAAGACAGAAGAGAAGAAAAGAAGACAGAAGAAGAAAGAAGAAGACAGAAGAAAAAGAAGACAGAAGAAGACAGAAGAAGAAGAAGACAGAAGAAG
>CM060310.1:60964370-60966870 GCA_030674185.1 Monoplex corrugatus
ACCTGGCTAAAGAAGGAAAACCGGTTTCTGGTTCTTGGCGCCTTTCTGTGCGTTTATGTACATGTCAAAAACTTGTTACCTCCAGGTAAACCATGTTGTACACTGTATTTAAGCTTTAAGCTTGTCTCTCCACATGGACTTTACTTCGTTGATACTGTAAGTCTTTTTTTTTACGTGTGTGGTTTTCTTTGCGTTTTGGGTAGGAAAATCAGTTGTATTGTTTCCATCGTATCATTAGTGATGTACATATGCCATTCATATTGTGTTTGTTTGTTTGTTTGTTTGTTTGTTTGTTTGTTTTGTTTGTTTGTTTGTAGATCGTAATGCCTGTTTGATTTTGTTTGCTTTGTTCGCTCATTTTTATGGTGCTGAGCTGTAAATAGTAGTTTCGTTTGTTGTTGTTTTTGCTTTTAGGCTTTGTTGTTCTTGTTGCTGCTTGTTCGTATGTTTGTTCATTTGTTTCTTTGGGCTCATATTGGTTTATCTTCGTTCATTTTGTTCTTGTTGTTTTGTTCATGTTTTGTTGATACTATTGCTATTGCTCTTCTTCTTCTTCTTCTTCTTCTTCTTCTTCTTCTTCTTTCTTCTTCTTTCTTCTTCTTCTTCTCTCTTTTCGGGGGAAGGCGAGGTTGGTTGTTTCTTCTTTTTTCACCTGTTTTTGATTTATTTCGTTGTAACTTGTTTTATTTCTCTAATTTGTGTCTGCTTTTATACATGTGTGAATGCGTGTGTGTGCACGCGCGCTAATGTGTGTATGAGTGTGCGTGCGCGCGCGTGTGTGTGCGCCCGTGCACGTACACACCACACACACACACACACACACACATACCTACACACACGCACACACACACACACACACACATATATATATATATATATATATATATATATACATATATATATACATATATATATATATATATATATATACAACTGTATATGTGTGTATATATATATATATATGTGTGTGTGTGCGTATTTGTGTGTGTGTGTGTGTTTGTTTGTGTGTGCGTGCGTGCGTGGTGTGTGTGTGTGTGTGTGTTGTGTGTTGTTGTGTATGTGTGTGTGTGTGTGTGTGTTTGTGTATGTGTGTGTGTGTGTTTGTGTATGTGTGTGTGCATTTGATAGGTGTAATATATACATATTTATTGAACGTGTATGTAACAGGCAATCCTAAGTTTCAACCATTCTTCGTGTTGTTTGACGCTTGCAGGCCTTCCACGCATTAGCTCTGACCACTAGCTGACAAACGGAAAGCTCTTTGTTTCAGCCGTTGTGCAGAAGACTAAAATTATTCAGTCGTCTATTCTATGTATTAGTTTAAATAGCTCTCTCTCTTTCTCTCTCTCTGTCTGTCTGTGTCTTTCTCTGTCTGTCTGTCTGTCTGTCTGTCTCTCTGTCTGTCTGTCTGTCTGTGTCTGTGTCTGTGTCTGTGTCTGTCTATCTCTCTGTCTCTGTCTGTCTGTCTGTCTAACTCTGTCTCACGGCTCGCGAGAAGGGGCTTGTTTAGTTTTAACGCTGTACAATGCGCTATCACGGACCCAGTGCCACAGCTACGCATGCCGTAACTTGATAGTGGCGACTTTAGCAGCGGAAGTTCCGAGCACTGGCAAACCATAGTTACTTGAGATTTGTATTACTTCTACTCATTGTTCACAAGCCTTCATGTTTTGGTGTGCATCGCTGTATAGCCCGTAAATTACAGTTCCACAGACTATAAACACGACAGGAATAACTAAAAGCAGCAACATGCAGTAGACTGTTATTACATGCCATGCAACAGACACTACGGTGGAAGACACACACTGACACACACAAAAAAGCGCATACTTTCACACATTCTGTCATGTGCCTGCCTGTTTTATGCTAGGAAAGAGTTAGTATCATGGTAAGAGCAGACTAGCGCCTACAGGTATCACTCACCAAAAATTGGATTAGATTCCTCTGCCGGGCCACAAGGAAGCCATTAATTACCCCACTGTCATAGGAATAATGTTCTTGAATGTTATATAGAACCAATACTGTTGTACGGATGTGAGGCGTGGACAGTCAACAAGCAAAGCCAGAACAAGACTGAGGCAGCCGAGATGTGGTTTCTAAGAAGAATGTTGAGAGTTCCATGGACAGCAAAGAAAACAAATGAGACAGTCTTGATGGAGGCAGACACAAGTAGATCACTCATAAGGAAGATTAGGAAAAGACAGGCAACATTTATAGGCCATTTTATGAGGAAGGGGGATTTGGAGCACCTGGTCACAACGGGAAAGCTGGACGGAAAGAGAGCACCGGGTAGACCTAGGGAGAAAATGCTGGACGGACTTGCAGAGTGGCTGGGGGCGAGGGGGTGGGAGAAATGCTAGGGGCAAAGAGAGATAGAGACAGATGGAAATCCATGATCGCCAACGCCATGCGGCAGGGCACCTGATGATGATGATGATGAATAGGAATAATCGGGCTATGAGTGGGGTAGACACAAAGAACAGGTGCTGCTGAACTTAGA
>CM060310.1:60979370-60981870 GCA_030674185.1 Monoplex corrugatus
TGGAAATAAATTAGATCCATCAAAGGGCGCCAGCTCTGGAGAGCTACCCGTGGCCATCTAGCTAAGGGAGTAAACCCTGACAGTAAATCCGGTGTGGGGCCCCTAAGGCGGTTGGATGGCAAACTTTGTCACTTTCCGGCAGCTCCTGCGGCCGCGTTGGCACCAAAACGTAACAGCCCTACTGTTCCTTTGGATCTGTCAGCGAGGTGGAGAGGGGGGACAAGTTGCATGGGCAACAGCCTGTCTTCCATATTACACTGCCCAGGCTTACATCCGTCCATTCATCCACAAACACTCTGCACCTACGACCTGGATAGGACACTCCAGCCTCGCTACTAACACTAGTGTCGGCACAACACGGGAAGCAACAGATACCGGTGATAAGTCATTGCTCAACTGGCGTAGAGCTGACGCCAGGGGTTGCTTTTGACGATGGGAGAGACCTTCGTGTCTTACTGGACAGCTACGCCCACCTAAGCTGGGCAGCCCCCAGCCAGTTAGGTGCTGTCCCGCCACGACCTGCCTTCTTCATTGGGTGCATGAAGATTAGGAGAAAATCTGACAAGCAGGTCGTTAATTACCGCACCAAACAAAAAGAAAAATTCAAATTCAAGAAACGGATCAGGAAAAGGATCAGCAGTGAAACTGGGCTGTTGGAATGTCCGAACAATGATGCCTGGGCTCTCCCAAGATCTGCAAGACATCAGCGACGCCAGAAAAAACCGCCGTCATAAACAGCGAACTAAAGAGGCTCAATGTGGACATTGCCACTCTGCAGGAAACACGGCTGGCTGACTCAGGAACACTAAAGGAAAGGGACTACACCTTCTTCTGGCAAGGAAAGAGTTCTGATGCCCCAAGAGAGCACGGAGTAGGCTTTGCAGTAAGGAACAGCCTGCTGAACATGATTGAACCAGGCAGCGGCGGTTCAGAACGACTCTTGACTCTCCGCCTCAACACCACCGAAGGCTATGTCACTCTCATCAGCGTTTATGCCCCAACTCTGTCCGCCTCTCCAGACACCAAGGATGAGTTCTACGAAAGTCTTGCATCAACCATAAGGAACATCCCCAGGACAGAACAACTTGTTCTCCTGGGCGACTTCAACGCCAGAGTGGGTGCAGACAATAACTCATGGCCCTTCTGCCTCGGTTCCTTTGGAGTGGGGAAAATGAATGAGAATGGACAGCGACTGCTTGAGTTTTGTGCCTGCCATGAACTGTGCATCACCAACTCCTTCTTCAAGACGAAGCCTCAGCACAAAGTCTCCTGGAGGCATCCCCGCTCAAAACATTGGCACCAACTGGATTTGATCCTAGTAAGACGTGCCGCTATCAAAAACGTTCTCCACACTCGCTCTTATCACAGCGCAGACTGCGACACAGACCACTCTCTGGTATGTTGCAAGATCAGGCTACAACCAAAGAAGTTCCACTGCTCAAAGAAACAAGGGAACCCTCGCATTGACGTCAGCAAGATGTCTCAGCCAGATCTTGTAGAACAGTTCGCAGAGGCTTTTCAGAGAGAATACGATGCATTGCAGCCCAGAGACTCTGCCACTGAGAGATGGGAAACGCTACGAGACACCATGCACCGCATTGCTATGGCCACCTTTGGGAAGAAAACTGTGAAGTCCCCGACTGGTTTGAGGCCAAATCATCAGAGATGACTCCCACTCTTGAGGCCAAGCGTGCCGCACTCACCAAGTATAAGCGGTCATCCCAGTGAGACGAACCTGCAAATCCTCAGGGCTGCCAGAAGTAAGGTTCAGCTTAACGCCAGGCGCTGCGCAAACGAGGACTGGACAGAGCTCAGCGAAGAGATACAGAGTGCTGCTGAAAGAGGCAACATCCGAGGAATGTATCATGGCATCAAGAAGGCACTGGGACCAACACAGAGCAAGATCGCCCCCCTCAAATCCTCCACTGGGGAAGTAATCAGCAATCCTAGCCAACAGATGGAAAGATGGGCGGAACACTACTCCGACCTCTACTCCACACAGAACATGGTGTCCCCCTTAGCCCTCGATGCCATCAAGTGCATGCCGGTAATGGAAGAACTTGACGCAGAGCCAACTGCGGACGAACTCAGCAAGGCCATTGATAGCCTGGCATCAGGGAAGGCACCTGGTAACGACTGAATTCCCCCGACCTCATCAAGCACTGCAAGACTTCTCTTCTGCATCCTTTGCACGCAGTTCTCTGTCAGTGTTGGAATGAGGAGCTGTACCACAAGACATGAGGGACGTCAAGATCGTCACCCTGTACAAAAACAAGGGCGAAAGGAGCGACTGCAACAACTACAGAGGTATCTCGCTCCTCAGCATTGTTGGCAAAGTCTATGCTCGGGTCCTCATAATCCGCCTGCAGAAACTGACTGAACGCGTCTACCTGGAATCACAGTGTGGTTTTCGAGCAGAGAGATCCACGGTAGACATGGTCTTCTCCCTTCGCCAAATCCAGGAGAAGTGCAAAGAACAGCGGATGCCCCTGTATGTGGC
>CM060310.1:60986870-60994370 GCA_030674185.1 Monoplex corrugatus
CAAGGAACAACACAAACACCAAGAAGTCTGTTACCTAATACATAATATTTTTCACACTACACACACACACACCCCACAGAGACACACACAGCAATACACATAACGCGGGGCAACACACACACACATAATACATATAACATAATATATATAATACATACAAAACTTCATGAGACATGTATTGAATATTATAATACATGGTGATAAATAGTTGACAGTAATAATAATAGATAGATAAGAAAAAATGATATATATAGATAATAGTATAGATTAATAGATAGATAGATAGATAATAGTAGAAGAATAGATAGATAGATAACAGACAACAAAGATAGATAGATAGATGATAGTTTAGATAGATAAGAAAGATAGATAAGATGATAGATGATCATAGACAGAGATAGATAGATAGATGATAGAAAGACAGAAAGATAGAAAGATAATGAGCATCAGACGATAGATAGATAGAAGATAGATAGACAGATAGATACAATTACATACATACATACATACATACATACATACATACATACATACATACATAGATAGATGCATAGATAGCTAGACAGATAGATAGATGAATACATACATACATACATAGATACATACATATATAGATCTAAATATAGATAATACAGACATAGACATGAATATAGATATAGATATAAACAGAGACAAAGATATGTCATTATATTTCTGTAAGTTCGTTGTGTGCCTAGGCGATATCCGGAAGGGTCGAATAGATAATCATAGACAAAAAAAGTGCCGAATATTTCTTCCCAATTAATATTCTATCTTCATATTATCTGCAGGTTATGTTGTTTGTTCATTCATTTCTTTTCATTGTATCTTTCTTTGTTTTATCAAATCAATTAACTAATTAATGACATGTTTATTTCTGAAAAAAAAAAACAATATCAGAAATGGTGTAACATATTATGGGTTACATAAAACACATTCGTGCCAATATTTATTAATGTTACTAGTCGTAGTAGTAGTAGCAGTAGTAAAAGTAGTAGTAGTAGTAGTAGCAGCATTGGTAGAAGTAATGGTAGTAGTAGTAGTGGTGGTAGTAGTAGTAGGAGGAGGAGAGGAGGAGAAGAAGAGGAAAAAGAAGAAGAAGAAAAAGAACAAGAACAAGAACAAGGAGGAGAAGAAGAAGAAGAAGAAGAACTAATATTACAAATAGTAGTAGTAGTAGTAGTAATAATAGTAATAGTAGCAGTAGTGATAGTATATAATCATTTTCATATTATTAGCATTGGTGGTGGAATTTCGTTATGAATTACATGTAATCTTCTGTAACGATATTATCCCAGAACAATTTGACTCTCTGAACATTACGCATAACCAGGCTTTTTAGTGAAACATGAAGAATTCAATCTGACAGGCGAGCTGATCTCAGTTCTCTATAACGTTATATAATTTGCATCTTTGGTGGGCATACATGTTTGTTCTTCTCATGTTTTCCATTAACCAGTCCGTGCCATGACTTGAATGAACTTTAACGTGCGTATTTCATACTCGACGTACATACAAAGGGGATTTAGGCTCAGGCAGGTCGATGGATATGTTGACCTGGAAGATCGGAGAATTGTCCACCCTTTACTCACCAGGCGAAGATGTGTAGGCGGATTGAATCTAGGACATTCTGATTGCATCTTCGACGTTTACCAACTTTGACTTCTACTCGTGGGCATGCTGGGGGCTCTTTCAGTATAAGTAATATCCCCTGCTTCTGGAAATCATGTGCGACAAAGTTCCTTTTTTCTGTCACTTTCTTTGTTTCTGCCTTGTTCCGTTTGCTTTCTGTCATTTCTTCTTATCAATCTCTGCCTTGCTGGTCCCTTTACCTGTATGTGTTCGATAAAGTCTTAAGTACTTTCTCCTAGGATTAGTAAATGGGTGTACGTATTAAGTGCATTTTTGGCTCTAGGGAAGTGCGACATGTGGAAGCAATTTTAGATAATTTAGGCCCGTATTTATATATGTTTAGTGTCCTTAGTTTTAGCTAAATTTGTATATAGATTTTTTTTAATCCTCAGTGTGATAACCTGGACGGAGTGGCCAGCGTCAGGGGCATCTCCTTAGATTATGTGCACGAATGCATTGATATAATCATCATCATCGTCATCATCAGATGCCCTGCCGCATGGCGTTGGCGATCATGGACTTCCATCTGTCTCTATCTCTCGTTGCCCCTAGCATCTCCCCCACCCTCCTCGTCCCCAGCCACTCTGCAAATCCGTCCAGCATTTTCTCCCTGGGTCTACCCGGTGCTCTCTTTCCTTCCAGCTTTCCCGTTGTGCCCAGGTGCTCCAAATCCATTTTATGCATTGATATGCATACTTAATTTTCTTTTCCTTTGTTTTTCTTTTTTCTTCCTGAAGTCCTGATATGGCTCTACGCTGCCGGCTGGGCTTTGAAACAAAAAACAACAACCACTTTGACTGCCATGCCCTTTGAACAGAACCGCACTAGTTTCAAAGGGAAAATCGCAACGCACGCAATAAATGGACAAATATGAGACAAAGATAATTGAAACAAAACAAAAAGGGTTCATAAATAAACGAAGACTAAACGTAAAGGAAATAAAAAGAGGAATACAAGGATGGTTTGTCAATTTCATTTATAGTTGTCCTGTATTTGTTGTGCCGGTGCTTTGACATCGGCTGCGCTGGTTGGGCCACGTTCGCCGCATGGAAGATGGTCGCATCCCAAAAGACATCCTTTATGGTGAGCTTGCCACAGGGCAGAGAAACATTAGCCGCCCACAGCTGAGATACAAAGACGTTTGCAAGCGTGACATGAAGGCGCTTGAGATCAACACTGAGTCCTGGGAGGACCTCGCAGACGACCGCAACAGCTGGAGAACTACTCTCAAGAAACAGCTGCGGACTGGTGAGGACAAACTGTCAGCTGCTGCAGCAGAAAAGCGAGTTCGCAGAAAAGGGATGACAGTCAACAGACCAGCATCAGCATACACATGCGACCGCTGCGACAGACACTGCCTCTCTCGCATTGGTCTGTACAGTCACAGGCGACGCTGCTTGGACCAAGCAGACAGCCCATCTAGACATTAGAACGGATGTACTTTGTCCATGGTCAGTCATGACCGAAGGAGGCCTACTGTATATATATATATATATATGTGTGTGTGTGTGTGTGTGTGTGTTCGTTCGTTGCTTGATTTAACGTCTTTTCACTATAAGTGATATTAGACGGGGAAAAATGGCATGGAGGATGAAATAAGGGGGGGGGGGTGTGGAGGGGAGAGGGGAACAGAGTAAGGGACGTAAAAAAAATTAAAAGGAAGCGGCAAGGTCTTAAGAAAAAGGATGTGGATGAACAGAGAAATGAAACTAGAACAACGCTAACATCAATAATGTAAAAGAAAAATCGTCATAAAAACAAAACAAAACAAAAATAATCATAATTATAATAATAATCTTAAAGTAACGCATTAACAGGACTGTGAACCAATGATTCTGAAATTTTAACTAACAAAACTTGATCCGATACTACTTCTTTAAAATGCGTTTCAAGAGAGTTTCCTTGTGTAAACGTCTTTGGTAAAAAGGAACGAAGCTTTCTGCAGTAAAACAAACAGTGATACAATGTGAATTGTTCGCCACAAATACATAAAACGTTGTTACAATATTTTGTTTTCAAAGCGTTCAGTTGAATGCGAAAATATGTCATAACAATTAATCTCAAATGATATAACGAGGAATACTGCAAATTTTTACAGATATTTTGAACTGAAAGTTTGATTCTTTTTTGAGACACAAATTTTTCATTTAAATGTTCATGAAATCGAATCCATGATGCTAATTCTAGCGAGTTGTAAGCTTCTTTTACCGAGGTGTTAACATGTAATTCTATGGAATTTTCAGAATGGAGGGCACCGGATTTAGCTGCTCTGTCAACTACGTTGAGAAGGCACCCAGCATAAATTGATTTCCGAACCATTTATCTTTAAACAATGTATTAGATGATTTGCCTCAATAATTAAGTCAGGTCTTGTGTCTGTATCAAAAGACTGTAAGGCATATAATACAGATTTTGAATCAACAAAGAGAACTACTTTGAATGACACAGGCCGAAGGCTTATTAAATAATGCAACGCTTGAACAACAGCGACCAATTCTGCTGTATATATAGATACATTTGCCCCAATGAAAAAAGACTTTTTAATGTTAAATTTTGGAACATAAAAGGCTGCTCCAGCGCTCTGGTTTGCTAAGACTGACCCATCGGTAAAAATGTGGAGGTGGGTACTGTACTTTTCATCGATGTGTTCACAAGCTGTGGATAGCGTAATGTTGACATTATCATCTTTTTTAACTTTTGCATAATCGAGATCAAATGTGGCATTTAGCATTTCCCATGTAGGGATAGGCGTTATCGTTGGTTTCTCAGCAATTTCATCTATTGTTATGTTGGACTGTTTGATCAGGCCAGATATGTAAGTTGCGGCTGTAATTTGTGATGAAATGTTTTTTGCTCGTTTTGGAAAGTCAGTACCAGACCTGATCTTAATTTCTTTGCTCACAAAATTATCCACTTGTGAAGTAGTTCTAATTGCAAACTTTGCTGTAGCTAACTCACGATGGTTGTTTAAAGGTAGAATTCCAGCAACTTTGTACGTTTCCAGAGTAGAAGCATGAGTTGGTACACCTAGTGCAATTTTAAGACTTTTGCAGTCCAAGCTCTGAATCTTTTTTAGTAAATATTTGGGTGCATTGAAGAAAACTTCTTGCGCGTAGGATAATTTAGACCTGACCAGCGCTGTTGACAGATGAATCAGTACATTTGTATCCATTCCCCAGGGTAATTTGCTTATTATCTTTAGAAAATTTAAGGTTTTTCGAGCTTTTGTTAAAATATAATCAAAATGGACATTCCAGCTTAATTTGGACGTGATGTAAACTCCCAGGAATTTTACGACCTGTTTGTAATTTAACACTTCACCAAGCAATTTGAAAATAGGCAAGTTATTTGAGTTACCACCAGGATCAAACAGCATCATGTTAGTTTTTTCTGCTGACAACGACAGCCCATTTTCTAACATATAGTTTCCAAGATTATCAAGATCAATTTGATACAACTTCCTGATGTAATTTCGCGTTCTCTGTGGAGTTGTCTTTTTTAAAGTGATATTCATCCAAGTGCATATATCATCAGCGTACTGTACTAAAACAACACGATTTGAAAGAGCTTTAGGAAGATCCTGTATAAGGATATTAAATAAAATAGGTGCTATCACTGAACCTTGTGGAATCCCCATGTCGAGGCATCGTGAAGAAGAATAACTAGCTCCCACTCTTGCCTGAATTGTTCTATTAGCTAAAAAAGATTTAATGTAATTGAACATATTGCCCGATAAACCAACAGATTTTAGCTTGAACAATAAACGTTTATGCCAAACTTGATCGTAAGCTTTTTTCACATCAAAGAAAGTAGCTAAAACACTTTTTCTGCGGTCAAACTGTTGTTTGATCTGAGTTGTAAGTTTAACTAGGTGCTCAACTGCGGATCTTCCTTTTCTAAAACCTGCCTGGTTTACCGGAATAACGTTATTTTTATCACAGTAGTGTAAAAGTCTGTTTAAGACCAATCTTTCCATTAGTTTGCTTGTATGGGACGTTAAAGCAATAGGTCTGTAACTGTTTTTATCGGTTTTCGATTTTCCTGTTTTTAAGATTGGTATAACTATAGACTTTTGCCAGATTTGTGGCACAGTTCCAGTAACCCAGCATTTCTGCAAAATTTTGTGTAGGAAAATAAGGTAGCTTTCAGGGAGATGTTTAATCATTTCAGTCGAAACTGCATCAACACCTACCGAACTCTTTTTGTTGTGTAGAGACAGTACTGTGTTTTTTAGCTCTTCTAAGGTGATTGGAGAATTAAACCAGAGATCATTCTGTGGTACTGGATCAGTGTAGATTGGGTTGTAATCTTCCATTTCTCTGTGATGTTTGCAGTCTGGAGATAAACCTTCAACTTTACTGTTTTTGGCGAACAGATCCACAAAAGTTTCTGCTTTGTCCATGTCTGAAGGAAATGTGTTACATGTTTCAATCATTATCGGACACCTAGGTAAGTTGGTTCCATCCTTCATTTGTTTCATTTTCGTCCAGACTTTATGGAAATCTTTGAAATCTGAAATTTCTTTTGTGCAGAATGATGCCCAATAATCTTTCTTTGCTTCAGCAATGATTTTGTTACATTGGATGTTAGCTTTTTTCATTTCGACATGATCCTCAGGTTTCCGGCTTTTGATGTAGATTTTGAATTTCTCCCTTTTATATTGAACTGCTTTCTCACATGCCTCTGTCCACCAAACATTACCCAATCGATTATTTGATCTAGAAGATTTGAGTTTCGGAATCGATAGGTCTGCAGCGGCTAAAATTGACTCTTGGAATTTAGAAAACATAATGTCTACATTTTCACTTTCATAATGTCTGTAATCTTGATTAGCTAGAGCAGTTCGAAATAAGGACCAGTCAGAACGCTTGTAATTATATTTTGGAATAATTTCAGGAGAGCTGTCTTTCATCCTGATGTGTGTGTGTGTGTGTGTGTGTGTGTGTGTGTGTTTTGTATGTGTGCGTATGTATACATACATACAAATATATATATATATATATATATATAGATAGATAGATAGATAGATAGATAGATAGGTATGTGTGTGTGTGTGTGTGTGTGTGTGTGTGTGTGTGTGTGTGTGTGTGTGTGTGTGTGTGTGTGTGTAGTATATAGATATAGATGTGTTACAGATATATCCATGCGCATACCCATGTACATATCCATGTACGTACCCATGTACGTACCCATGTACGTACCCATGTACACACCCATGTACGTACCCATGTACGTACCCATGTACGTACCCATGGGAGAGGGGTGGGAGAGAGATTACACACGAGATCTCGGGTGCATTATAGCGTGTTATGTATGTGTATTATGTGTGGCGAAGTGGATAAAACACACGCCTGGGATCCGAGAAAACGGTTGGATGCCTGTTTGATAAAGAAGTTTTGCCCACACTTCGCTAGACCTTGAGTGATACTGATCAAGACGCCGGCCCGTCCTGTAAACTGATCTACTGAGAGAAGCATACACTTCGCGTTTGTCGACGAACCCATGAAGGCGAAAGAGCTGCAGAAAAATGTCTGTCCAAAATTAATTCTGTACTCTTATACATCACACGCACACACACAAACCCACACACACACACACACACACACACTAGCCCGTGCGCGCACGCACACGCACACACACACACAAACACACACACACACACGCATACACACACACGCGCGCGCGTACACATACACAAACACACACAAACACAAACACACAAAAGCACACACGTACACTCACACATACCTACCTACACACAAACTGATACACACACAGACAAACAGACACACATAAAACAAACACACAGACACACACGCACATGGGCACACACACATACACACACGCACA
>CM060310.1:61006870-61009370 GCA_030674185.1 Monoplex corrugatus
TATACATACATACATATACTACATCATACATACATACATACATACATACATACATACATACCACACACATGTACATGCGCGCACGCGCACACACACAGACACACACACAACACACACACACACACAAACACACACACACTCACGCCCACACACACACACACACACACACACACACACACACACACACACACACACAAACACACACACATTCACGTACTTCAACAGCTTGCTAGAGTTCTCTTTCAATACAGCTTTTACATTCAAAAGGGTGTAGTCTGTGGGTCCAAACAAATATACTCAACACCTTTTGATGGATCTCTCTCTTTTGTCTGATTTAAGCAAGATCTATAAATAACAAAGTAGTTCACACATTTAAAATGTCCATTTTCTCATAAATAAGACACACGCACACACACGCGCACACACGCGCACGCATACACACACACATGCACACATACACACACTTTCTCTACCTCGCTCTCTCTCTCTTTCTCTCTCTCTCTTTCTCTCTCTTCTCTCTCTCTCTCTCTCTCCACACACACACACACACACACACACACACACACACACACACACACACACACACATTTCCAAACAGTACCATATTTGCGACCCAGCTAGCTTTTTGTCTCTAGGTCCATATTCCTAAGACATTCAGACGTTCAAATAATCAGAGTAATTGTAGATACATCTGAACACCAAGAGAGGAAACTAGGGTTGAAGAAACATCCCTACATTTACTTTATTTCGCAATGCAGTCATTGGCCCACATTTCCTTGGTATATTTGATATGTAAATTTTCCTTTTGGTTATTGAGTGTTTGCACTTTTTTCTTCGTCATCATGCAACCGAGTATTTCTTACTTTTATGTTGCCACTCCTTCCATAAGGGGTTGCCATCTGTGTCCTGGTTTAGGGAATCCATCCAATAAACAGTTCACATACTTTCCTGAGTTTCTGGTTTACAAAAGAACGTTCATAGTCATGTGTTCGTAGCTTTTTCGTGTGTCCTCGCTTGTACCATTCTGGGTATTCTTGTATGTGTGTGTGTGTGCTTTTTTTTTTTTACCTCCTGGCTACTTCTTGATATCATGATATCCAAAACGTCGTTGACGTACCTCATACGTAAGATTAAAGTAGTGAATGTGCCTCGTTCATCATTGAAGAAATGTCGAACGGCAGGTGACATGATTTAGCTCCTCAGATAGTTTGGAAAGATGAAACCAGGAAAAGTCCAAGGACCAGACAATATTACTACAGAGATGATTAAAGCCCTGGAGAAATTCGGTATTGAAAAATATAATCCTCCTGAATGAAATTTATGTCAGCGGAAAAATCCAAAAAAATATGTCAAAATCAATTTTCACGAAAACAGGGGCTCTAGAACCAAGCTCCATCGTACGATCAGTTTGATGAGTCATGTAACAAAAATCCTACTTAGAATAATCATGATGAAGACAAGGAACAGAATCGAAAGAGAAATAGTAGAAGAACAGCGTGGATTTGTGTAAGGGAAAGGAATTATTAATGCAATATACATCCTATGAACTATCATAGAGAGGTCACTCGAGTTGAATAAGGACTTGTATCTATGCTTTGTTGATTATACTAAGGCTTTTGATCGGGTAAGACATGAAGAATTGATCAACCAACTAGAAATTACTCAATATTGATGGAAAAGATCTACAAATAATCAGAAATATGTTGGGAAAAACAGCAGCAATGAGAATAGAAAACGATACAAACTGTTTCAAAAATTTCAAAAGAGGAGTCAGGCAAGGTTGTGTTCTGTCACAAGATTTTTCACTTGACAGCGAAACCATCATGAGAAACCTAGAAGAATGCCCTGGATTAAAGGTTGGAGGAAAAATGATAAACAACACTCGTTACGCAGATGACACTGTACTAATTACAGAAAATGAAAGGAGGCTACAAATCCCTGTGAATATAATAAAAAGCAAAAATAAAAGGTTGGAGCTAAATAGCAAGAAGACTGAAAACGTGGTAATCATAAAAAAAAACCAAGAAATCCCCTCCTGCAAAACAAATGGCACAACTTTGAGACAGGTTGATAACTTCAAAATATCTGGGATCGGTCATCTCATCAGACGGCAGATGCACATCAGAAATAGCCAGCAGAATTAGCCAAGTCCAAACAACATTCAGTAAGATGAAAAGCATTCCTACCAGCAAATGCCTGTCAATTAATATTCAAGAAGAGCGTTCTTGAATGTTATCTAGAATCGATAATGTTATACGGCTGTGAAGCGTAGAAAGTCAACAAGCAAAGCCAGAACAAGATTGAGGCAGTCGAGATGTGGTTTCTAAGAAGGATGTTGAGAGTTCCATGGACAGAAAAGAAACAAACGAGACAGTCTTAATGGAGACAGACACAAGAAGATCATTGATAAGGAAGATTAAGAAGAGACAAACAACATTTATTGGCATTTTATGAGGAAAGGGGAATAAGAGTACCTGGTCACAACAGGAAAGCTGGAGGG
>CM060310.1:61014370-61016870 GCA_030674185.1 Monoplex corrugatus
GTAAAAAGAAAAATATCTGCCGTTCTATGTTGTTGTTGTTGTCTTTGTACTGTTGTTGTCTTGTTATTGTTGTTCTTGTTGGTAATCCAAAACAAGTGTGATTGCCCGAGTTCAAGCAAACAGGAACCAGGAAAAAAAAAACACGAAAGAAGAATAAGAACGCTTATTTAATACAACAAGACAAGACAGGCGCATTGTTGTATTAAATTTGCGGTCTTATACTTCTTTCGTGTTTTTCTGGTTCTTGTTGGTTGTTGATGTTACTGTTGTTGTTGTTGTTGCTGCTGCTGCTGATGGCGTTGTTATCGTTGTTGCTGTTGTTGTGCTTGCTGTTGTTCTTGTTGTTGCTGATGGTGGTGGTGGTAGTGGTGAAGTTATTGTTGTTGTTGTTGTTGTTGTATTGTTGCTGTTGTTGTTATTGTTGTTATTTGCTATTGTTGTCATTGCTGCTGTTGTTGTCATTGTTGTAGTTATTGTAGTTGTCGTTCTTGTTGTTGTTGTTGCTGTTGTTCTTTGTTGTTGTTGTTGTTGCTGCTCTTGCTGCAGCTGCTGCTGCTGTTTCTATTGTTGGTGTTGCTGCTCTTTTTGCTGGTTCGCTCCTACTGACGCTTCTGATGATTTCAACGAAATTTATTTGTAGCAGCAGCAGCAGCAGTAGTAGTAGTAGTATAGTAGTAGTTAGTAGTAGTAGTAGTAGTAGTAACAGTAGTAGTGGTGGTAGAAGTAGTAGTAAAGTCGTAGAAGTAGTAGCAGTAGTAGTAGTAGTAGCAGCTGCTGCAGCAGTAGTAGTAATAGTAGCAGTAGTAGTACCAGTAGTAGCAGTAGCAGTGGCAGTGGAAGTGGTAGTGGTGACGGTAGTACACACATACATACAGTACATAGATACATGCATACATACACATCCATCCATCCATGTACATAGGCTTAAAAACACACACAGATACATACATCTAAATATACATATATATATATATATATATATATATATAATATATATATATATATATACATATATGTATATATATTTATATGTACATATGTATGTATGTATGTATGTATTATACATATATTATAAATGCACGCATAAACATACATACATACACACAACATACATACTAATACATGCATGCATACATACATACATACATACATGCATACATACATATTACATACATACATACGTACATATATACATACATACATGCATACATACATACATACATACATAGACAGAGGGACAGAGAGACAGACAGACAGATAGGCATTTGCGTGTCTGTCTATACACATGACGTTTCTGTGTGTATCCACACACATTGTATTTGTGTGTCTGTCTATACACATTGCATAAGTGTGTCTGTCTATATACATTGCATTTGTGTGTCTGCCCATACACATTTGCTTGCGTGTCTCTCCATACACATTGCATTTGTGTGTCTGTCCATACACATGCCATTTGTGTGTCTGTCCATACTCACTGCATGTGTGTGTCTGTCTATACATATTGCATGTGTGTGTCTATCCATACACATTGCATTTGTGTGTCTGTCAATACACATTACATTTGTGTGTCTGTCCATACACTTTACATTTGTGTGTCTGTCCATACACTTTACATTTGTGCGTCAGTGTCCATACACTTTCCATTTGTGTGTCTGTGTCCGTGCACGTTCTAAAACTGGCGTGCGTTTGTCGTTTCCCCAGACCTACTGTGTGGATCGCCAGACCCCTGGGTCAGCTTCATCAGGCACAGCTTATCACAGTGGCGTCAAGGTGAACTTTGGCACCATCGGTTTTGATGCTCGTGTTCTGCGTCGTAATTGCTCTCTCGTCAACGACAGCAATGTCCGGGTGGAGACCATGCTGGACTGGTCCCTTGCTGCTGGTGAGATCTTCGGTCTTCCTTTGTCTCGTTTTTCTTGTCTTGTCTTATCTTGTCTAGTTTTGTCTTGTTTTGCTCGTTTTGTTTGCTGATCCATATTGATGGCCATAGAATCTAGAACTATCGTGTCCCAGAATAGGAGGGGGGAGGGGGAAGCTAACGTGCCTTATTTTCACTTTTTTTTTAAAGTTTAAACTCTTCTCAAAACTTCAAACTTATGCATTGAGATGCAAAAAGCAGAATTAACTTCTCTGTTATTACTTTGGTTTTTGGAAGATCTAAACCCTGTAAGTGCATTATTGACAGAGGAAATGATACCTTCGTATATGTAGAAACCAGCTAATGACGGTTCGGCTTTTAGAGTGCTTTTTTTACCAAATAAGATACGCTAAAACTTTGGCGATACTTAAGCCTACATGTTAAAGATTCGAAATATGGAAAGACACCAGATGCCCCTGGTTTTAACCAAACCCATCTATTTACAGCCATAGCTAAGTGCGAGTGGATCCAGGTTTAACCCAGGCTGGGTCACAAATTTTCACAGTACTATGATGATGATGATAACGACGATGATGATGACGACGATGATGATGACGACGACGATGATGATAACCATGATGC
>CM060310.1:61019370-61024370 GCA_030674185.1 Monoplex corrugatus
TCATCATCATTACTGTTATCATCATCATCATCATCATTATTATTATTATTATTATATTATCATTATCACTATTATTATTATATTATCATCATCATCATCATCATCATCATCATTTGTTGTTGTTGTTGTTATTGTTATTATTATTCTCATTCTTTTTTGTTATTATTGTTTTATCCTTATCATTATTATCATCATCATCATCATTGTTACATCATCATATTTTTATCATTATTATTACTATTGTTATCGTTTGTTGTTGTTGTTGTTGTTGCTGTTGTTTTATGCATTTCGACACACAATGCCAAAGTGTAAATGCTTTATAACCTTTTTTTTTTTTTTTTTTTTTGAATTCAGAATTTGAACAGATCGTCGAATAAAGGTCTTGAGAGTTCTTTCCTTCATTAAATTCTGTATTCCATCATCATTGCAGGTTGTTATGGGAGGTGGCAGACGTGGATTTATTGGACGTGAAGATGGACAGAACTTGGTGCAGGTAAGCCAGACTATTGCTCAGAAGTGGCCAAGTAGACAAAAGGAACCTTCCTTGTAAGCAAGAGAATCCAGGTGTCCATGGTTCAAGTCCCATTTGTCAGTCTCCCTCCTGAACCCTCCCATCGCCACTAAAATGTGATAGTTAGTCTGAGTGCTATAGTAGGCCTATTTCGAATGAGATATAACTCCTAGATAGCATGTACAGCAATATGTTAATTCTCCCGTGGGGATGCTGCTGGGAGCTTTTTCAATATAAATAGTATTTCCACCTTCTGGAAATTTTGTGCTAGAAATTTCCTCTTTTCTGCCACTCTGTTTCTGCCTTGCTCCGTCGCTTTCTGTCATTTCTACCTGTCAGTTTCTGCCTTGCTGGTCCATTCACTTGAATGTGTTTCGATAAAGTCTTACGTACTTTCTTTCAGGCTTGATAATTGGGTACACTGTATTAAGCGCATTTTTTGGCTCTAGGTAAGTGAGATACGGGGAAGCAATTTTAGGTAATTGAGGCTTGATTTCATATATGTTTTAGTGTCCTTAGTTATGTTTAAATTTGTATCCAGTTATGATTTTTAGTTCTCCTGTGTGATAAATTGGACAGACTGTTCAACGACAAGGCCATCTCCTCAGATTATGTGTGCTAATGCATTTATATGTGTACTCAATTTTCTTTTCCGTTTTTTTTATTTATTTATTAATTTTGTTTTGTCCTGTTGAAGCATTGTATATGTTTTGAAATGGTTATAGCCCTGATAAGGCCCTATGCAGTCGGTTGGGCTTTAAGCATAAATAACAATAACAATAAGAGCAATGTGTTTGCTCACGCAAACAGATCAGCAGTTACAGAGAGATCGTCCAAGCCAAAATTCAGAGAGAGAGAGAGAGTGAGAGAGAGAGACAGACAGACAGTAACACAGGCATTTTAGAGAGAGAGAGAGAGAGAGAGAGAGAGATAAGGGGGAAGAAAGAGAAAGAGGGAGAGATATGAGGGGGAAGAAAGAGAGAGAGAGAGAGAGAGAGAGAGAGAGAAATAAGGGGGAAGAAAGAGAAGAGGGAGAGATATGAGGGGGAAGAAAGAGAGAGAGAGAGAGAGAGAGAGAGAGAGAAAGAGAGAGAAAGAGAAAGAGAGACATAAACACATATTTTTTTTAAATCCCCTGTGTGATAGATAAATTGGACGGAGTGGTCAACGCCATGGGCATCTACTAAGATTATGTGCGCGAATGCATTGATATGTGTGCTTAAATTTCTTTTTTTTCTCTCTCTCTCTTGAAGTTTGTTTTGAAACGAATATAACCCTGATATGGCTCTATGCAGTCGGCTGGGCTTTAAACCCAAACAACAATAAATCACAATCGTGAAACTGAAATCAAAATTGAATGCAAGCATTGAAACAAAAACTGAAGGAGAAACACAGCACAACAGAATGAGAACGCGTATTCAGTTCACAAATCAAGCCAGGCGGCAACAACATCAACAACAACAACAACAACAACAACAACAACAACAACAACAACAACAACAACACAACAACAGTCATTCGCCAAACGTACGCAAAAGATAAACACGAATTATACCCAAAACATATTTCTCTTGCTGAATGAAAAAATCGTGGGAAGTTCTGTTGTGGTTTATTCCAAAGTTATGTACATGTGTTTTGTACATGTACATTTGTTCTTCGTTATCTTTGGTGTAGTCTACGCTTGACAAAGACCAGCTGGCGGCAATTTTCGCGCCTGTCTTGCTTTCGTTTGTCATATTGGCTGATGTGATGCGTCTAGTGTGTCGGCTTCAGCCTGCACCGCTGGCTAGCACTGCTGTGCGAAAAGAAGAGCAGAAGGCGTAAGTCTCTTCCTGTCAGTACATAGCCTCTCCATCAGCAAGCCAGAGCAAGATTGAGGCAGCCGAGATGTGGTTTCTAAGAAGAATGTTGAGAGTTCCATGGACAGCAAAGAAAACAAACGAGACAGTCTTGAAGGAGGCAGACACAAGTAGATCACTCATAAGGAAGATTAGGAAAAGACAAGCAACATTTATAGGCCATTTTATGAGGAAGGGGGATTTGGAGCACCTGGTCACAACGGGAAAGCTGGAGGGAAAGAGAGCACCGGGTAGACCCAGGGAGAAAATGCTGGATGGATTTGCAGAGTGGCTGGGGATGAGGAGGGTGGGGGAGATGCTGGGGGCAGCGAGAGATAGAGATGGTTGGAAGTCCATGGTCGCCAACGCCATGCGGCAGGGCACCTGATGATGATGATGATGATGATGTCTTGCATTCACAATGGCCAGCGTGCAATTCGGGAAGTTTCCAGCTGCCGAGATGTCAGCGTATGTTTTACTTCCGTGCTGACGCACCGTTTGTACCACTTTTTTTTTAATCTTATTTTACAACAGCTCATTCAGCATACAGTCACTAGAAACTAGTAACACGGACAAATGGAATGAGAACAGCCTGATCAGGAAATTCCACTGCCGAGTGTTATCTAGGTCTGTTGCTTCATTCCTTGATGAAATATCTCCTGGGCGAAGGAATGTGGTGAGGTATTTGATACCACTCAAAAGTTCAAAACATGAACTTTGCAGGCAGACTGAGCTCAAATCTTGCACGCATTGCAACAATATGTTCTCTCTCTCTCTCTCTCTCTCTCTCTCTCTCTCTCTCTCTCTCTCTCTCTCACACACACACACACACACACACGCACACAACACACACACACACAAACACACACACACACACACACACACACACACACACACATACACACATACACACACACACACAGGCCAACGCAGAAAATGTCTAATACTTCGTAAAAAGGTATATTCATTCCCCTATCAGACAATTTATCAAGGAAGGAAGCGCCAGACTAAAACATGACATTGAATTCCTGGTCAGGCATTCTCATTCTTTTTGCCTGTGTTACTGGTTTCTAGTCATTGTATGCTTATTATTACAAAAAAGGAAAATTTAATGACTGCCAAAGGCTGCACTACGAAGGGAAGTAACTGCAAATACCTGTCCCCAGCCCAAAGAACGGCTAAACCTGGGTTGTCCCCCGTGCCTTGGTAAAACCACACAACCAAGAAAACGATAAAACAGAAACAATCTACCGAAGGGAGTTAACTCTACAGAATCAACTGTCTGGTTTGAAACAATACAAAGAAACGGAAACCTTTGAGAAAAATATTGCTCTGAGAAAAACAAATATGCTGAGAAAATAATAGCGGGTTTAAAAAAACAAAAACAATACTGAGAAAATAATGGCGGTTTCTTTTTTCTCTGTACAGGAATGGTTGAACAAGAAGGGTAACGAATCGAAGAGAGCTCGTTACATTCAGAACGCTGCCGAACTCCGGAATCTGAATCCAGCAGACGTTGACAACGTTCTAGGCAAGTATATGAATCTCCTTTGAAAAACGTATTTGCATTAAAAGATTTATGCCCAATTTTTTTTTCTTACCAAACATGTCTCAAAACGTTTGTTTTTATGTCTTATTAACATATCTAACACTCATTTTGACACAAGTTTTGTAAATCTTGATTTTGAGCATAAAATGTTGGCGTCCCTTTTTAGGGACAGCGGGCTCAAGTGGGTAGGGGTTTTTGAACAGCATCACACAGGAAATACAGGCACTTGTTTCTTTTCAGTTTTTCTTTTATTGTTTCAAAATTAACTTAACATACAAAATTAGTTTTTAAAATTCAAATGTTGACAAATTTTCCTCCACCCCCACCCCAGCCTTTTCCAGTGCAAAATCCCCCACTCCCTTAGTCCATGTCCCCCCGACCCCGACCCTGCACACATATGCACACACACAACACACACAGAGTATTTTGGCAAATTGGTGCACAACTCTGAAAACCCCTAAACTAATCAAAAGACAAATTAACATGTAAAAAAACTAAAGGGAAATAAATATGTCTGAATCAAAGAAAAATGATTAAGTCTTTATCCTTTGTTCTCACACCTGCATTATCTTGAATGCTAGAAATGACACAAGAGAAAACGTTTGGCATCGCTAGACAAAGGGAAAAAAAGACCTTCCTGGCCCATTCACTTTGCTAGGAACTCCTATTAGCGCGTATGAAACAAGCTGAAGCACTTGTCGTGCACGCCTACCAGGCACTTCTGGTACCTGCGGTATGTCTTCTTTCCACAGTAGCCACATCTCATTTGGATCTTCCATGGCTGGATGATGTGGTCCACCCTGTCAAAGCGGACCTCAGGGGGCACCCGTTTGCTCACTTTCAGGGTGGGTTGTCTTGGACGACCAGCAGAAGATGCTTGTGTTGCTCTGAGCAGGTAGACCCTGGCTATGGAGCGCCTGATGGTGAGGAGATTCTTGGTGTCTGTAGCTGATGCTGGTGTGGTTCTGTATAGATGCCAAGCCTGCTGGATGCTGACATCAACACAGAAAGCAAACAGCGGCCACCACCACTTCTTCGAACGGACAGAGATCCTGTATTTGTCGATGTTTTGATCCATCCGATCAACACCCCCCATGGTCTG